>CM038141.1:131690038-132116358 GCA_021437245.1 Aegilops speltoides
TTGCATGCACATGCTCTGGTGCACCAAAGTGGGTTGAACAATCACATGTGTGTCCTTGGTTGAATTTCTAGGTCCCATGGAAGACATGAGAATGAAATTCAAACATCTGGGCGTCATGACTCAGCCGAGAACATCGAGAAACTTAGATTTTAAATTCATGTAAATCCAAAACTCGCCTGGAAATCATGAAACTTGGCATGGTGTCATGTCATGGTACTAACATGTTGTGGTAAAAAATTGGGCCGATTTGGAAGCTCGTGGTTCTAAGAGGGAACGTGCCACCTTTGAGTGTGAAAGGATAGACGCTGCCCCCCTTGAGTTTCTTAACAAAGGCAACATATAACTACATTAGTGCCCTGTTAAATTTTGGAATTATTTCGGGTTTGTTTGTCGTTTTTTATACATTAATTGAGTTTCTGGTCATTTAATGTCCATAATTCAAATTTGAACTACAAGCACATGCTCTCGTGCACCAAAGTTGGTTGAAGAATCACATTTGTGTCCTCGGGTCAATTTCTAGGTCCCATGCAAGAAATGAGAATAAAATTAAAACATCTGGGCATCGTGGCTCGGCCGAGAACATTGAGAAACTTGGTTTTAAAATTCTTGTAAATCCAAAACACGTCTGAAAATCATGAAACTTGGCATGGGTGTCATGTCATGGTACTACCATGCTGTGGTAAAAAAATTGGCTGAATAGGAACAGATTTTGGTATGAGCTTCTTGCAAACCGAAGCTTCTCTCAAGAAGGCTCGTGGTTCTGAGAGGGAACGTGCCACCTTTGAGTGCGAAACGATATACATTGTCCCCCTTGAGTTTATTTACAAAGGCAACAGAGAACTACATGAGTGCCCTGTTAAATTTTGGAATTATTCTTGCTTCGTTTGGCCTTATTTACACTTTAATTGAGTTTTTGGTCATTTAATGTGCATAATACAAATTTGAACTACAAGCACATGCTCCCGTGCACCGAAGTTGGTTGAAAATCACATTTGTGTCCTCGGGTGAATTTCTAGGTCCCATTGAAAAATGAGAATAAAATTCAAACATCTGGGCATCATGGCTCGGTCGAGAACATTGAGAAACTTGGTTTTAAAATCATGAAACTTGTCATGGTGTCATGTCATTGTAGTACCATGCTATGGTAAAAAAAATTGGCCAAATAGGAACAAATTTTGGTGTAAGCTTCTTGCAAATCGGAGCTTCTCTCAAGAAGGCTCGTGGTTCTGGGAGGGAACGTGTCACCTTTGTGTGCATAATTCAAATTTGAAATACAAGCACATGTTCCAGTGCACCAAAGTTGATTGAAAAATCACATGTGTGTCCTCGGGTAAATTTGTAGGTTCCATGCAAGAAATGGGAATGAAATTCAAAATTCTAGGCGTCGTGGCTGGGTTGGAAACATTGAGAAACCTAGTTTTTTAATTCCTATAAATCCAAAACACGCATGAAAATATTGAAACTTGGCTTGGTGCCATGACATGGCACCAACATGCTGTGGTAATTTTGCAGTCCGATTTGCAAAGGCGCACACATTAACAATCAACAAAGTCATTTTGGAACAAGTGCTATCACGTTACAATCGGAAACACAAGTATTATACAAACCGTGGGCGTTCTAATTACTAGTACCATTTATGTGCCGCCACGCATCCCCATTTTTTATTAGCTAGGAGGCGCCGTGCAGGGTAGCTATTTGAGTACGAGAGGCGTGCGATCAGACCCCTGCACGTGCTTATCGGGAGGAGAGCCCTTTGACCTCCATCTGCCGTCCACCTCTCTCCCAAGGTCCCCATTAATGGCGCCCGAGCCTCTGTTTAATGGCGTGGCTATGTCTCACTCGACTGAGATTTAAGAAAGAAAAAATAAAATCTAAAAGCACGGATCTTGATGTAAGATCCGACGGACCTATATAGCATCTACTGCGACTTATAGCAAGACTGATGAATATATAAGGACGATTAATTGTCTTACATAATTAGAAAGATAATTAAAAAATCCACATGCAGCTACGCCTGAAATACACAAGGGCAAAAGAAGAAGGCAGACAAGGATATAGCCCGCTGATCTCTACTTTCTTGATGCGTTGCTGCAGGCCGCGGGAACTAGTCTCCGCGGCGAGCGGTGATGAGCTCTTACGTGTCCTCAAGATGCTGCTTGAGAACATCCAAGGATTCCTCCACCAGCCTTTGGCGCTTGTTGCGGAGCATGTCATTCTCATCCATAAGTTTCTTGACAATGACGCCAGTCCTCTTCAACAAGGCACTGGTCTCCTCCTGCTGGTCTGCACTTCGGACGATCTTCTCCCTCAGCAGGTCGCGCTCGGCCCGGAGCCTCTCATTGCCCTCCCTTAGTTGTCGGATGATGCCGGTAGCCTGTTCAAATGAGGCTTTCATGTCATCCTGCAACCTCGCCCAGCCAGAGATCTGGTCCATCTAGCTATGGACAATTGCATGCATGCGCCTGTAACAGTCGTTGCTTGTCCGCGAGAAATTTTCCCAGGCCGCCGCGGCGCGGCGTGACATCTTTGCTGCATTCGCGGTGCGGCGGTACATCTCTGCTGCATCCGCGGCGCAGCCAGACCAGTCTGTTGCATCGACGGTGCGGCGGGACCTCTGTGCTGCTTCAGTGGCGCGGTGGGACCTCTGTGCCGCTACTTCCATGCGGTGAGACTTGTCGGCTGCTCTCGTAGCGAGGAGGGACATCTCTCGTGCTTCCGCTTCCATGCTCGCCTCTCCCTGGTGGCAATCTCCCAACCCAGAACTCACGCTGGCCATGGCAGATGCAAGGGAAGGATGCTAAATGACTTGTTTGTTTTTGTGGATAAGGAGTTGAGGAGGAATGTGCAGTCATCTTGGCATACTAGTATTTATAACCGAGTACTAATACGCTCCTAAGCGGGATACCGTTTAGGTTGTGATCGGTGTGAACAGGTTTGCAATTCAATATAGCGTGGTACTATTATGCTCCTAAGTGGGAAACCGTTTAGGTTGTGATCGGTGTGAACAGGTTTGCAATTCAATATAGCGTGGAGTAATTTGGAATGTGACGAGATGCAAATTCAAAATTTACTGACGGTTCTAGTTTCGAAGTGCGGCACTATTCCTGAATGGAGTAGTTCTTTTTCTACTGCCTTCTTTCCGGTTTTATAGGGCTTATCTCAAAATTTTAGTTTTTCCATTTTATAAGGCTCAATTTGGTTGTTCCCCATCACATGTTCAGATTCCAAGGTGCATTAAATCATTGCATGCAAGTATTAAGAGAAAATTGACAAATGCATGTACTTTATGCATGCATGCATTGCAATTAATGCATTGATAAACATAATTTTTTGAGAAAAACAAGAGCATTAATTAGGTGTTTTTGCAAACTACAAAAAATATTCCACCACTCACCATCTTGGTTGGTGAGATTTTTGAATTAAGCGCTATAAAGTGGAAAGGAGGGTGTACTGCTGTGTACGTGCAATAACTGGCACCATCGTATACATATCTTACGGTTAATGGGGCGTTCGACAGGAATAGCCGCATGGCGAGCTCTAGGCTAGTCTTTTTTTCAGACGCATTAAACCTATCTCTCGGGACTTCTCGCATGCACCATAGTGCCACCCACAAAAACTTGTACTCTGAGTTTAGTACATTATACAGGAAGAGAAGAGTTGCACGCACGCACACGTCCTCTCACACACATGTCTGTTTTTTCTCGAAAAGGAGGATGATGACCCTCGGCCTCTACATCTGGGAGTCACACACGCATCTGTAGCTACGAATTGTAGTGTTCTCAACCATCCGATTGGCTCTATCGTGGATGTACCTATATACTAAAACATGTCTAGATACATCTATATTTTGACAAATGGAAGGCATGTATTGTGGAACGGAGGGAGTGCTTGTCATCAAAATGGATAAAAAGGGACGTATCTAGAACTAAAATACGTCTACATACATCTCCTTTTATCCATTTTGATGACAAGTAGTACTTCTTACCCAAAGGAACTTTATATCCAATGAGACACAAAATATCCGTTCATTGTTGGAAATTACTGATCTGATGTCAAAGTAATTGCTGCATCGCCACCAAAACCCACCATTTCTTAAGCTAAAGTAGACCGAGGTAATCCCTATATTAGCATATTACTAAGATAAACAGAAGGCACTATAGAAACATTTAGGACGTGAGCTTGTCAATCTGAATGTGGAGGGACACCAGCTTAGCCCCGGCCAGTAGCTTGGGCGGAACTATGAAGAAGGTCAGCTCATGCACGTCAACGTCGCTGGGATCCTTGCTGCTTGTCACCTCCATTTCCACCTTGACGACGTCGGTCGTGCCTTTGGGTTCCCCCGGCGGGCCGTTCGCCCATAGCTTGGCCACGTAGTGCGGCAGTGGGGACGCCCCGCTCTGATGCAGATGACCGATACGGCGATAAGCGTACCGATATCGAGCACGCTGCCGACTAAGAAAAACGTGCGACCGTCCTCCTCCTTGAACAGCAAGAGCCGTGGCTCCGAAAGTGGCACTTGCAGCTAGAGCACCTTGCCGTACTGGATCCTGTGCATGGGCATGGGATGCATGGTGCTGATGTGGTGGTAGAGTGCCAGCGGCGGGCCTTCGTAGCCGCAGTCGGGCACGGGGCATTTGCAGGGCGCGAGCGGACACACGCTCTGGTGATCGGCGAGCTTGTGGTAAGTGACGTAGAGCCCACAGCCTTCGTGCGAGCACTCCACCCTCACCGATGAAAGGACGGAGTCCCCCGCCGTGTTCCGCACGTCAAAGCCATCGCCACGGTCGCACTTCTGGCACTGCCGCTGGTTCCCTGGGTGCTCGACGCGGCAGTCCGCGCAGGCCAAGTGCCCTCCCTTGCACTGCAGAAATCAATCGAACAGCACATCAATCAATAAACCTGCACCTTGCTTAATCAGCTGAACGGATGAGGTGTATTCGAATCTCATACACTAGAGGCGTCAAGGGGCGGAGGCACAAGGGGCAGTGGAGCACGGTGAGGTCCATCGAGACCTTAGAGAACTCCATCGTCGGGTCCTGTTCGGTCTACATGATCTCGCCCATCTCGTGCACAACCATCTCTCGACTTGGATCGGAGCATTACAAAGCTTTACCGTCACATATTTTATACTACTTCAAGGTGCATTAAATCAACACATGCAAGTATCAAAAGGAGAGTCATGGCATGCATGCATGCAGTGTAATTAATGCATCTGTAAACGCAAATTATTGAAATATATCGAGTGCAGTGCTTTGATGTGTCGCGTCAACTCGTACATCAACCCCCCCGCAAAAAAACTCGTACATCAACGAGAAGTTCTATTATCCTCTCCCTCGCGGACTTAACTGCACCTGCCTTTGGCTGTATGACAGGTTGGCCACACACATGTCGGGCCCACCTGTCATACACGCAAAGACAGGAGCGTCCCTCCCTCGCCCATGAGCGTGGTGGCTAGCAAGACTAGGAGAAGCTTGCGCTACACGCTCTCGGACATGCAGCAGTTCAATCGGTGTCAGATGGCCAGAAACGTACTGTAGTAATCCTCCAACGCAGTAGTACTCCATCATTGTTCGACTTCCCGAAGAGGTGAAGAGCCAAGCGCAGCCCGGACACTCGTGTGGCAGTTTCATGTGTAGAGTACTACTAGTCTAGGATAGCCTGTACCGTGCCTGTAAGCTTAAAATCGTTGGGGTCGGCTCCATGCTATGTGGCCGTCCCGAAGTTTTTTTTAAAAATAAAATAGTCTTATGGCCCTACCTGTCACCCTGGTGATTATAGTTTGCACGCTCATCTGGTCAAGACAGGAATATATATTTTAATTTGTTTTTTCCGAAAAGGGGGGACTCCCCGGCCTCTGCATCAGAACGATGCATACAGCCACATATATTTTAATATGTGGTGGGTAAATGTTAGAGGTTGCAGCAAATATATTGTACACTGCGGGTCTTTCAGCCAAGTTTAGAGGCAAGCATGTGGGGCCAGTGCTATTATGTGCGTCAACTCGTACAACGAGGAGAAGCTTGATTTTACTCCTACACGCCTTCTCCCTCGCCCATGCACGCAGTTGATCGCAAACGAGGACAAGCTTTTGCTTAGTAGTACTTCTACAACAAGCTATCTGTCCCGCTCGCGGTGGACGGACATGCAGCAGTGGATTCGACACTGTAGAAGCAGTAGTAATAACATCATTGTTCGTCTTCTCGAAGAGGCGAAGAGCCAAGCAGAAGCGCAAACCGAACGTTGCAGTTGCGAACATTGGAGCACGCATATAGCCACGCTCTTGCATGAGACAAAATAGCTATGTGATCCCATTATTGTACTAGTACGTACAACTACTTGCTAGTATAGCCCTGTAAACCAGAAAGGTGTATTTGCCCTTCTAGAGATTTCAACAAGTGACTAGACAACACCGAGATGGAGTACATATGGAGCAAAATGAGTGAATCTGCACCGTAAATAAATACGTACTAGTTCTATCGTTTTCCTCTCCGAGGTGCACAATATTGAGTATACTGACTAGTCCCTTTTTGACACGCATTTATGTTTTTTTGACACAGTACAGACGCAAGCGCTCATATACACGCGCATACACTCACCCTTATGAATGCACACACGCACGACACTATCATCTTGAAATTTACGAAGTCACCATAGGCACTTCGTCGTCGATAGGTCCATAGGTGCTTGAATGCCAATGAGGGAGAGGGTAGCGGTTCCCGAGACGTTGAACGGTCAATGATGCATCCTCAATTACATGCAGAGGGAATTAATTGGAGAAGCAGAATAGAGCCAACACGATGTGAATGCAACAGAGTTTGGACTCTCATATAATAAAGGCGCACCACCACTCCAATCCATCTACTCCCAAGTCTCTGCGCAACACTGCTCACTCCAATCGAAGACCAAGTGACCAAAAGCCACAAGAACCTATGGAGGCGATGGACGCGAGCGGCAGTCGGCTGTGCCAAATCATCAAGCGCCCGCTGCATGCCCCGCACCGCATGCGTTTCCAGATGGTGCTGGGGACCGCAGGCATCGTAGCCCTCGCCGACGCCGGCTTCGCCTCTCGCATGGACGACATGATGGTCAACTCCATCCGCAAGTTCACCTCCGCCAAGAAGCGCGCAGACGACCTTGCCGTACTGCTCTGATACGGCTCCAACGTATCTACTTTTCCAAACACTTTTGCCCTTGTTTTGGACTCTAACTTGCATGATTTGAATGAAACTAACCCGGACAGACGCTGTTTTCAGCAGAACTGCCATGATGTTGTTTTATGTGTAGAAAAGAAAAGTTCTCGGAATGTCCTGGAGATCCCCGGAGGCACTTTTCAAAATTAATAAGATTTTTTGGCGAAAGAATCAAGGCCAGGGGGCCCACGGGCTATCCACGAGACAGGGGGCGCCCCCCCCTAGGGCGTGCCCTCCTATCTCGTGGGCCCCCTGGACCTCCTCCGACCTCAACTCCAACTCCATATATACCATCTCGGGGAGAAAAAATCAGAGAGAAAGCTTCATCGCGTTTCACGACACGGAGCCGGCGCCAAGCCCTAATCTCTCTCGGGAGGGCTGATCTGGAGTCCGTTCGGGGCTCCGGAGAGGGGGATTCGTCACCGTCGTCATCATCACCCATCCTCCATCACCAATTTCATGATGCTCACCGCCGTGCGTGAGTAATTACATCGTAGGCTTGCTGGATGGTGATGGGTTGGATGAGATTTACCACGTAATCAAGTTAGTTTTTTTAGGGTTTGATCCCTAGTATCCACTATGTTCTGAGATTAATGTTGCTATGACTTTGCTATGCTTAATGCTTGTCACTAGGGCCCGAGTGCCATGATTTCAGATCTGAACCTATTATGTTTTCATGAATATATGTGTGTTCTAGATCCTATATTGCAAGTCTATAGTCACCTATTATGTGTTATGATCCGACAACCCCGAAGTGACAATAATCGGGATACTTCTCGGTGATGACCGTAGTTTGAGGAGTTCATGTATTCACTATGTGTTAATGCTTTGTTCCGGTTCTCTATTAAAAGGATGCCTTAATATCCCTTGGTTTCCATAAGGACCCCGCTGCAACGGGAGGGTAGGACAAAAGATGTCATACAAGTTCTTTTCCATAAGCACGTATGATTGTTTACGGAATACATGCCTACATTACATTGATGAATTGGAGCTAGTTCTATATCACCCTATGTTATAACTATTGCATGAGGAATCGCATCCGGCATAATTATCCATCACTAATCCATTGCCTACGAGCTTTTCATATATTGTTCTTCGCTTATTTACTTTTCTGTTGCTACTGTTACAACTATTACAAAAACCCAAAAACATTTATCTTTACTTTTGCTACCGCTACTATTATTATCATACCACTTTTGCTACTAAACACTTTGCTGCAGATACTAAGTTATCCAGGTGTGGTTGAATTGACAACTCAACTGCTAATACTCAAGAATATTCTTTGGCTCCCATTGTGTCGAATCAATAAACTTGGGTTGAATACTCTACCCTCGAAAGCTGTTGTGATCCCCTATACTTGTGGGTTATCATGCTCCAGCCCGCGCGCCCAGGATCCTCATTGCATGCCACCCTCATCGGCCTCCATGGTGACGAACTCTTTCAAGCCCTGGTGGCCCTACAGGTGCCGAAGGTCGCGACGAAGAATGTGCACCTCGAGGCCGCGCTCATCGTGCAGCGCCTCGCCATGCAAGAAACCGTCGACCTGCACATCCACGTCTACGAGGAAATCGTCTACATAGGCCACTACAAGGCAAGCAAGGACAGAAAGACGTTGGCCTTCTTCCAGCGGCTGGAATCTTTGGACGCCATTGTTCAGAAGCACGTCGACCTGGCCACGAAAGCCGCTGCTACTTAGGCGCCGCTCGGTGGGCCAAATACTGAGTCGAGGAGGTGGACGTCGTCGATGGATGCATATGTTATTCTTGCCTCCTGTAACCAGCACTGCATCGCCTTGTGGTCTTAATGTTTTATTAGTATAGTACTCCCTCCATTCCCAAATATAAATATTTCTAAATATTCCAGGAAGAGACAACTATATACAGAGCAAAATGAGTGAATCTACACTCTAAACTATGTCTACATACATCTATATGCTGTATTCCATTTGAAATAGTATCTAAAAAGGCTTATATTTAGGAACGGAGGGAGTATATGGCATTTTTATTCCAGTCGTAACCTTTTCACTGTGAGGTGGGGCCGCAGTTGAGCAAACCCATCCCGCCCACCGGGCATCGGCCGAGTTTAGAATTAGAAGAGAGAAACGAGGGAGGAGAGCTAGCTGTAGCACGGACGCTATTGTCAGATCGGACTCGTATTTATAGAATAGGAGTACTGAGCACTCGTGCTTCTTTTTTTTAGGGAAAAATTAGTCGTATGTCTAGTACCACAAGTTGGGTGCATGTGACCTATAGCTTTCATCACTTTAGGTCTCCTTTTCGAACCGCAGCTACGCTTCACAGTACATATTTTTTCACGCATTTATCCTCCTATATGTACTCCTATGCTATTTCCACGTTCTCCCATTTGCCGACATGTGGGACATAGAGCATCTGGGTCGTAGTGCATGCACGACTCGAAGCATATGTAGGCGTACTTTACATTTCAGACCTCACGAATTACATGCAAACCCCCCACAGAAGAATAAATAAATGAATTAATTACTACATGAAACCGGATTATTTTCATGGAAACCGGAGCACGTTCATTAAATTTTGGACATAACACGTTTATAAAAAATGACCGGACCTAAACCAGCCTAAGGGCCTCTTTGATTTTTCCCACAAAAAAAGGGCCTCTTTGATTCGCAGGATACTGAAAACACAGGAATGGGAAAGTATGATGGCGATGAACCGAGACGAGGAGAACTCTAACTCAGTTAGAGGTTAGAGTTAGATTCTAACCTGAACTAACTCTAAACCAAAGAGGTGTATGGATGGCGGGGTTAGATTGACAATAAATGCTCTTTCTCAATCATTTGACAACTTTGGACCCTATTTCCTGCGGATTTGGTGTGGCGGCTCTTCTCAGCCTCCTCCGCTCACAATTGATGAAAACGAACCATCTATACAAATCAAGCATGCAAAACATGATAATTTTTACTTTGTCCATACAAATGAGATATCCCACTTAAACATACAAGTCGTCAATCAAGCTTCACAAAATAAAAAAACACTTCATGAAACAAAGCATGAGCTAACTCACCATGGAAGTCATTCACGATAGGGAGGGAGCTCGGAGCCCCTCACGCACCGAGGGAGGAGCTCGCCATCGTTGCTCTGGAGGAAGGCTCTGTAGAGCCCAAGCCCCGGGAACCCCTCCGACGCCGGCCCTTGCGAGTTGAGGTCGACATCGGCATGGGTGGTAGGGCCGCTTGCCGCCAACTGGGAACTTAATCTTTGGGCCTCTAGAAATAATGCAAGCCTGTAACTAAAATACCTAGAAAAGTGAATTGAATCTTTGGGCCTCTAGAAATAATGCAAGCCTGAAACTGAAATACCTAGAAAGGTGAACTGAATCTTTGGGCCTCTAGAAATAATGCAAGCCTGAAATTGAAATACCTAGAAAGGTGAACTGAATCTTTGGTCCTCTAGAAAGATTTATTACCTCCTCAAGCAGCATCAAACAATTCCATGCATGCACCACAAATCTATACCAAGTTTGATCAAGATCTACTTTTCCAAATCAGAATTAGCGCTAGAGCAAGCAAGATCAATGATATGGCCGTGAGACAGAGAAGGAACGAACAAACTCACCCCTCTCGCGACCTCCCTGGTAGATTTGCCGCCGCAGCGCACGACAGAAACGACCGATGAAGGAGGAGCGGGGCGACCTTCGAAGGCCGGAGGGAGAGGGCGGCCGGAGTAGGGCGGCGGAGGCCGGAAGGAGAGGGCGGCCGGAGGAGAGAGAGGGCGAGCGGCGCTTGGGCCGGCGGCCCTATGGGGAACAGAGAGGAGTCGTGCGAGAGGGGGGGAGCGATCTGGTGCGGGCAAGGGAGATTTTTTTTAGTTCTCTTTTAGTGGGCCCGAGGATAACTAACCCAATTAGAACCTCTCCACCGGGCTAGTTTTCTTAGCTGGGTTAGAGCAAACTAGCTCAAACTAACCCCTCTTGTTTCGATAATTTGATGCTATTTCAACCCAAACTAGCTCTAACTCAGGGATCCAAACAAACAGGAGTGTTACTGTACATGCTACAGTGTGGACCGTAGCACATTGTTTTTTATGGCCATATCACCACATTGTTTTCTACTTTGCTGGTTCACTGGCTACCGTGGTTACGTGACTTTGGTTCACTTTGGCTGCCATGGTTTGCACTACTGGTTCACTGGGCTGCCGTGGTTCGCACTCCTCCGACCTGAGTAGTAGTAGTACTAGTATATACCGCATCATTCTTTGCTCCTTCTTACTACTCCGACATGTGGGAGAGCCAGCATCTGGGTCGACGTGTCATGCACCAGATTAGAGCGCGGAACGGAAGGGGGGCATCACCTCGGTCGGAGCGCCAGTAATTCATGACTATAGTGAGTGGTCATGTCACAAGTCTTTCTAGCGATGTAGCAGCAAATCGCACAGCCCGACCTTTCCAAAGAAGATGTTTGAGAATCCGCCACTCGCTCACCCTCCTCGCCTCTCTGTCAAACCGCCTACCCGAAAACTACCGCGCGTACTGCCTGGGAAAAGCCCCGCCCTCAACTTTTAACCACACGAAAATAGTACGAGCTTGTTCGTTCTATATAAATACAGTACTTACTGTATGTTTATTCACCCGTGGGGTTGTTCAATGAATGGAGGGGTGTCGGTGTCAAAACCGGCGGATCTCGGGTAGGGGGTCCCGAACTGTGCGTCTAGGCGGATGGTAACAGGAGACGAGGGACACGATGTTTTTACCCAGGTTCGGGCCCTCTCGATGGAGGTAAAACCCTACTCCTGCTTGATTGATATTGATGATATGGGTAGTACAAGAGTGGATCTACTACGAGATCAAGGAGGCTAAACCCTAGAAGCTAGCCTATGGTATGATTGTTGTTCGTCCTATGGATTAAAACCCTCCGGTTTATATAGACACCGGAGAGTGCTAGGGTTACACAGAGTCGGTTACAATGGTAGGAGATCTACATATCCGTATCGCCAAGCTTGCCTTCCACGCCAATGAAAGTCCCATCCGGACACGGGACGAAGTCTTCAATCTTGTATCTTCATAGTCTTGGAGTCCGGCCGATGATGATAGTTCGGCTATCCGGACACCCCCTAGTCCAGGACTCCCTCAGTAGCCCCCGAACCAGGCTTCAATGACGATGAGTCCGGCGCGTACATTGTCTTCGGTGTTGCAAGGCGGGTTCTCCTCCAAATTCCATGTGCTTGCCGAATAGTGTCTGGCTTCCTTTATAAATGTTGGGCTCCTTGGCTTCCACATCCAATAATGGCCCTCTTCCACGTGTTGTATGAATGCGAAAAGCCAGGGTATCTTTACGCTTTACCCCCTAGCTGCGCGAATAAGCTGCCTATAAGAGAGGCGAGGATCTAGATCCAAATCACACCATCCTCCTTCCGTGAGTACTCATCGAAGCGCCTCTGACAAAAATCCACTCCATCATGGACAGTCGACGCGGCTCCTCCTCTCGCGCTCCCAGCCCTCAGCCCGGAGACTGGAGGAGATGTTCAGTCCAGCATAGCGAGCTAGTGACGCTCCAAGCATAGGGATACCTTCCCCCAGCATTCATGGTTCCGGTTCGAGCCGGACTGGCCACCTACAAGGGCGGGAAGCAGGCGGAGAGCGTCCCCAATCCCTCCAAAGGAGAGCGGGTTGCTTCGTCCCTTATCTAATAAGGGGACTCGGATTTCCCATACATCCGTTTCTCCGAGGGCTCTTGGAGTTCTACGGACTCCAGCTTCACCATCTTACACCTGCCTCCATCTTGCACATCGCGGGCTTTGTAGCCCTTTGCGAGCTGTTCTTGGGCATTGAGCCCCATTTTACGCTGTGGAAGAGATTGTTTTGCCTCGTACCCCATTCTCACGAGGGGTCGATATATCAAGTGGGCGGAGCCGAAATATGGCGCATCGTCGGGACCGGATATCTATCCAGAACCCCGAGGAAGGCTTCTGAAGACTGGCCTTCGGAATGGTTTTACATGGAAGACGCCCCACTGCCGGACCCGGTTTGGATCGGCCTCCCGGATTTCAGCAACGCTCCTCTGAAGAAACGCCTGAGTTGGCGCCCGCGGAGCCCTCAATGGGAGAATGATAGGAGCGTCCAATATCTGATGGGCCGGATAAGATTACTGGCTCATTCCGGATTGACCATGATTGGAGTCATGGCCACGTGCATCATGCGAGGGGTGCAGCCGCTCCAATATAGGGGCCACCCCATGTGGGACTTCAACGGGGAGAATGACGCCACCCGTCATGGCCGCAAGGGGCCGGGATCGGTTGCCGATCTGGCGAAGATCCTGTCCGGCTTGTACAAGTCGGAGAAGGAAGACTTCCTCCGTGCGAGTCCATTGAACGGATTCTCCATGAATAACCCTCGAAGCTGGGTAAGCGGACGTTTTTATCTATCCGATCCATATTCCCAAAGTTAAGTTTCTCACGTTGCGACTTCGTCGCAGGAACTGCGCCGGGATGTAGAGGGCATACTCAGCCCGACTCCACAACCTGAGGATCCGGGACGGTCCCTTGACCCGGCCTCCGAAGAGGATCCGGGCATAGAGGTGGAGATGATCGATGGGGTGTTCCACCACCTTAGCATGGACAATGCTTTGGTCGCCATTACGGCCGACTACCCCGGTTTATCTCCGGCTTCCCAGGTAACTGTGACCATAGTCCTGACATTATTACTCATCCATGCTTACTTCTGACCACCGTATACCAACGGTGCCTCGCAGGAGGTGCCTTTAAGGCGGGAAGCCGAACCCGTGGCGGCTGACCAACAAGGGTCAGTTCGGCCCAGCAGGCGGAAGAGGAGTGTAGCGCGACTCGAAACGTCGCCGCAACGGTATGGCACGCCACTGTATTTAAGGGAAAGATTCCTGGGAGGTATATTAACGCTCATGACTTTTCCAGGAGAAAGAGCGCTCGCCGGAGTATGCCCGGAGAGGTTGCCAACCAAGCCTCTGCCAGCCAGGCTCCAACGCCTGGTCCGGAGGGGGAGGCGAATGCAAGGCGTGAGCCGGATGCTCCTCCAACGGAGGATGCCGACAGGCTGTCCGCCACCAGTGCGAGGTGGAGAGCGCCATGAATCACAGCGCCCGCGGACAGGTTCTTCGTGACGCGTGTTTCTCTCCGGAGGAGTTGAATGCCTTTAATGCGGGAGACGCGCACCTCCGTGCCGCTCAAGATGGTTTAACCAGAGCCACGGAGCAGTATGTGAGAGACATACGGGTGAGGAATTTTTAATAGTTATATATGCCAGTAGCCCCCGAGAATTAAAATAGTTAGAATAACTGATTTAAGGATCATTTGTTATGCAGGACCTTACGGAGAAGAATACCCACCTATCCCAGGAGCTGGAAGAGTGCAAGGCCCAACTTGAGGCCGCACTAGCTGCCACAGGGGGAGCCACAGAGACCCCCTCTGGTAATACATATTTCAAAAAGATAAGTAGTTTATGTAGTGCGGCGTGTGTATAAGTCTGACAATAATATTGCAGATGGTGCCGGACTAGATCCGGACAAGCAACAGCTATTGTGCCAGTTGAAGGCCGGCGAGAGGGTGCTTATGAAGGTGCAGCAGGAGAGGAACAAACTCCAAGATACCAATACCCAGCTGAGCGAAGAACTAAAAGGTGCCCAGCTGTCTGGCTCCGTGAAGGAGAATCATCGGCTTCGTCGCGGCATTTACAGTGAGTGCTTGAGCAAACTCTTTTGAAAAGAAGAGTTTGGCGAGGGAGTCGATTGACAAAAATGTGTGTGTAGGTGTGCTCACAGGTCGTCCTGCGGAGGAAATGCCCGGTTCAACGGGTGATCAGCTTCTCGAGCTGCTGCAACTGCACAAACGTATTCGGCAGGTGATGATCGGCATCGCCCAGGCCTTATGGCCGTCCGTCTCCCTACCCGAGGGTCTTGGAGGGCTTGTGGAGAAGCTACAGGGAGCACGGCAGCGCTTCCGTCTATGGAAGATATCGGCCTGTCGTCAAGGCGCCCGAGAGGCATGGGCCATGGTGAAGACGAGGTACACGAAGGCTGATCCAAACCACATGGCCGAGGTCGGACCTGTGGGGCCCGATGGGAAGGAGATCCTTGTGAGCTTAATGTACGGCCAAGTAGAGTTGGCCGCTAAGTATTCTCAACGGGACTGTAAGCTAGACAGCCTGTTAGATGGGATTGAAGATGAGTACAATCAGTCAATTTGACGATGTAATTTAAAAATGACATGTAAAATGCCTTCTAGCCGGATTGTAGATCGTTTGTCTTTGCGGACCTTTTCGCTTTGACCTCGGGACCCTAGAGTCCGGAGTGTGTCCGAATACCCACGGTTATGAAAAAACCGGGGTATGCATGGAGACCAGGCGTAGGGGTCATTAGTGCTTTATCAGACAAGTGCCCAACAAGTTATGTTATATTACATGGTTAGTAAGAAACATCTTCCAGGGAGAATAGTTCCGTTAGGGGTTCCTTTCCCTGGGGGGCATGCCCTAAAGTGCATGTCCGGACTGCGAAAAGAGCAGAAAAGCATCTGGGGGCAGATAAATAAATAAGTAAGAAATCATCTTTTAAGTCACCGACCGAATATTCCCTTAAGAACGCTAGCTTTCGGCTTCACCCAGTCTGAGGTACACATCCGGTGACCAGTGATAACAATCGCAGAGGTGCTCCTTTACCTCCTAGCCGAACAATCGGGAACGTAGGGGTAAGCACAGGAGCCAGGCAACCCAGCTTGGCCAAAACTTAAGTCATATCGATGCATATATTGGTGAATAAAAGGTACATGCGGAAGTGTGACGCATGTGTTGGGCATGAAGCCCGTATAAATAAGCTTCTGTTAAAGAAGCCCCCAGGTATAATGAGTGCGGGCAGCACATCAAGTGTGTGCGAACAATGCGCAGATCAGCCCACAAAGGCTTTACGAAAAAGGGAGGAAGGAAGAGAGAAACAAAAGACAGCTAAAGTTTAAAATGTGGACGGAGGGAGGAGACGAACTCTGAGTACGGCGCTAGGCGTAGAATCTTCTGAGGCGGGCTGCGTTCCATGGGTTCGGCTCGACTCAGTTGTTCGATGCCCTTCGTAGACGGTATGCTCCGCCGGTCAGGACTTGATCGATGATGAAGGGACCTTCCCACTTGGTCTTGAGTTTGTCCTTTTTCTTGTCCGGCAGGCGTAGAACTATTTTGCCAACATTGTAAGTTTTGGCCCGTACTTCTCTGCTTTGATATCTTCGAGCCTGCTGCTGATAGAATGCGGAACGAGCCTTTGCCACATCGCGCTCCTCCTCCAATGCGTCCAAACTGTCCTGCCGATCCAATTCGGCTTCTCTTTCTTCGTACATGCGCATGCGAGGTGAGTCATGAATTATATCGCAGGGCAAAACTGCCTCTGCGCCATACACCATAAAAAATGGTGTGAATCCCGTAGTGCAATTTGGCGTGGTCCGCAGCCCCCAGAGTACGGAGTCGAGCTCCTCCACCCAGTGCGTGTTAGATTCCGTGAGGGACCGCACTAATCTGGGTTTAATGCCGCTCATGATTAGACCATTTGCTCGTTCGACTTGACCGTTAGTTTGAGGGTGATAGACTGAAGCGTAGTCGAGCTTGATGCCCATGTTTTTGCACCAGAGTTTAATTGCAACGCCCTCGATTTAAATGGATCAAAGATCCATGCCATTTATTTAGTTGAGTTTTAAAAAGGGTTGCATGATGACATGATGCAATGCAAATGATGCAATGATGAATTCATCAAACAAATAAATCACACGACGAATCTCGGAATAGCTGGAAGTCTTCTGGAGCGTCGGTCTCGGGGCGTTACAACACTCCACCACTACAAGAGGATCTCGTCCCGAGATCTAGGATGGCACCGGAGAGAAACGGAAGAGGAAGAGAAGATGTAAAACAAAGTTGCTTCTTCGACAAATAAGTGAAACCAAAGAACCTTGAGAAAGAACATAACAGAGTTGAACACAATTGAGAGCACTGCGGTAGAACAAATAGGAACAAGGAACACCATGTGAACCTTGGAGGTTAAAAAGCTATGGATGACGAGTACAATGTACAAGAAAGAATTGAGACCACTCTGGTAGAAACGAGATAAACAAGGAATGAGAACGAAAGAATTTAGGCAGCACTCCAGTAGAAAAGAGAATCAAAACTTGACAAAACGGGAAGAACTTGGAAAGAGGACATGACACTCCGGTTAAATGGCTAAGCACGAAAAGAACACGATCCTCACGAATCGAGATGGTGAGTGAAAAGAGCAACATCACAATGCCTCCGGAAGAAAGAATAGAAGATAGGTCATTGGAATAAAGGGACGGAGAAGAAAATGACAACTTCTACCACAATTGAATTTGGAAGGCATCCTTGCAAGAAGGTTAGAATAGAGTTGTTGGAAGACCAACAACGAAAAGAATAAGTTTGTAGTGGGCTTATGGAAACATCTCAACATTATGAGGTGACAACCGGCCACTAACGGAAACAATTGCTTGCTTGAGATTAACGAAGAGATGAAAGCTTGTTCCATCAAGATGGAAAAGAGATAACTTGGGTCATTAATAAGCACCAAAATAGCAACATTCCTTAGGGAAGGCTTTAGGTGAAATCTATACCAAGATAACTCCAATGAAGAGATTGACGGCTGCAAAGATCTCTTGAACAAGAGAAAAAGATGGATTTAAATATGTCACCCTTGAAAACTTGTGAATCATGAAACGCGAAGGGAAATTATCAAGAATGACCTAACACCACCTCAGAAGATAAGGTATAAAGAATTGCACTTTGGAATGCAAGATGAAGAATGCTTGAACTCCTCAAAACAAGACATGTGTTGAACACCATGTTTAATTTTTGAGTATAGCTTGGCTGATCTTAACTTCAAGAGAAATCTTGATGAACAATTGAAGAATGAAAAGAATCCTTGACGAAGCACCACTCCGGTAAACAAAAGGGGATAGAAAGAAAGAGAAGTTGAAAACACAAGGTGAAGCCTTGCAATGATTTAGATGGATCTTCGTGATGATGAGAGCTTGGAACTCCGGGAAAAGAAAAGATGAAACAACTGAAACCGAGAATTTATTCATCATGAACAAACTCCGAAAGAAGGAATTAATCACTTGGATGAAACAAGAACAAGAATTATGTTATGCGTATCCTTCACCAATTTAAATTGATGACAAGCAACAGATTTGGCATACTACTTATTCTAGTAGAAAGGATTAAGAGAGATATAGCGTAAACTTCCGAAAAGTCTTGAACGATCCATAGGTAGGATTCGGAAAGAACGAACTAATTGATACGATAACAATAGAAGAGGAATGTTGAAAGAACCACCGTAAGAATTGAAAATGAAAGTAGCAAAGGCACAATTCACAGGGAAGAGTTGGAAGATGAATGAAGATACTTGAGGGGATTTAGATACAAATGAACGAATAGATCATGAGCTGATTAGAGAATACTTGAATGATGCACCGGTATGATTTGGAGAACGAGAGCTGAAAGCTTGAATGAATAATACTGAGACGATGGGCTTCAAAGAATGAAACTGAAAAGACTCCTAAAATGCTCCGGATGGGTGAAAAAGATTCTCACAATCGAAAACTATGAGAGGATGGCAACAAGCTAGCACCATGAATCTCTGGAAGAACGGGTAAGGATTTAGGAGGAACTCTTCTTCGGTCTTCAAATGATGGGAATGACAACGAGAAACACCACCAAAATTATTGAGGCTGTGGAAGAATCAAAAGCGAAGAGGTTGAGCCAACTATGAAAAGAATTTGAAAGATATTGGAGAAAAGCATTTGGTGATGATAACTCATTCTTCGTCAAACTTGGAGAAGAATTTAGGATAGCTCGGGAAAATAGAAGAGTCGGGTAAGATCATGGGAAAAGACACGTGGGTTAGGGCCCACTCAAAAGAACACCGTTGAAAAGATTTAAAGAGATGTTGCACGGTTGAATTAAATGACTTGAATGAGATACCAATCTCGAAAGAGCTTGAGCGAATGCAGAGTGGAACCACGAATCTTGAGATATCTTGAGCACTCCGGAATAACAAATAGCGAGAAGTAGAATGATAATGAGGTGCACCAGTATGAGAAGACATTGAAATGAGGAAAAGGTATGATCAACAAAACTTGACTTGAATCCACCGGAGAAGAGAAAAGAATGAGGAATGACGAACTAGTAGAACATCTTCTTGAGAACCACTGGGTGAGAACATTGACAGAAAAGAATGGAGAAACTTCACAAAAATAAAAGGATACTTGGTAAAGAAATCTTAGTCCTTGAGGGAAAAGGGTGGGTGGGCGGGAAAAAACAAAGACAACTTGGAGACGGATGAAACGAACACCGTTGAGAAGAAATGATAATTGGTCTTGCTGATGTTTAAGTGATCGGATCCACTTGAAGAGAAAAACACGCCGGTTGAAAAAGGATTGACATGACAATCTCGATTGTCGAGAAGGATTGGTATTCACATCGGAGTATGAGAACACCGTTTCGGAAAAGTATGGAATCAACACTTGACATTGAAGCAACTCGAATACCACAACTCAAAACAAAAACAAAGGACTGGCTTGCAGAATAAGCCGGAACAAACATATGATAGAGATTTTGTCCGAAGTTTTCGTGGTGGGGCCTACAAGGGCTCGATCGTACAGCACCATCATGTACAAGGCAGTGCACATGACATATGAAGCGTCCCCGAGTCGGCATAGCCAAGGACTCTTTAAGACACAACGAGACCACTGTAAAAAACGAACGTGGATAGGCGGACTAATAGACGTCGAACCCCAATTTCATATCATACATCCGTCGGAAAGATATCCTAAGAGCTACTTGAATTCCCACCTATAAAACTCCCGAAACTTTCTGGTTATGCAATCAGGTGTTGGGGATACAGGGGAAGCATAATATCTCACCCAAAACTAGCAAATCCTACATCCAAATCAGTATCCATCCTTCAACACATAACCAAGAAACCTTGAAATCGTCTACCTCAACCTTGAAAAGCATCGGTTATCGAGTCATGGCAATACTCCCGTACTCACCTCGATCTTTGGTTATCGGGGTTATCTCACCAACAACTGCATAAAAGAGATTTTCGATGTCGGCGTACTAAACTCGGGTATTCGAGAACTGCAGCGATAAAATTATGGCGACAACACCTCGAGCTCAACTCCCCGGACACTTCCACTAAACCCTGACGGGAGGCACCAAGAAAATGTTCTCATCATGAAACCATCGAACGATTCCAAGATAACGCGTGATCCTAAAAAAATTTAGTGAAATTTGAGAAGAGAAGAGTCAAAACTCTCGTCGGGATGCCTTACGAGGCGATGAAGAGGCGGGAGTAAAAAGAATTCCTAACTCTCCGATATATATAATCCTAAATGACTCAAAACATTTTTCTAGACAAAACTCGGCCGCTAAAAACGATCAAGCAGTGGGGCTCCTAAGGTCGGGGAAGGCTCTGATTACCAACTTGTAACGCCCTCGATTTAAATGGATCAAAGATCCATGCCATTTATTTAGTTGAGTTTTAAAAAGGGTTGCATGATGACATGATGCAATGCAAATGATGCAATGATGAATGCATCAAACAAATAAATCACACGACGAATCTCAGAATAGCTGGAAGTCTTCTGGAGCATCGGTCTCGGGGCGTTACATTAACCTCGTCGGCCGTGAAGTTCATGCCATTATCAGTGATGATGCTGTGGGGGATGCCATAACGGTGTACTACGCCAGATATGAAGTCTATCACAGGTCCGGATTCGGCCGTTTTAACCGGCTTGGCCTCTATCCATTTGGTGAATTTATCCACCATGACCAATAGGTATTTTTGCTTGTGGGTTCCCCCTTTAAGGGGTCCAACCATGTCAAGCCCCCAGACCACGAACGGCCAGGTGATGGGTATAGTTTTGAGGGCGGTGGGTGGCATGTGGCTTTGATTAGCAAAGAGCTAGCAACCGACGCATCGTTGGACTAAGTCCTGAGCATCTGCCCGGGCGGTCGGCCAATAAAATCCTGTACGGAAGGCCTTGCCCACAAGGGCCCAGGCTGCGGCATGGTGCCCGCCGAGTCCAGTGTGAATTTCAGCGAGAAGATTTCGCCCTTCCTCTTCGGAGATGCACCTTTGAAGGACTCCGGTTGTGCTTTTCTTATAAAGCTCTCCCTCATGGACCTTGTAGGCTTTAGATCGCCGAACTATGCAGCGGGCCTCATTTTGGTCTTCGGGAAGTTCTTGTCTAATTAAGTAGGCTAGGAATGGTTCCATCCACGGTGCAATGACTGCCATTATTTCGTGTGCTGAAGGTGTTATTTCATTGGCTGAGCCACCGATTGTGTCAGAATGTTCAGTGTTGGGCGGTGCGGTTGGTTTCGGGTTGTTGTTTCCGGACTCCTCTTCCCATAATACGGATGGCTTAAAAATCCGCTCCAGGAAGATGTTTGGAGGAACGGCATCGCGCTTTGTGCCGATGCGTGCCAACACGTCGGCCGCCTGGTTATTATCCCGGGCTACATGGTGGAATTCGAGTCCTTCGAACCGAGCTGACATTTTTAAGACAGCGTTACGATAGGCTGCCATTTTCAGATCCTTGGCGTCAAAGTCTCCATTTACTTGGGATATTGCGAGGTTTGAATCCCCGCGCACCTCTAGGCGTTGAATACCCATGGAGATTGCCATCCGGAGACCATGTAGAAGGGCCTCATATTGGCTGCATTGTTGGAGTCTGTGTACATTATCTGAAATGCGTATTGGTGTGTCTCCGGTTGGGGGCGTCAATCGACGCCTTGACCCCAAGCCGCCAACATTTTGGAGCCGTCGAAATGCATGATCCAATTGGAGTATGTGCCGTACTCTTTAGGGAGTTCGGCTTCGGTCCATTCGGCGATGAAGTCGGCCAAAACTTGCGACTTTATAGCTCGCCGTGGTTTGTAGGTTATGTCGAATGGTAAGAGCTCAATGGCCCATTTTGCAATCCTGCCCGTCGCGTCGCGGTTGTTTATAATGTCATTGAGAGGTACTTCGGAGGCCACTGTTATCGAACACTCTTGAAAGTAGTGTCGTAGCTTTCGGGATGCAATTGAACACCGCGTACGCTATCTTTTGATAATGTGGATACCGGGACTTGCATGGAGTTAAGACAGTGGATACGTAGTGCACTGGTTTTTGAAGAGGGAATTTGTGTCCTACATTTCTCGTTAAACGACGAGTACCGCGCTTACAACTTGATGTGTTGCGCGATATATAATAACTGTCGGTTCGCCCGGGTTAGGTAGCGGCTAGGACGGTTGTTGCCAATATGGCCTTTATTTCTTGAGTCCGGCCGTGGCAGCATCCGTCCATTCGAAGTGTTGGTCTTGGAGGAGGCGATAGAGGGCAATGCCTTTTCTCCCAAGCGGAGATGAAGCGGCTTAAACAGCCCGCATCGATCAGTTTTGTATTTGTTTGAGGTCTTGTGGGATATCCAGTTGTGACAGAGCCGCATCTTGGCTGGCTTTGCTTCAATTCCTCTACCGGATACAATGAAGCCCAAGAGCTTTCCGGCTGGTACGCCGAAAACGCATTTTTCCGGGTTGAGCTTAATGTCATATGCTCGGAGGTTGTCGAATGTGAGCCTCAAATCGTCTACTAGAGTTTCGATGTGTTTGGTCTTGACGACCACATCGTCTATGTATCCCTCCTTTGTTTTGCTGATCTGGGTTGCGGACATGTACGAATCATCTTGCGATATGTTGCGCCGGAGTTTTTGAGTCCGAAGGGCATTGTGTTGAAGCAGAATGGTCCGTGGGGAGTAATGAATGCCGTTGCGGCTTGGTCTATTTCCGCCATCTTGATTTGATGGTATCCGGAGTATGCATCGAGGAAGCACAATGAATCGTGCCCTGCCGTAGCATCGATGATTTGATCGATGCGGGGAAGGGGGAAAGGATCCTTTGGACAGGCCTTGTTAAGGTCTTTAAAATCGACACACATGCACCAGGATTTGTCCTTTTTTGGTAGCATTACCAGGTTTGCTAACCAGTCCGGATGTTTTACGTCTCGATGAATCCGGCTTCTAATAGTTTAGCAAGCTCCTCTCCCATTGCCTGTCTTTTGGGTTGGAAAATCGCGAAGAGCCTGTTTGGTGGCTTGAATCCTTTAGGATGTTTAGGCTGTGTTACGCCAACTGCGTGGGATTCTGGCATATCTGAAGGGTGCCGGCAAAATGTCCCAATTTTCGAAGGAATTCTCGTAGTGTGGCGTCTACATCGGGGTTTAATTGTGCCCCAATGGAGGCCGTCTTTGTGGGGTCCGTTGGATGGACTTGGAATTTGACTATTTAAATCGCTGGTTTAAAGAGGTGGACTTGGATCTCTTATCGAGTATCACATCGTCCCTGTTCACCGTGGAGCGTAGTGCAGTGAGTTCCTCTGCCGCTAGGGCTTCGGATAGTGCCTCTAGGGCTAGTGCGGCTGTCTTATTTTCAGCATGGAGTGCTATGTCCGGATCACTGACAAGAGTGATGATTCCATTGGGCCCGGGCATTTTAAGCTTCATGTACCCGTAATGGGGTATAGCTTCAAAAAATTTGAATCCCTCTAGCCCTAATAAAGCGTGATATCCGCTGCTGAACAGGGCCACTTGGAACGTGACCTCCTCGGATCTGTAATTGTCCGGCGAGCCGAACACCACATCTAGTGTAATTTTTCCTGTGCAGCGTGCTTCCCGACTAGGGATTATTCCTCTAAAGTTTGTGCTGCTTCGCTCAATGCGGCTCTAGTCTATTTCCATTTTTCAAAGGGTTTCCTCATAGATGAGGTTTGATCCGCTACCGCCATCCATGAGTACCTTGGTAAGACGAAAGCCGTCCACTATTGGACGGAGGACCAATGCGGCTGGTGCTCGGGCTGTTCGGAATTTAGGTTCGTTGCTGGCGTTGAAGGTGATAGCCGTGTCGCTCCATGGATTTATTGTTGCTACTTGGTAGACGTCGGCGAGGCTACGGAGTGTTCGTTTCCACATATTGTTTGATGCGAAAGTCTCGAAGACTGTTAATACCGTACTGGTAGTGTTGGGCTGGTTCTCCGGGGCTATAAGCTCTTCGCCACTTTTGGCCACCTGCCGTAGTATCCAACATGCTCGAAGGCTATGTGTTGGAGTGGCGCCCTCTGTACTGTGGATTTTATAGGGTCCGCTGAGCCATCCCTCCAATACGGTTCCATTCCCTTTAGGGTATTTTTGCTTTTTGGTTTTTGTCCCGGGTGCCTGAGCATGATGCACCCTTTTGTTTTGGACTAGGGTTGTGTTCGGAGCTGGATTGTCCCAAAACTTAGTTTCAGTTTTCCAGGTACTCTCCATCGCACAAGACTTTTCGTACAATGGGCCTTGGTCGTGGCGTGTAATTTCCACGATGACTTATGGCATTCATGTTTCCCTTGTCCGTGCAATTGTTGCGAGAAAATTGAGATTATGCTTTCCTCACGGCAGTCCTTTATCCTGTCCATAACCGGAGGAATCGGCCCGATAATGATGTCTTTGTTTGATGGGCTCTTGCGGATTTGAGATAGATCGCTTATGCTTGAGTGGGCGGGTGGAATTAAGTCCAAAACCCGCCCAATTTGAGGCTCAAGGGCGAAAAGTTTCAATTGGAATCTTGGATTCTGGATGTTGTCAAACGAATCTGGTCCATTGCTGAATTTAGGTTCAGTACTTGATTGGCGTCCATCCTCGCGGGAATCCGGCATGGAGGGATCGAGAATCGAGACATAACGGTCTTTAATATAGAAGAAGAGTCGCGCGTTGTTCCTCTACCACATAGCGTGGTGGGTAGCTGGAGAGTTAATCTCTCGGATCGGTTTAAAGCCCGATCGATCGTAGTCTGTAGCGACTCCCATGGCGGCGATGCGATCCAACAGCTCATTTACAGAAGAGAGCTCCATTGGATCCGGCTGCTCGGCACATTCCGAGTTGACGTGAAGATCGCTTTTGATGACCCGAGAGGTCATTGTCGGAGCGGCGGCCGAACAGGCGGTCATAAGAAAACCACCTAGCGGATAGTTTGGCGATGGCCAAAGCTCCTTAACAATGGTACCGTCTTTAAAGGCGGGAAGAGGCATCCTTCTGATTGTGGCGGCACGGAGGAACTCTCAATGAAAGCACCAATGTCGGTGTCAAAACGGCGGATCTCGGGTAGGGGTCCCGAACTGTGCGTCTAGGCGGATGGTAACAGGAGGCGAGGACACGATGTTTTTACCCGGTTCGGGCCCTCTCGATGGAGGTAAAACCCTACTCCTGCTTGATTGATATTGATGATATGGGTAGTACAAGAGTGGATCTACTACGAGATCAAGGAGGCTAAACCCTAGAAGCTAGCCTATGGTATGATTGTTGTTCGTCCTATGGACTAAAACCCTCCGGTTTATATAGACACCGGAGAGGGCTAGGGTTACGAGTTGGTTACAATGGTAGGAGATCTACATATCCGTGTCGCCAAGCTTGCCTTCCACGCCAAGGAAAGTCCCATCCGGACACGGGATGAAGTCTTCAATCTTGTATCTTCATAGTCTTGGAGTCCGGCCGATGATGATAGTTCGCTATTCGGACACCCCTAGTCGAGACTCCCTCAAGGCGGGGGAGCACAAGTGAACAATCTTGTAGTACTACTAGTAGTAAGTAGGAGTCGTCAATAGTCACCTTAAATAGAGTTTCTTTTCTTTAATGCCATGTACACAAATTGAAACGCTTGTTGTGGAGAGAAAAAGATAATCACTCCACTATATATGGGCCTTGAGGGCCCGGCGCTTGCTTTACTAGGGTTGCTCTCTTCATTCTCTCATCCTTGCGGATATAAACAAGACAGCGGTAGCGACATTTTCTCTCTGCTCACCGCTGGTCACAGATCCAGCCGGATCCCTTCGGCCGGTGTGTGTAGAGGACTAAAAGGTGCATCATTCACGCGGTCATCACCGCCGAGGGAGGAAACCCACAGCTGCCGGAGGGGCCCGATCCTCTGCCCGTGTCGTTCTCTCCGACACAGCGCCGGCTCGGGAGGTCTTCTGACCGTTCTTCCTCCCTGCCGTATTGTCCGTAGATCCGACCTGCCGCCGCTGACATCCCGGCGACCCTCAGGTATAAGTTCTTCGAAAGCGGCCTTACTCTACTGCCCCAGCTCCCCGTGTGCGCATGTGCATCTTTTCTACTCCCATCAGCTCTTCCAAAGCCACCTAAATTTTTAGTATTATTAGAGGTAAAGCTACTTCATGCATTCAAATCTAGGGCTTTGTTCAAACAATGAAGAAAGGGGAGAAAGTTGTAGCATGAATCTAGGACTTGATTCAAAGAGGAAATAATATGGTGAAAGTAGTAGAGACCGGATACCCAACCGGTCTCTTGGTTGAAAAGGGAAATAATGGGAAAACGCAGTACAAACTAGATAAGGAACAGATCTATTATTGGTTGAAAAAAGGATAGAAAGTGGCGGCTGGTGGACAAGTCAACAGAGTATGTCCAGGATTAGATTTGCTGCCATCACATTGTAAAAGGTCTCTAGTATTAGATTTGCTGCCCTCACAAAGTAAAAGGTCTCAGGATTAGATTTGCTGCCCTCACATAGTAAAAGGTCTCTAGGATTAGATTTGCTGCCCTCACATAGTAAAAGGTCTCCAGGATTAGATTTGTTGCCCTCACATAGTAAAAGGTCTCCAGGATTAGATTCGCTGCCCTCACATAGTACAAGGTCTCCAAGATTAGGTTTGCTTCCCTCACATAGCATGAACAAACTCAGCATCACCACTTTATGCCTCCTTGTAGGTACATTGTGCTGATGCGTCCACTGTCGCATGTCCTTATACCAACCTTTTGCTGTTGTTAATGTAAGGGCGCATGTAAAATGAAGCGATCACACTGTTACCTTAGGGACATGTCTAACCAGTGTTATTGTTAATCTAATGCCTCCAGTGATAAGATGCAATTAAACTGTGTTACAAATGGCACTCCTGCTATTTTCCCTAGTATGATAAGTAAGTTGCTCCTTTACGCTGCTGAGTGTCCTAGTGTCCCCACAGTCCCATGCCCTTAAACCAACTCTTTAGCTGCTGTTGATTTACTATGTCTGGGAAACAAGCAATGCCACCATTAAAGTAATCCCATATTTGAGGAATCTCATTGTTGACCGTAATGCTTCTGGTAACATGAAGCATTGCTGACATTTTAAAATTTCTAATGTCCTTGCGTGATTGCCATGAACATAATTAAGATGCTTCTTTTCATTTTGTATATGTTTCATATATTCTTATTGACCAGCAATTGTTTATTTTCTATCTTTTTCTGCAGATAGGGATATCCATTTCACCTTGTTGCTATCGTGACCTTTTGGTGAACTGCACAAAACACTTTTTTTTGGAATGAGTGTCTTGTGCAGTTCAACTAAAATGTCACGTGGGCAACATCTCTCAATTTTGGTGGAACTGCACAAAATGGTGATTGGAGTTTCCAAAATCTCCGTCAAGTTCTGCTGGTAATCTCGTGCAACATTTTATTAGCCTTTGCAAGATGGAGCCGTCACTGTCACCACAATGGCACTTTATTTTAGTGGAACTGCACAAAAGTATAATAAAATTATAGTTGCACCTTACATGAGCTGGATAGCCAACCTTAATGTTCCTCAATTTTAGTGCAACTACTAAAGAAGAACCTGCCAGCTCACTTGAGCAAGTACTTCTTGCTAGCTGAATGATGTTATCTTTGCTTCATTTCAGGTGAACTGCAGAAAAAGGTGCGTGAATTGAATCATGGAACTCCAGGCAGACTTCATCCTAGTGGAGCTGCAAGTTGAGTTCAAGGAGGCCGCTATTAAAGCGAAATCATGCTCTCATGTCTCCTTGTTTGTGTTGTTCAAACAGGAATACTCAACTACAGATGTTGTGACGGTCAAGAGCATTCACCAAGTTCTTCGATTGTATGACATGGCTAGCCAAGATGGATTTAATCCCGATATTCACTTTATCAAAAGGCTCTAATGGGTTGGTTCCGAATCTTGCAAGCTGGGAATCAATGAGATGTGTAGGCATCTTTGTTGTACATATTATTTGGATCTTATTTGTTGGTTCTGAATCTTGCAAGCTGGGAATCAATGAGATGTGTAGGCATCTTTGTTGTACTTATTATTTGGATCTTATTTGTTGGTTCTGAATCTTGCAAGCTGGGAATGAATAAGAAGTGTAGGCATCTTTGTTGTACTTATTATTTGGATCTTATTTGTTGGTTCTGAATCTTGCAAGCTGGGAAACACGGCATGATGATGCAGAGGACAACAACCATAACAAACAGTTCAAACTTGGTAGTATTATCTTTGTGAAAGTGCGACAAATGTGCTGATCGTGTGCGTCCTAACAATAATAATTCTAATTGTTGTGCATGTTGATCCTGTGGCAATAATAGAACGATCCAATGCATTGCTTGTTTTAAGTATAAATTTCTATTAAAGCTAATTAAATTTAAGTAAAGTGACTACTAACTCCTGTTATTACAGTACCAATACAGACCCGCTCGTGAACTGACGTGTGGACGGAGTAGGTTTCTTAATGGAGGCGTTTGAATGCGCCGAGGGTGCATCTTCTGCCGGGCGTGCAGCGGATGAGGGAGGGGTAGTAACTGTTGTCGCCTGTACACACTCAGCTTACTGTTGAATCTAGTTCCCCAAGAGCTGAAAAATGAACTACTGCCGCCGCCTACACACTCGTTCACTCGAAGAGACTCCAATGGAGACCCGAGGGTGAGCCTGCTGGATATGGACTTCAGCAAGGAGTTCCCCTTTGAGTTCGTCGTTCAGTCCTATGGCTGCACCAAGTTGAATGTGATGTAACCCAACAATATGGACTCGGTGAAGCTCTGCCTCACCTCAGTCCTATGGATGCACCAGGTTCTGGAGCATTCACCCGTTTCATCAGCAGCGCCGACTGCACCTTCGCTACGGTGGAGAGAAGGAAGAACGCGATGATTCACCATCTGGTGCAACAAGCTTGTCGACATCCAGAAGCAATACAAGATCATCAGCAACGGGCAGGAGAATGACTCCTTGGTTAACCTCGCTGAGACCATCATCGACCCCTGATACGCCAACATGAAAGAAGACAACCTAAACACGTGGGAGGTACCTCTGAATCTAGCCTACATAACCTACGCAGCCAAGGACGCATATGCATGCTACGACATGTACAGGCAGATCTTGGACATGAGGGCGTGTCTGCTTCCCGTAACCGACGAGTACACAGACAGCCGCAACGTCATGATCAAGCGTGCCAGGAAGGTCTAGATGTTGTACTTTGTCTGTTTATAAGCACCTTTATCATCTGAGTGTTTCATGCATTAGCCTATGTGTCGTAATTATCTGTTTTGTCCGAAATATTTCTTTTAAGAACCCATTAACCTGATTGCTTTTTTTAGTGGCTATTTGCTTATGTATGTAACTAGTTCACTTGTCCGTTAAAAAAACTAGTTCACTCGGCTGCCGTGCTTTGAATCTCCTTCCTCCCAACATATTCCCCTCCTCAGGTGTTCCCAACAGGTCTTTGAATTTTCTCCCACTTTCTTTTTCGATGTAAACTGATTTTTCTCCCAATACTTTTCCCTAGAACCAACTCAAGTGTCCCACGTCTAGCCTAAAAATTAATAATACCCCACGTACTATTAACTCATCAAATTTAAACGATATTTTATTTCGTAAGTTGAAAGTTCTTACAAAATAATAATAATAATTGTTTATATATAAGTTGGCAAGTTAACTCCTAGTGATTGCGTACATAAGCTTGCAAAGATTTTTACTGACCAATGCAGTAATAGACGTGCAATCATGTGTTTATGTTTTTATAACATTTCTCTGTCTAGCCCAACATGAATTTTCACCCAGCCCAGCAAGTCCGCGGATTTCGAGAAAAATGCAAATGGGATTTAAACGGGCTGCATAGATGCTACATCATTGTTTCACCCAGCCCACCAAATGGACTAAAACAAATGGGTGGCCGACATGTGGGCGATGGGTGAAACCTAAGAAGGCGTTGGGTTTACATCCAACGGCCGACATTCTTCTTCAATCTCTTGATTTCTTCCCCCAAGCGCTGCCAAAACCGCCTGCTCCAGCCTTCGGCGTCCAGCGGCGTTGTTTTGCGCTCCTCAGCGAAATGCTACCCCGCCGACGGCCAGGCCATCCCTCCACTCTGCACCTCCTGTTATTCTCTGCCGAGTGTAGGCCCACCCCGCACCCGAACCAGTCAAGTTTCCCACTCCTCTCCGTCTGCGACTCCACTGCCGCGTCTCCCCATCTCCGGGTCGTTCCAGTCTGGAGCCTCGCTGTCGTCCATCGCCTCGGTGCGCTCGGCGCGGCGTGGTCAACATACAAGAGTCATCAAAAGAGGACTGTACGTGGAGAGCCTGATGGCTGGGACCCACGAGGTCCATGGTCGCACGCAAGGAAAGTTCCTCCTTATTACGCACTGTACGTGGACTGTACGTGGGAAGGGCTTATGTATTTCGCGAAAAAAACGTTCCCCCGCTAACAGGTCGGACCCACCAGCTATATCTTCGCACGCAAGGAAGTGCCTCCTTATTACGTAGAAAAAAATGAATACCCCCTGCTAGCTGGGACCCACCATAGTGGGTGGCTGACTTGTGGGTCTACTAAGTTGACGAGGATGGAGGGCTTTGTCAACTTAGTCAATCTGAACGATTCTAGCTCCAGTGACCGTACGATGTCCATCCAACGGTCATAGTGCTTCTTCAACCTCTGGTCTTCTTCCTCCAGCCGCCCAAAGCAGCGCCGGTCGTGCCGCATGCTCCTGCCTCTCGTGGCCGGCCGTGATGCCGCAGAGGCCTCACCGCCCCCTACTACTCCCACCGCTGGCCGAGGGCATCCCTCTACTCACCCACACCCTGGTTATTCTGCGGCGACGACAGCCTCACGCCGCAGCCGAACCAATGAACCCTCGTACTCCTCTCCGCGTGGGCATCCACTGCCGCGTCTTCCCCGGCTCCGTGTCATCCCCTTCCTAGGCCTCACCGTCGTCCACCGCCTTGGTGCTCTCGGCGCGGCATGGTCAATGTGGTCAAGGATCGACTTCCATCGGAAGAGTACTGTACGTGGAGAGGCTGACAGCTGGGTCCACGGCCGCAGCTGGGTCCACATCCACAGCCCAGTTTTTTTGTGATTTGCCAAGTAAGACACTTTGTCAGGCCTGTTGGGCTGCAAATCTTTCAAGACGAGGAGAGCTTCATCCGGCTGGCCCAGAAAATGGCCTATCAGTAATGAGAAATGGGTTGTACATTTTTAAAACACATCAAACCGACAATTAGTTTCAAATATCTTTTCTTCATTTCGAGATTTTAAATTGCATTTATTTTTATGCGCGGACAACTTGTTAGATTTTATATTGATATGCAATTATTTTTAAAATCATTTTGAAAGTGACTCGAAATTTCGGGATTAAAAACAGTTCGGACCGCACCGAAATATGCAAAATTTCGTATAATTTTTTAACCGTGGCCACAATATGGGCTATAATGCTATCAAAAAGAATATGGGCTCCAAAAAAAACTTAAGAATTAGCAAATGGGATGTAAATTATTACAAATAATGGCAGATGAGTTGTATGATGTTTTCCATAGATTTGAGGCTTTCCTAAAAAAAGGTTGACGCAAAAGCAGTGACCATATGATGTCCATCCAACGGCCGTTGTGCTTCTTCACTATCTGCTCTTCCTGCTCCAGTCACTCAAACAAGCGCCATCGGGCTGCTGCTCAAATCCTCCCGCGGCCGGTTGTCTTTGCCGCCTGACAGCCTCACCGCCCCACCGTACTCCCATTGCTGGCCTAGCCATCCCTCTACTCACCCACACCTGCTGTTATTCTCCGACGATGGTAGACGAACCAGTAAACCCTCGTACAGTCATACTCCCCTCCGCATGGGAAACAACTGCCGAGTCTTCCCTACCTCCGTGTCGTTCCCTTCCTAGGCCTCGCCGTCGTCCACCGCCCTGGTGCTCTCGGCGCGGCCTGGTCAACGTGGTCAATGACCGACATGCATCAGAAGTGGACTGTACGTGGAGAGGCTCACAGCTGGGTCCACGGCCGCGCGCAAGGAAATGCCTCCTTATTACGCGCAAAATAATGATTCCTCCACCTAACATCAGGGACCCACCGAAAGGGCCTCTGTATTTAGCAAAAGAACGTTACCGCCGCTAACAGCTCGGACCCACCAGCTATATCTTCGCACGCAAGGAAGTGCCTCCTTATTACGCACAAAAAAATGAATACTCCCCCTATTAGCTGGGACCCAGTATAGTGGCAGGCTGACTTGTGGGCCTACTAAGTTGATAGGGACGGAGGGCTTTGTCAACTTAGTCAATATGCATGATTCTAGCTCCAGTGACCGTACGATGTCCATCCAACGGCCGTAGTGCTTCTTCAACCTTTGGTCTTCTTGCTCCAGCCGCCCAAACCAGCGCCGGTCGTGCCTCGTGCTCTTGCCTCCCGTGGCCGGCTGCGATGCGGCGGAGGCCTCACCGCCCCCTACTACTCCCACCGCTGGCCAGGCCATCCCTCTACTCACCAACACCCCCTGTTATTCTGCGGCGATGGTAGCCTCACACCGCAGCGAACCAGTGAACCCTCGCACTCCTCTACGCATGGGCATCTACTGCCGCGTCTTCCCGGCTCCGCGTCGTCCCCTTCCTAGGCCTCGCTACCGCTCTGGTGCTCTCAGCGCGATGTGGTCAACGTGGTCAAGGAACGGCTTCCATCGGACATGGACTGTACGTGGAGAGGCTGACAGCTGGGTCCACAGCTGCAGCAAGGAAGTGCCTCCTTATTACATGCAAAATAATTATTCCTCCACCTGACAGCGGGGACCCACCGGACGGGCCACTGTATGTCATGAAAAAAACGTTTCCCGCTGACTGCTAGGACCCACCAGATACATCTTCGCACACAAGGAAGAGCGTCCGAGCAAAAAAAAAACGATTCGCCCCCCTGACTGTTGGGACCCACCAGCTACATCTTCGCAGTCAAGGAAGTGCCTGACAGTCAGGACCCACCTGGTCGAAGCGTACGTAGCGTTGTCATTCTGGTCGCGAATGTGTACGTACATACTGGTTGTTGTAGAGGCGTGCACGTGTCGTAGTAGAGGCGCGCACGTAGCATGTACACATACGTACAATGGCCAGGGTGCAAGAAAGAAAATACGGCCACGTACGTACATACGGGCGGGGTCTCAAACGCCTACTCACGCATACGTATGTCCAGGGCTCGTGTATATGGCTGGGTTGGAACGGAGAAACAGCGTCGTTGTCGTGTTCATGGGGAGGCAACGGAATGTGTCGTGTTCATGGGGAGGCAACGAAATGCGTCGTGTTCATCGGGAGGCAATGGAATGCGTGGGAGCCAACCGGCTGGGTCGGAACGGAATGCGTCGTCGTGTTCATCGGGAGGGCTTGGACGGAACAAGCGATGGAAACGAGGCCTGGCATACCGCAGAACGGAGGAAACGGCCTTGTGTTCGACCGACCACGTTCGAAACGGGATCCTGTTCATCGGGAGGGGTCTGGCGTACCGCAAAATGCAGGAAACGGACCTCCTATGGTCGAAACGGGGGTCCTGTTGATCAGGAGGGTGTGGCATACCGCAAAACAGACGAAACAGACTTGTGTTGGATTGCTATGGTCGAAACGGGGGTCCTGTTGACCGGTAGGGGTGTGGCGTACCGCAAAGCGGACGAAACGGACTTGTGTTGGAGCGCTATGGTCGAAACGGGGGTCCTGTTCATCAGGAGGGGTGTGGAGTACCGCAAAACGGGACTCCATGGGATACTATTCATCTCCACCGTCGACCTCCTCCAGCCTCCACGGGCTACCGTCGACCTCCTCCAGCCTCCACGGGCTCCTGTTCATCCAGCCTCGACCGCACGCTACTCCACCGGTTACTGTTCAACCACCCCTCCATGGGCACCCCTCCACCGTCTACTATTCATCCAGCCCTCCACGGGTCATCCGGTTCATCCAGCCCTCCACACCACGGGGTCATGTTCATCCAGAGGCAATGCCACCGCTCACTGTTCACCCCCCCCCCCCCCGCAATGCTCACTATTCATCCAGAGAGGCAGCATCGATCGGCTTCAGTTAGTAGCAGTAGCGAAGGAATCGCTCGATCGTGTTCAGTTAACAGCCATCGATTGATCACCCGCGTAGCCTGCAGTGCAATCGCTCAAATTCAGTTACAGCCCAACGCCTCGCTCGGGTTCAGTTAGAGCCAATGCCTCGCAAACACGCGCGTACGTGTATGAGAGAAACGCGCATCGCTCGGCCCCCGACCTCCCACCGTAACCGAGAACTCCCCGAAATTTTCCTCGCCCTCGCTTCTACCACGGTTTTTTCATCATGGACGGCCCCAAGAATGTCATGCAGTTGCGTCTCCGGCCCGCCCAGGACGAAAAGCCCATTTTCTGTCATGATATTTTTTCATAGAAGTAGGATCCCACCACATCTATGATGATACCGGGTTTTGTCACAATTATCGTCATAGAAGTGTCATATGTATGACAGAATTTTTTTTTCATTCGGCCCAAAATGTCACTAAGGGTTCCTTGGCCATCCGGCCTGTTACCCATGGGCCGGACTGATGGGCTGTGAAGATGCGAAGGCCGAAGACTCCACCCGTGTCCAGATGGGACTCTCCTTGGCATGGAAGGCAAGCTTGGCAATCAAATATGAAGATTTCCTTTCTCTGTAACTGTAAGGGCATATTTATCCCTAAGGTGTTTTGGTGATTGATGACAATGCTTTTGCGGACTAATCGTGTGCCTTGATTATTTCAGACGTTTCGTCACTAGGCACAAGATGGTTTGGTACCCCTCGAATACTATTGAAGACAATGTTTTTCTATGTTTCTTCTCGGTGGATTTGAGTCGTAGGAAAGCCGTACTATTAAGAGGGGGTCCGCGTTGGAAAGGTTCAGGTGGAATCATCACGTACACATTTACTCCCTCTGCACCGCCTTTCCCTTTGCGCCCTGGAGCATCCTCCGTATTCCTCATATATGGAAAGAGAAGGATTCCAAGTGTTGCTGTTCTGAGGCACGCGGTAGCGCTGCTCTTAGGAGTGGTAGTACCGCAGGCCCCCACGATAGTACTGCATGCCCTTGCGGTAGTACCGTAGGTGCCCACGGTAGTACCGTTCCTAAGGAATTGTAGTACCGTGGCCTCAGACCAGACTCAGCCGCTCATGCGGCTGTAGGGGCGGATGTAACTTTTTACATCCGCGCCCTACACGGTAGTACCACCCCATGCGCGCGGTAGTACCATGAGTCCTACGGAAGTAGGGGCGGATGTAATTTTTTACATCCGCTCCTGTATGATAGTACCGCATGCCATCTTGTAGTAATCTTGTGTCGGATTTTGCATTGTTTGACTTCAGCGGAAGTTGGCACGGATGTATTTTTATTCATCCGCGCCCTTGCCAGGCTAGTCCAATCCTGCCTTGCGGTAGTACCGCAAGGGGGAGCGGTAGTAATGCAGCGTCGGCGACGATCCGCCCTCGGCCTTTGCGGTTCGAGCTGGGCTAGCTCTCGCCAGAAGAGCGGTAGTACCGCTGGATGCGCCATGTAGTATCGTGAGCCCTTGCGGTAGTACCGCTTGTCTGGGGTGGTAGTACCACAGGTCGCGGGCTAGTTAAGTGGATAACGGTTGGATTTGTCTCTCCACTATTTAAGGGGTGTCTTCTTCCTCTAGTTGACCACCTCTTCCATCCACAAGCTCCATTGTTGCTCCAAGCTCCATTTTCGCCCAATCTCTCTCCCTAGCCAATCAAACTTGTTGATTTGCTCGGGATTGGTTGAGAAGGCCCCGATCTACACTTCCACCAAGAGAAATTTGATTTCCCCCACTAATCCCTAGCGGATCTTGTTACTCTTGGGTGTTTGAGCACCCTAGACGGTTGAGGTCACCGCGGAGCCATAGTCCATTGTGGTGAAGCTTCGTGGTGTCGTTGGGAGCCTCCAATTAAGTTGTGGAGATTGCCCCAACCTTGTTTGCAAAGGTTCGGTTGCCGCCTTTGAGGGCACCAATAGTGGAATCATGGCATCTCGCATTGTGTGAGGGCGTGAGGAGAATACGGTGGCCCTAGTGGCTTCTTGGGGAGCATTGTGCCTCCACACCTCTCTAACAGAGACGTACTTCCCCTCAAAAGGAAGGAACTTCGGTAACACATCCTCGTCTTCACCGGCTCCAGTCTTGGTTATCTCGTGCCTTTACTTGTGCAAGCTTATTTGTGTTGTATCCCATGCTTGCTTGTGTACTTGTTGTTGTTGCATCACATAGGTTGCTCACCTAGTTGCATATCTAGACAACCTACTTTGATGCAAAGTTTAATTTGGTAAAGAAAAGCTAAAAACTGTTAGTTGCCTATTCACCCCCCTCTAGTCAACTATATCGATCCTTTCAGTAATCGACCTTGTGTAACCCTAGATCTCTCCGGTGCCTATATAAACAGGAGAGCTTAGTCCGGATTGGCATATACTCATTATCATAGTCATACATGCTAGACTTCTAGGGTTTAGCCATTACGATCTCGTGGTAGATCAACTCTTGTAATACTCATATTCATCGAGATCAATCAAGCAGGAAGTAGGGTATTACCTCCATAGAGATGGCCCGAACCTGGGTAAACATTGTGTCCCCCGTTGTAACATCCCAAATTTTCAATTTGGAATGTTATACATTAGATCATCATTGCATATCATATTTATTGCATTTTGGCTCGATCCTAGAAATTTCCACGCAACTCAAGGACCCACGGAGAGAGTTGGGGATTTCGTTATTTTCATATTTGAGTTTTCTCAAATTTTGACAATAGGATCATTTGATTTTATTTATTGTTTCTTCAATTATTTCTATTATAAAAATATGAGAGAGGGAATAAAATGAATTTCTCAAAATAAAGACATATTGAGGATTTGATAATAAAATCAAATAAGATTTTATTTTGGAGTTTATTGCTATTTTATTTGAATTTAGGAAAAATGCGTGTTTTTCAGAATTGCATTTAGGCCCCAAATAAATGTTCATCTTGCCCGGCTTGATTTTAGAAGACGGGGAAAATTTATTTCGAAATTTTTGGAGTCCGTTTAGTATTTCTTTTAATTGTTTTTCTGTGTGTAATGTTCTAAAAAAAAGAAACCGACTCCGGGCCGTACCCGAGTTGATCCGCTGCCGCCGCCGTTGACCCGCCGGAGGTAGTCCCCGTCGCCGCCTCGGTTTTCAAGAGAAAACCGTCGGTTTTTTTAGGAACCCGGTTTATTTTTTTATATAGATCGGTTTATTTTTTTCGGTTTAGTCTATTTAGCGAACGCCCGTTCGTTCGTTCGTTTTAATGAACGGTTTTCATTTTTTTTCCACAGACAGCGAACGTTCGTTCGTTAGCCTATTCGTCAGTTTTCTTTTTCTCGGATTTTCCGTGATTATTTCTGATCGTGATTTCCGATCTGTTTTTTGTTTTAGTATAACTTTTCGCTCGTTTATCGGAATCAGGCGATTCAAGCGCCTAGAGTTTCGTCTCAAAACCCTGTTTCCGTTTAACCAACTCAAACAAGTTTTTGCTACTATAAAATTTGACTTATGTCCAGATTAGTAAACGAAGCTTGTTTCTTTCGCTGTTTGAGTTTCGTTGCTTCATTTGCTTTGATTCTTTTTGCAAACCGGAGTTCTTAAGTTGAACTTTCTGGTTAGACCTCTTATTTGAGTTTTTACCTATGCATTAGATGAGTGCTTATTGTATGCTTGTTTGTTTGCGATAGAGTACTCGGAGTGCGCCACGTGCTACTTCGAATCTCTAGGTTTCACGGATCATCAGCAAGACAGGTAACACTTTGATCATACCTCTTTACTACCCAATTTTATTGCATTAGATCAATCCTCAAACAATTGCATGATTAGGATCTGATTAACATGTTTGTTTTGGGAAGTAGATGAGGTAGAACCTATTACCTGTTTATTATCAAACCTTTGGGAGTTACTTCTACGTTTGCTTATATTGCCTATGGACCACCACCCAGGCTCAAAGGGATCATGAGATTTTTCATGCGAGAAACTTCCGTGTGCAGCCGCAAGCTACTATGGGCTCTAGCATAGTTGATTAAGTTGTGTGGGCTCTTGAAGAGGTAGACTAGCAGATGTAGGGGATGTAGGTTGGTACGGTCTACCCGGAGTAGAGAGTTAGTGCTTCTGAAAGACTGTGTCTCGGTCATCCGTTTCTCAAACACCATGTAGTGCGAGAAATCAAGCGGAGGAGATCGAGTCTTGCGGGGAAAAGTGCGCAAACCTCTGCAGAGTGTATAAACTAATCATGGTTAGCCGTGTCCCCGGTTATGGACGTTTTGACTATATAGTACTTGGATTACCATGTGAATCTCATCATGTTACTTAATTTAATTTTGTTGGGTTTAATGATGATACTTAATTGGGATCGAGTTGGAGTACCCTCCTCAATGTTTAACAACCACCATGAAAGTTAAATAAAACTTATTCCTTTGGAGTAGGAAAAAAATGGCTTTATGCAAAAACTATAACCATAGAGCTTTCCACTAGCCATATATGCATGTAGTATAGCATTATTTCTTTCATTACTCTCTATGTGTTACATTGCTAGCATATTCCATGTGCTAACCCATTTTCGGGCTGCAACGTTCATGTTGCAGACTTTTCAGAAGACGAGTAAGGTGCCTAAGGTCGTGATCTTATACTCAGTGATGCCGTTGGAGTTGATGGACTCGCTTATCTTCCAAGCTTTCCGTTGTTATCGTTATTAGATGGCCCTAAAGCCATATTTATTGTAATAAGTTCTCTTTTGAAACATTCGATGTAATAAGTGTGTGATTGTTACTATGTTATAAATCCTTCAAGTACTGTGCATGTCAGCATTACCGATCCAGGGATGACACTGATGCACAGAGATCAGACTGTTTGAGGTCTTGTCGCTACAAGATGGTATCAGAGCACACGCTGACTGTAGCACATGACCACTAAGCTAAAGCCCTAGATCACTACTCTCTCTTCTCATTTCTGACTCCTCATATTTTCTATTCTTTTAGGATGTCGGATGCAAGAAACAAGTTCACGCAACCGGATGAACATACACCCTTTGGACGCCACTTGAAGGAAGTCACTAGATACCTGAACATCGGAGTACCAAGCTTCACCGGGACCTACATTGCCACTTTACCCGAAGAGGAGCGCTGGATGATTCAAGTTGAAGTTCCAGGAAGAACGTTCATGCCAGTCACTGAGCCCATAGAGTTTTCCTTTGATGCACCAACCTGGAGTCTAGGAAAGAGCATGGCAGCTCACATCACCATGGGACGCATTGGAGAAGTTTACCACAAGGATCTCAAGGATACTATCTACTAGATTTGTCGGCGCCGAGATGAGTAATGGGAGATGATCAGCACCCGGAAGGATAGATCAATTGCAACTTTCATCCAGGAGTTAAACCAGCACATACGTCGCCAAGAGAACCAGATGTGCGCAGGCATGATGTATCTGAAGAAGGCCATGGCCAAGATCATGGAGCTGGAGGAAGAACTCAAGTCTACGCGTGATGGATATGAGGAGGAAATGACGACACTCGTGGAGAAGAATGATGATCTGAAGAAGAAACTGAAGGTATTCATGGGATTTCGCGCGACTGGAAGAGAAGACGATGATTGCACTTGTCCAGGGAACTACATCATCATCGACGACACCGACTCGGACCCAGACGATAGCGATGATGACTATGTTGATGATGCTGGAGCAGATATCATGGAGTCTTCCTCGGAGCAGTTTTTCTAGTCGACCACCATGACAGTAGTAGTATTCCCCCATGTATATAGTATAGTCCGAGCACTTTTGTAATGACAGTTAGACCATTGTATGCCCTTGTTTGATTGATTGAAGTGATATTGTTTGCTTTTGTCTCATGTACATATGGGTAGTGTTTTCTCTCTAGACCTCATTCTATTCTATATTCTCATCTTTTCTAAACCCTCAGATGCCTCCGAGACGTGACAATGCATTTGCTTTCCCACCGGAGCTCACCCAGTTGATCCAGCAGCAGAATGCATTGATGTAGATACTAGTCCAGAATTAGAATCAGGGGAACAACAACAACAACCCACCACCACCACCACCTGTTGATCACTTGGCCCATTTCTTGAGGCTGAATCCGTCGGTGTTCTCCAGTAGCACCGAGCCGGTAGTTGCAGATGATTGGCTCCGCAAGATGGGAGGGAGTTGACCACTGCAGGATGCACAGATGCGGAGAAGGTGCACTTTGCCGCACATCAGCTTGATGGACCCCGCAGCATCATGGTGGGAGAATTTCACAGCCACTTATCCTATCAACACTGTCACATGGGATCAGTTTCAGCAAGCTTTCCGTACTGCCCATGTTTCAGCAGGAGCAATGGCCATGAAGAAGCGTGAGTATCGCAACCTACGCCAAGGAGGATCTACTGTTGGCTAGTATGTGGAAGACTTTAGTAAGCTAGCATGTTATGCCCTAGATGACGTTGCTACGGATGCAGCTAAGCAGGAGAAGTTTCTGGAAGGACTGAATAATGAGCTGAGCATGCAGTTGATAGTAGCAACCTTCAACAACTACCAGGAGTTGGTAGATAGAGCTCTTATGATTAAAGGGAAGCAGCAGTAGATTGACAGCCGCAAGAGGAAGTATGGACAAGGGAAGTACAATTTTGGAGCTCAGCAAAAGTCTCGTTTTACCCTGAACTTGGGAGGACATTTTCAGCATACCCATGGAGGAGGTAGTTCACACAACCATAGTGGCCCCAAGAATGGTAATGGGAATGGAGGAAGCAACGGACAGAACTGCACCAACCCATCAACACCAGCCAATAGGGATCTGAGCCACATCACCTGTTACAAATGCCAGAAGACTGGACATTATGCCACCGAATGTCCTGAAGCGAAAAATGGAAACGGTAATGGAAGTTCTAGGAAGAAGCCCAATCCTTTCAACAAAGGACAGGTGAACCACGTTAGCGTGGAGGAGGTTGAAGCCCAGCCAGATGCAGTAATAGGTAAGTTTTTGATTAAGGCATTTACTGCAATCGTTCTTTTTGATACTGGTGCATCGCATTCATACATATCAAGGGGATTTGTGGATAAGTATAACCTGCCAACCCAAGCCCTTAGGTCACCCATGTTAGTAACCTCGCCAGGAGCAGAGTATATGGCTAGTCTATGGTGTGATCGGTTACCATTAAGGATTGGTAACTATGTGTTTCCCTCAGACCTAATAGTACTGGAATCGCAAGGACTGGATGTGATATTAGGCATGGATTGGTTATCAAAGTATGGAGGGAACATTGAATGTGCCAGTAAGTTGATTTTGCTTACCACGCCAGAAGGAAGAAGGATCAAGTATGTATCCCGGCATGTGCCAAAGAGGACTCAAGTAAATTCTTATCAGGAGTTGTACAGGAAGAAGTACCAGTGGTGAAGGATTTTCCTGACGTATTTCCAGAGGAGTTGCCAGGCATACCACCGGATAGAGACATTGAGTTTTTGATTGAGCTTTTGCCAGGCACGGGGCCGATATCTAAGAGACCGTACAGGATGCCCACAAAAGATTTGGAGGAAATTAAGAAGCAGATTAAGGAGTTGTTGGATAAAGGCTATATTCGCCCAAGTTCTTCACCTTGGGGATCGCCAGTGCTTCTAGTGGAGAAGAAGGATGGATCACTGAGGATGGTTGTTGATTATCGAGGATTGAATGAGGTGACAATCAAAAACAAGTACCCACTACCGATGATCAATGACTTGTTTGACCGATTGCAAGGAGCTAAGGTATTTTCCAAGATCGATCTGCGATCAGGATACCACCAGTTGAAGATTCGAGAGCAGGATATACCCAAGACGGCTTTTACCACCATGTACGGGCTATACGAGTATACCATTATGTCATTTGGTCTGACTAACGCACCTGCCTATTTCATGAACATGATGAAAGGTGTTTATGGAGTTTCTAGATAAGTTCGTCGTGGTGTTTATTGATGATATTTTGGTCTACTCGAAGAATGAAGAGGAGCATAAGGAGCATTTGCGTTTGGTACTGGAGAAGCTCATAGAACACCAGTTATATGCCAAGTTCAGCAAATGCGAGTTTTGGTTGAAGGAAGTTGGATTTCTTGGACATGTTATATCCGGAGAAGGGATCGCAGTAGACCCCACCAAAGTTGTCACCGTGACAAATTGGGAAGCCCCAACAAGAGTGGGAGAGATCCGGAGTTTTCTCAGACTCACAGGATACTACCGGAGGTTCATTGAGAATTTCTCGAAGATTGCAAAGCCCATGACGGAGTTGTTGAAGAAGGACACCAAGTTTAAATGGGCTGAGGAATGTGAGGCCAGTTTCCAGGAGTTGAAGAAACGTTTGGTTACATCACCAGTATTGATTCTGCCCGATCAGCGTAAGGATTATGAAGTATATTGCGACACTTCTCGTCGAGGACTTGGAGCAGTGCTTATGCAGGAAGGAAGAGTTGTTTTGTATGCCTCTCGACAGCTTAAGCCTCATGAGTTGAATTATGCTACGCATGATTTGGAGTTAGCAGCCGTAGTGCATGCATTGAAGACATGGAGACATTTTCTCATCGGAAACCATTGTGAGGTGTACACGGATCACAAGAGTTTGAAGTACATTTTCACACAGAAGGAATTGAATCTCAGGCAAAGGAGATGGTTGGAGTTCATCAAGGATTATGACATGAGATTGCATTATCACCCCGGAAAGGCTACCATAGTAGCCGATGCGTTGAGCCGTAAGAGCCATGTAAACACACTCATGACCGGAAGATTACCAAAGGAGTTAGCCGAGGACCTTCACGAACTATATTTCGAGATAGTTCCGAGAGGCTATGTAGTAGCATTGGAGATTCAGTCTACTTTGATGGATAGGATCAGAGAAGCCCAGAAGACTGACAAGGAGATTGCCGAGATAAGGGAGAATATGAGTAACGAGAAAGCTAAGGGATTTCGTGAGGATGAGCACAATACCTTATGGTTTGAGGACCGCGTTTATGTGCCTAATGACCCGGAGATCAGGAAGTTGATTCTACAGGAGGCCCATGATTCGCGTATTCGATTCACCCAGGAAATACCAAGATGTATTTGGATTTGAAGGACACATTCTGGTCGACTGGAATGAAGAAGGATATTGCAGAATATGTAGCAGTATGTGATGTATGTCAGAGAGTGAAGGCAGAGCATCAGAAGCCAGCAGGATTGCTACAGCCATTGCCGATACCCGAATGGAAGTAGGATAAGCTAGGCATGGATTTTATCACGGGATTACCCAGGACTCGTTCAGGCTACGACTCGATTTGGGTTGTAGTCAATCATTTGACGAAGGTAGCTCATTTCATCCCAGCGAAGACCACCTACACCAGTGCTAAGTTGGCAAAGATCTACATGACCAGGATCGTATGTCTACATGGAATTCCGAGGAGCATTGTATCAGATAAAGGAACCCAATTTACCTCAAAGTTCTGGAATCAGTTGCACGAAACTTTGGGTACCAGGCTAGAGTTGAGTACAGCCTTTCATCCGCAGATAGATGGACACACCAAGAGAGTCAATCAGATTTTGGAGGATATGCTGAGAGCTTGTGCGCTAGATTATGGATCTAGTTGGGACGACAATTGCCATATGCAGAGTTCTCTTACAACAACAGTTATCAATCCAGCTTGAAGATGGCCCCTTTCGAAGCCTTGTACGGAAGGAGGTGCAGGACCCCATTATCGTGGGATGAAGTTGGAGACTGCCAGTTGATTGGACCGCATTTGATTAAGGAGTCTGAACAAAAGGTGAAGTTGATTCGCGATAAGCTCAAAGTAGCCCAGTCCAGGCAGAAGAGCTACGCAGATTGTAAACGTAAGGAGACGGTTTAGAGCATGTAGTGCGAGAAATCAAGCGGAGGAGATCGAGTCTTGTACGGAAAAGTGCACAAACCTCTGCAGAGTGTATAAACTAATCATGGTTAGCCGTGTCCCCGGTTATGGACATTTTGTGTATCTAGTACTTGGATTATCATGTGAATCTCATCATGTTACTTAATTTAATTTTGTTGGGTTTAATGATGATGCTTAATTGGGATTGAGTTGGAGTACCCTTCTCAATGTTTAACAACCACCATGATAGTTAAATAAAAAACTTATTCCTTTGCAGTAGGGAAAAATTGGCTTTATGCAAAAACTATAACAATAGAGCTTTCCACCAGCCATATATGCATGTAGTATAGCATTAATTCTTTCATTACTCTCTACGTGTTACATTGCCAGCATATTCCATGTGCTGGCCCGTTTTCGGGCTGCAACGTTCATGTTGCAGACTTTTCAGACGACGAGTAAGGTGCCTTTGGTCATGATCTTATACTCAATGATGCCGTTGGAGTTGATGGACTCGCTTATCTTCCAAGCTTTCCGTTGTTATCGTTATTAGATGGCCCTAAAGCCATATTTATTTTAATAAGTTCTCTTTTGAGACATTTGATGTAATAAGTGTGTGATTGCTACTCTGTTATAAATCCTTCAAGTAATCGTGCATGTCAAGATTACCGATCCAGGATGACATCGATGCACGAGATCGATCTGTTTGAGGTCTGGTCGCTACAAGATGGTATCAGAGCACACACTGACTGTAGGACACGACCACTAAGCTAAAGACATAGATCACTACTCTCTCTTCTCATTTCTGACTCCTCATCTTTTCTATTCTTTTAGGATGGCGGATGCAAGGAACAAGTTCACGCAACCGGATGAAGATACACCCTTTGGACGCCACTTGAAGGAAGTCACTAGATACCTAAACATCGGAGTACCATGTTAAAAATATGCCCTAGAGGCAATAATAAAATGGTTTTTATTGTATTTCCTTGTTCATGATATTGTCTATTGTTCATGCTATAACCGTATTGACTGGAAACCGTAATACATGTGTGAATACATAGACCACAACATGTCCCTAGTGAGCCTCTAGCTGACTAGCTCGTTGATCAATAGATGGTTATGGTTTCCTGACCATGGACATTGGATGTCATTGATAACGGGATCACATCATTAGGAGAATGATGTGATGGACAAGACCCAATCCTAAGCATAGCACAAGATCGTGTAGTTCATTTGCTAAAGCTTTTCTACTGTCAAGTATCATTTCCTTAAACCATGAGATTGTGTAACTCCCTAATACCGTAGGAGTGCTTTGGGTGTACCAAACGTCACAACGTAACTGGGTGACTATAAAGGTGCACTACAGGTATCTCCGAAAGTGTTTGTTGGGTTGGCACGAATCGAGATCGGGATTTGTTACTCCGTATGACGGAGAGGTATCTCTGGGCCCACTCGGTAATGCATCATCATAATGAGCTCAATGTGACTAAGTAGTTAGTCACGGGATCATGCATTATGGAATGAGTAAAGTGACTTGCCGGTAACGAGATTGAACGAGGTATTGGGATACCGACGATCGAATCTCGGGCAAGTAACATACCGATTGACAAAGGGAATTGCATACGGGATTGCTCGAATCCTTGACATCGTGGTTCATCCGATTAGATCATCGTGGAACATGTGGGAGCCAACATGGGTATCAAGATCCCGTTGTTGGTTATTGGCCAGAGAGCTGTCTCGGTCATGTCTGCATGATTCCCGAACCCGTAGGGTCTACACACTTAAGGTTCGATGACGCTAGGGTCATAAAGGAAGTTTGTATGTGGTTACCGAATGTTGTTTGGAGTCCCGGATGAGATCCCGGACGTCACGAGGAGTTCCAGAATGGTACGGAGGTAAAGATTTATATATGGGAAGTCTAGTTTCAGTCACCGGAATAGTTTTGGGGGTTATCGGTATTGTACCGGGACCACCGAAAGGTGTTCGGAGGTCCACCGGATGGGGCCACCTGCCCCGGGGGGCTTGATGGGATGAATATGGGAGGGAACCAGCCCCTAGTGGGCTGGTGCGCCCCTCCCCAAGGGCCTAAGGTGCCTAGGGTTGGAAACCCTAGGGGAGGGGGCGCCTCCACCTTGCTTGGGGGGGGGGAGTCTCCCCCTCCTGGCTGCCGCCCCTCCCCTCTAGATGGGATCTGGAGGGGGTCGGCCTCCTCTCCCTCCTCGTCTCTCGCAGTGCTTGGCGAAGCCCTGCTGGAGTGCCATGCTCCTCCATCACCACCACGCCGTTGTGCTGTTGTTGGACGGAGTCTTCCTCAACCTCTCCTTCCCCCTTGCTGGATCAAGAAGGAGGAGACGTCACCGCTCCGTACGTGTGTTGAACACGGAGGTGTCGTCCGTTCGGCGCTAGGATCATCGGTGATTTGAATCACGACGAGTACGACTCAATCAACTCCGTTCTCTTGAATGCTTCCGCTCGCGATCTACAAGGGTATGTATATGCACTCCCCTCTCTTGTTGCTAGAATCTCCATAGATTGATCTTGGTGATGCGTAGAAAATTTTGAATTTCTACTACGTTCCCCAACAGTGGTATCAGAGCTAGGTCTATTGCGTAGATTCTATGCACGAGTAGAACACAAGTAGTTGTGGGCGTTGATTTTGTTCAATATGCTTACCGTTACTAGTCCTATCTTGTTTCGACGGTATTGTGGGATGAAGCGGCCCGGACCGACCTTACACGTACACTTACGTGAGACAGGTTCCACCGACTGACATGCACTTGTTGCATAAGGTGGCTATCGGGTGCCAGTCTCTCCCACTTTAGTCGGATCGGATTCGATGAAAAGGGTCCTTATGAACGGTAAATAGCAATTGGCATATCACGTTGTGGTTTTGGCGTAGGTAAGAAATGTTCTTGCTAGAAACCTATAGCAGCCATGTAAAAACTTGCAACAACAATTAGAGGACGTCTAACTTGTTTTTGCAGCATATGTCGTGTGATGTGATATGGCCAAAAAGGATGTGATGAATGAAATATATGTGATGTATGAGATTGATCATGTTCTTGTAATAGGAATCACGACTTGCATGTCGATGAGTATGACAACCGGCAGGAGCCATAGGAGTTGTCTTTATTTATTGTATGACCTGCGCGTCAATGAATAACGCCATGTAATTACTTTACTTCATTGCTAAACCGTTGGCCATAGTAGTAGAAGTAATAGTCGGCGAGACAACTTCATGGAGACACGATGATGGAGATCACGGTGTCATGCCGGTGACGATGATGATCATGGAGCCCCGAAGATGGAGATCAAAAGGAGCAAAATGATATTGGCCATATCATGTCACTATTTGATTGCATGTGATGTTTATCATGTTTTTGCATCTTATTTGCTTAGAACGAAGGTAGTAAATAAGATGACCCCTCAGTAAAATTTCAAGCAAGTGTTCCCCCTAACTGTGCACCGTTGCGAAGGTTCATTGTTTCGAAGCACCACGTGATGATCGGGTGTGATAGATTCTAACGTTCACATACAACGGGTGTAAGCCAGATTTACACACGCGAAACACTTAGGTTGACTTGACGAGCCTAGCATGTACAGACATGGCCTCGGAACACAAGAGACCGAAAGGTCGAGCATGAGTCGTATAGTAGATACGATCAACATGAAGATCTTCACCGATGATGACTAGTCCGTCTCACGTGATGATCGGACACGGCCTAGTTGACTCGGATCATGTATCACTTAGATGACTAGCGGGATGTCTATCTAAGTGGGAGTTCATTAAATAATCAGATGAACTTAATTATCATGAACATTGTCAAAAGATCTTTGCAAATTATGTCGTAGCTTACGCTTTAGTTCTACTATTCAAGATACGTTCCTAGAGAAAATTTAGTTGAAAGTTGACAGTAGCAATTATGCGGACTGGGTCCGTATTCTGAGGATTGTCCTCATTGCTGCACAGAAGGCTTATGTCCTTAATGCACCGCTCGGTGTGCTGAACCTCGAGCGTCATTTGTGGATGTTGCGAACATCTGACATACACGTTTTGATGACTACGTGATAGTTCAGTGCATAATGTTAAACGGTTTAGAACTGAGGCACCGAAGACATTTTTGAAACGTCGCAGAACATATGAGATGTTCCAAGAGCTGAAATTGGGATTTCGGGCTCGTGCCCATGTCAAGAGGTGTAAGACCTCCGACAAGTTTCTTATCCTACAAACTAAGGGAGAAAAGCTCAATCATTGAGCATGTGCTCAGATTGTCTGAGTACTACAATCACTTGAATCGAGTGGGAGTTAATCTTCCAGATGAGATAGTGATGGTTCTCCATAGTCACTGCCACCAAGCTATTAGAGCTTCGTGATGAACTATAACATATCAGGGATAGACATGATGATCCTTGAGCAATTCGCGATGTTTAACACCGCGAAAGTAGAAAACAAGTAGGAGCATCAATTGTTGATGGTTAGTAAAACCACTAGTTTCAAGAAGGGCAAGGGCAAGAAGGGATACTTCATGAAACGGCAAATCAGTTGCTGCTCTAGTGAAGAAACCCAAGGTTGAACCCAAAACCCGAGACTAAGTGCTTCTGTAATGAGGGGAACAGTCACTGAAGCAGAACTAGCTTAGATACTTGGTAGATGAGAAGGCTGGCAAGGTTGACAAAAGTATATTGGATGTACATTGTATTAAATGTGTACTTTACTAGTACTCCTAGTAGCACCAGGGTATTAAGATACCGGTTCGGTTGCTAAGTGTTAGTAACTCGAAATAAAAGAGCTACGGAATAAACGGAGACTAGTTAAAGGTGAGATGACGATGTGTGTTGGAAGTGTTTCCAAGGTTGATGTGATCAAGCATCGCATGCTCCCTCTAGCATCGAGATTGGTGTTAAACCTAAATAATTGTTATTTGGTGTTTGCATTGAGCATAGACATGATTGGATTATGTTTATCGCAATACGGTTATTCATTTAAGGAGAATAATGGTTACTCTGTTTATTTGAATAATACCTTCAATGGTCTTGCACCTAAAATGAATGGTTTACTGAATCTCGATCGTAGTGATACACATGTTCATGCCAAAAGATATAAGATAGTAATGATAGTACCACATACTTGTGGCACTGCCATTTGAGTCATACTGGTATTAAACGCATGAAGAAGCTCCATATTGATGGATCTTTGGACTCACTCGTTTTTGGAAATATTGAGACATGTGAACCATGTCTATTGGTATATATGCATGAAGAAAACTCCATACAGATGGATCGTTTGAACTCACTTGATTTTGAATCACTTAAGACGTGCAAATCATACCACATGGGCAAGATGACTGAAAGGCCTCGTTTTTCAGTGAGATGGAACAAGAAAGCAACTTGTTGGAAGTAATACATTTTGATGTGTGCAGTCCAATGAGTGCTGAGGCACGCAGTGGATATCGTTATGTTCTTACTTCATAGATGATTTGAGTAGATGCTACGTATATTTACTTGATGAAACACAAGTCTGAATTTTTGAAAGGTTCAAGTAATTTCAGAGTGAAGTTGAAGATCATCATGACAAGAGGATAAAATGTCTATGATATGATCATAGAGATGAATATCTAAGTTACGATTTTGGCACACAATTAAGACATTGTGGAAATTATTTCACAATTAATACTGCCTGGAACACCATAGTGTGATGGTGTGTCCGAACATCATAGTTGCACCCTATAGGATATGGTGCGTACCATGATGTCTCTTATCAAATTACCACTATCATTTTATAGGTTAGGCATTAGAGACAACCGCATTCACTTTAAATAGGGTACCACGCAATTCCGCTAAGACGACACCGTATGAACTATGGTTTGGAGAAACCTAGGTTGTCATTTCTTAAAAGTTTGGGCTGCGATGCTTATGTGAAAATGTTTCAGGAAGATAAGCTCGAACCCAAAGCGGATAAATGCATCTTCATAGGACACCCAAAACAGTTGGGTATACCTCCAGTCTCAGTTCCGGAAGCAAAAGGGATTGTTTCTAGAATCAGGTCCTTTCTCGAGGAAAAGTTTCTCTCGAAAGAATTGAGTGGGAGGATGGTGGAGACTTGATGAGGTTATTGAACCGTCACTTCAACTAGTGTGTAGCAAGGCACAGGAAGTTGTTCCTGTGGCGCCTACACCTATTGAAGTAGAAGTTTATGATAGTGATCATGAAGCTTCGGATCAAGTCACTACCGTACCTCGTAGGGTGACAAGGATGCGTACTACTTCAGAGTGGTATAGTAATCCTGTCTTGAAGGTCATGTTGCTAGACAACAATGAACCTACGAGCTATGGAGAAGCTATGGTGGGCCCGGATTCCGACGAATGGCTCGAGGCCATAAAAACCGAGAAAGGATCCATGTATGAGAACAAAGTATAAACTTTGGAAGAACTACTTGATGGTCGTAAGGCTGTTGGGTACAGATGGATTTTAAAGGGAAGACAGACAATGATGGTAAGTGTCACCATTAAGAAAGCTCGACTTGTCGCTAAGATGTTTTTTGACAAGTTCAAGGAGTTGACTACGATGAGACTTCCTCACTCGTAGCAATGCTAAGAGTCTGTTGGAATTATATTAGCAGTTACTGCATTATTTATGAAATCTTGCAGATAGGATGTCAAAACATCGTTTCCTTGACGATTTTCTTGAGGAAAGGTTGTATATGATACAACCATAAGGTTTTGTCAATCCTGAAAGATGCTAACAAGTATGCAAAGCTCTAGTAATCCATCTAAGGACTGGAGTAAGCATCTCGGAGATGGAATATACGCTTTGATGCGATGATCAAAGATTTTGCGTTTATACAAAGTTTATGAGAAACTTGTATTTCCAAATAAGTGAGTGGGGGCACTATAGAATTTCTGATGAGTATATGTTGTTGACATATTGTTGATCGTAAATGATGTACAATTTTTGGAAAGCATATAGGGTTGTTTAAAAAGTGTTTTTCAATGGAAAACATGTATTAAGCTACTTGAACATTGAGCATCAAGATCTATAAGGATAGATCAAAATCGCTTGATGGTACTTTCCAATGAATACATACCATGACAAGATTTTGAAGGAGTTCAAAATAGATCGGCAAAGAAGGAGTTCTTGGCTGTGTTATAAGGTGTGAGTATTGAGTAAGACTCAAGACCTGACCACGGCAGGATAGAGAGAAAGAACGAAGGTCGTTCCCTATGCTTTAGACGTAGGCTCTACAGTATGCTATGTTGTGTACCGCACCTGAAGTGTGCCTTGCCATGAGTCAGTTAAGGGGTACAAGTGTGATCCAGGAATGGATCACAGGACAACGGTCAAGGTTATCCTTAGTAACTAGTGGACTAAGGAATTTTCTCGATTATGGAGGTGGTAAAAGAGTTCATCGTAAAGGGTTACGCCGATGCAAACTTTGACACTAATCCGGATTATTCTGAGTAGTAAACCGGATTCGTATAGTAGAACAGTTATTTGGTATGGCTCCAAATAGAGCGTGGAAGCTGCATCTAGGAGATGACATAGAGATTTGTAAAGCACACACGGATCTGAAAGATTCAGACCTATTGACTAATAACCTCTCTCACAAGCGAGATGATCAAACCCAATGGGTGTTGGACTCGTTACAATCACATAGTGATGTGAACTAGATTATTGACTCTAGTGCAAGTGGGAGACTGTTGGAAATATGCCCTAGAGGCAATAATAAAATGGTTATTATTGTATTTCCTTGTTCATGATAATTCTCTATTGTTCATGCTATAATTGTATTGACTGGAAACCGTAATACATGTGTGAATACATAGACCACAACATGTCCCTAGTGAGCCTCTAGTTGACTAGCTCGTTGATCAATAGATGTTTATGGTTTCCTGACCATGGACATTGGATGTCATTGATAACGGGATCACATCATTAGGAGAATGATGTGATGGACAAGACCCAATCGTAAGCATAGCACAAGATCGTGTAGTTTGTTTGCTAAAGCTTATCTAATGTCAAGTATCATTTCCTTAGACCATGAGATTGTGTAACTCCCTGATACCGTAGGAGTGCTTTGGGTGTACCAAACATCACAACGTAACTGGGTGACTATAAAGGTGCACTACAGGTATCTCCGAAAGTGTTTGTTGGGTTGGCACGAATCGAGATCGGATTTGTCACTCCATGATGTAGAGGTATCTCTGGGCCCACTCGGTAATGCATCATCATAATGAGCTCAATGTGACTAAGTAGTTAGTCACGGGATCATGCATTATGGAACGAGTAAAGTGACTTGCCGGTAACGAGATTGAACGAGGTATTGGGATACCGACGATCGAATCTCGGGCAAGTAACATACCGATTGACAAAGGGAATTGCATACGGGATTGCTCGAATCCTTGACATCGTGGTTCATCCGATTAGATCATCGTGGAACATGTGGGAGCCAACATGGGTATCAAGATCCCGTTGTTGGTTATTGGCCAGAGAGCTGTCTCGGTCATGTCTACATGATTCCCGAACCCGTAGGGTCTACACACTTAAGGTTCGATGACGCTAGGGTCATAAAGGAAGTTTGTATGTGGTTACCGAATGTTGTTCGGAGTCCCGGATGAGATCCCGGACATCACGAGGAGTTCCGGAATGGTACGGAGGTAAAGATTTATATATGGGAAGTCTAGTTTCAGTCACCGGAATAGTTTCGGGGGTTATCGGTATTGTACCGGGACCACCGAAAGGTGTTCGGAGGTCCACCGGGTGGGGCCACCTGCCCCGGGGGGCTTGATGGGATGAATATGGGAGGGAACCAGCCCCTAGTGGGCTGGTGCGCCCCTCCCCAAGGGCCTAAGGCGCCTAGGGTTGGAAACCCTAGGGGAGGGGGCGCCTCCACCTTGCTTGGGGGGCAAGTCTCCCCCTCCTGGCTGCCGCCCCTCCCCTCTAGATGGGATCTGGAGGGTGTCGGCCCCCTCTCCCCTTCCCTATATATAGTGGGGGTTTTGAGGCTGCCAGAACATGAGTTTCCATCTCTCCTGGCGTAGCCCTACCCCTCTCCCTCCTCGTCTCACGCAGTGCTTGGTGAAGCCCTGCTGGAGTGCCACGCTCCTCCATCACCAACACGCCGTTGTGCTGCTTCTGGACAGAGTCTTCCTCAACCTCTCCTTCCCCCTTGCTGGATCAAGAAGGAGGAGACGTCACCGCTACATACGTGTGTTGTACGCGGAGGTGCCGTCCGTTCGGCGCTAGCATCATCGATGATTTGGATCACGACGAGTATGACTCCATCAACCCCGTTCTCTTGAACGCTTCCGCTCGCGATCTACAAGGGTATGTAGATGCACTCCCCTCTCTTGTTGCTAGAATCTCCATAGATTGATCATGGTGATGCGTAGAAAATTTTGAATTTCTGCTACGTTCCCCAACATACCAAGCTTCACCGGGACCTACATCGCCACTTTACCCGACCAGGAGCGCTGGATGATTCAAGTTCAAGTTCCAGGAAGAACGTTCATGCCAGTCACTGAGCCCATAGAGTTTTCCTTTGATGCACCAACCTGGAGTCTAGGAAAGAGCATGGCAGCTCACATCACCATGGGACGCATTGGAGAAGTTTACCACAAGGATCTCAAGGATACTATCTACTAGATTTGTGGGCGCCGAGATGAGCAATGGGAGATGATCAGCACCCTGAAGGATAGATCAATTGCAACTTTCATCCAGGAGTTAAACCAGCACATACGTCGCCAAGAGAACCAGATGTGCGCAGGCATGATGTATCTGAAGAAGGCCATGGCCAAGATCATGGAGCTGGAGGAAGAACTCAAGTCTACGCGTGATGGATATGAGGAGGAAATGACGACACTCATGGAGAAGAATGATGATCTGAAGAAGAAACTGAAGGTATTCATGGGATTTCGCGCGACTGGAAGAGAAGACGATGATTGCACTTGTTTGTAGCGTATGCGTTCCACTGAGAAAGCAAAAGTGTTGGGTTCAGTCTGAATAAGTACGGTAGTTAATTCACCATATTGTGTTACCTCTGAACCAAAGAGTAAATCACACAAATGTAGCTCCTCTACTTTGCAGGTACGAACTTGATCGGCTTACATTTCTCTATTATTATTTGTTTCTGGACAAATAACTCACCCAGTTTGCTTCCTTTTGAGACTAATCAATTTCTTTTGATAATTCTTGGATAGGTTTGTCATACATTCAACATTGGTGGCTTTTGTGCTATTCTGTTCGAGAAAAATGGTCTTTGGGGAACTTTGCTAGTAGTAGACAGAGAGTGTGCTTTTAAATACCTATAGAGCATCATATCATTTATATTTGTTTGAAATGCTATGCATATCTGTTATGGCCGCAACAATATGCATGGTTGACTGGTAGAAGTTCCTAAAGAGTTGTCATACTATTCTTCAGAGTTCAGATAATTGCATTTTGGGCCGCTGGAACCTGATGGCTCAAGCTTGTAAAAGGATATTCAGAAGTTCAAAAAAAATATTGTTATGTGTTGTTGCGTCCATGCTAGGTCTTGTCTCTCGTATGTGTGTCCGCACTGACTGTGTGGGTGCTTCGTGTGTTCGTGTGTGTGTTGTGCTCTTTATGTCTCTGTTCTTCTTCACAAAAGGTTAACCATTCCCAAAAGCATTTTGCAAAGCCACAATTTTCTTGTGTTACGATCAGTTTTTCTGTGTGAGTAATTAGTATGGCCGTAGTCCAATGTGTTGATTTTTAGCAGGCCAAAATTGTGTTCATTGATCAAATTTGTAGAAATGGAAGGCGCTCGGCTGCAACTCCTTGTGTTACAACCTTGTAGTCCAATTTTCTCATTTCTTAAAAAACCTAGAGGTTCAAATTTAAATAACGGAGAAGTCCAACATTTATTAGAAAGTTGGGAAGGTGAAACTAAAAATATAGTGCAGTTTAAAATGTTTTTTAAAAAAGCAAAATTTCCTATTTCTAAAACACCTAGAAGTTCAATTAAAATACCGGAGCGGTTCAGTGTTTATAAGAAAAACTTGGATTTCTTCAGTTCCTAAAAAATAAAACCCAAGAAGTTCAAATTAAGATAACACAGAAGTTCGACAGTTATATACCATGAAGAAAAACAAAGTTTCAACTATAACAGTGTTAACTTGAGAAGTTCAAATTTCATAAAATAGAGAGTTCAAAGAAAATGTTATTGTTGTACTAAAAAAAATCCCATGGATTTTCCCATTATTGGAAAATGATAACCAAAAAGTTCAACCTAAAATAACAAAGTCATTCAATATATGTACTAGAAAACATTTTTTTCATGGTTTTAAATAACTCTAAGAAGGTCAAATAAAATAACAGAGCAATTCAAAAATATTTTAAAAAAGGATTTTCTCCGTTTCTATGAAAAACCTAGAAATTAAAATTTAATGAAGTGGTTCTATGTTTATTTACAAAAAAAATCCTTGTTACCAAATAATAAAGCCTAGACATTCACTTTAAAGAAACGGAGGGTCCGATGTATACAAAAAAATCAGATTCTTCTCATTTCGTGAAGTAAGTGTTGGGAAACGTAGTAATTTCAAAAATTTCCTACGCACACGCAAGATCATGGTGATGCATAGCAACGAGAGGGGAGAGTGTTGTCCACGTACCCTCGTAGACCGAAAGCGGAAGCGTTAGCACACCACGGTTGATGTAGTCGTACGTCTTCACGATCCGACCGATCAAGTACCGAACGTACAACACCTTCGAGTTCAGCACACGTTCAGCTCGATGACGTCCCACGAACTCTGATGAGTTCCGTCAGCACGACGGCGTGATGACGGTGTTGATGATGCTACCGACGCAGGGCTTTGCCTAAGCACCGCTATGATATTATCGAGGTGGAATATGGTGGAGGGGGGCACCGCACACAGCTAAGAGATCAATGATCAATTGCTGTGTCTATGGGTGCCCTTGCCCCCGTATATAAAGGAGCAAGGGGGGAGGCGGCCGGCCTAGGAGGAGGGCGCGCCAAGGGGGGATTCCTACTCCCACCGGGAGTAGGGCTCCTTTCCTTGTAGTAGTAGGAGAAGGGGCAAAGGAGAGAGAGAGAAGGAAGGAAGGCCCCCCTCCTTGTCCACCCGGACTAGAGGGGAGGGCGCGCCCTGCCCTGCCACCCTCCCTTCTCCACTAGTGCCCATGAGGCCCAATGAACCCCCCAGGGGTTCCAAGAACCCCCGGTACTCCGGTATATGTCTGAAACCTCCCGAAACACTTCCGATGTCTGAACATAGTCATCCAATATATCGATCTTTATGTCTCGACCATTTCAAGCCTCCTCGTCATGTCCATGATCATATCCGGGACTCCGAACTACCTTCGGTACATCAAAACACAAAAACTCATAATACCGATCGTCACCAAACTTTAAGCGTGCGGACCCTACGGGTTCAAGAACTATGTAGACATGACCGAGACACGTTTCCGGTCAATAACCAATAGTGGAACCTGGATGCTCATATTGGTTCCCACATATTCTACGAAGATCTTTATCGGTCAAACCGCATAACTACATACGTTGTTCCCTTTGTCATCGGTATGATACTTGCCCGAGATTCGATCGTCAGTATCTCAATACCTAGCTCAATCTCATTACCGGCAAGTCTCTTTACTCGTTATGTGAAACATCATCCCGCAACTAACTCATTAGTCACATTGCTTGCAAGGCTTATAGTGATGTGTATTACCGAGAGGGCCCAGAGATACCTCTCCGACAATCGGAGTGACAAATCCTAATCTCGAAATACGCCAACTCAACAAGTACCTTCGAAGACACCTGTAGAGCTCCTTTATAATAACCCAGTTACTTTGTGACATTTGGTAGCACACAAAGTGTTCCTCCGGTAAACGGGAGATGCATAATCTCATAGTCATAGGAACATGTATAAGTCATGAAAAAAGCAATAACAACATACTAAACGATCAAGTGCTAAGCTAACGGAATGGGTCAAGTCAATCACATCATTTTCCTAATGATGTGATCCCGTTAATCAAATGACAACTCATGTCTATGGCTAGGAAACTCAACCATCTTTGATCAACGAGCTAGTCAAGTAGAGGCATACTAGTGACACTATGTTTGTCTATGTATTCACACATGTACTAAGTTTCTGGTTAATACAATTCTAGCATGAATAATAAACATTTATCATGAAATAAGCAAATAAATAATAACTTTATTATTGCCTCTAGGGCATATTTCCTTCAGTCTCCCACTTGCACTAGAGTCAATAATCTAGTTCACATCACCATGTGATTTAACACCTATATTCACATCTGTATGTGATTAACACCCATTGTTCACATCGTCATGTGACAAACACCCGAAGGGTTTACTAGAGTCAATAATCTAGTTCACATTGCTATGTGATTAGCACCCAAACAGTACTAAGGTGCAATCATGTTTTGCTCATGAGAGAAGTTTAGTCAACGGGTCTGTCTTATTTAGAGCCGTATGTATTTTGCAAATATTCTATGTCTACAATGCTCTGCACGGAGCTACTCTAGCTAATTGCTCCCAGTTTCAATTTGTATCCAGATTGAGACTTAGAGTCATCTGGATCGATGTAAAAGCTTGCACAGATGTAACTCTTTACGACGAACTCTTTCATCACCTCCATAATCGAGAAACATTTCCTTAGTCCTCACTAAGGATATTCTTGACCGCTGTCCAGTGATCTACTCCTAGATCAAAACTGCACTCCCTTCCCAAATACAGAGCAAGGTATACAATAGGTCTGGTAAACAACATAGCATACTATATAGAACCTATGACTGAGGCATAGGGAATGATTTTTCATTCTCTTTCTATTTTCTGCCATGGTCGGGTTTTGAGTCTTACTCAACTTCGCACCTTGCAACACAGGCAAGAACTCCTTCTCTGAAAGTTCCATTTTGAACTACTTCAAAATCTTATCAAAGTATGTACTCATTGAAAAATCTTATCAAGCCTCTTGATCTATCTCTATAGATCTTGATGTTCAGTGTGTAAGCAGCTTCACCAAGGTCTTTCTTTGAAAAATCTCTTATTCAAATATCCATTTATGCTATCCAGAATTTCTATATCATTTCCAATCAACAATATGTCATCTACATATAGTTTTAGAAATGCTATAAAGCTCCCACTCACTTTCTTGTAAATACAGGCTTCTCCAAAAGTCTGTATAAAACCATATGCTTTGATCAACTCATCAAAGCGTATATTCCAACTCCGAGATGCTTGCACCAGTCCATAGATGGATCGTTGGAGTTTTCATATTTTGTTAGCACCTTTAGGATTGACAAAACCTTCTGGTTGCATCATATACAACTCTTCTTTAATAAATCCATTAAGGAATACAGTTTTGACATCCATTTTCCAGATTTCATAAAATGTGACAATTGCTAACATGATTCGGACAGACTTAAGCATCGATACGAGTGAGAAAATCTCATCGTATTCAACATCTTGAACTTGTCAAAAAACTTTTTGCGACAAGTCGAGCTTTGTAGATAGTAACACTACTATCAGCGTCTGTCTTCCTCATGAAGATTCATTTATTTTCTATGGCTTGCCCATCATCGGGCAAGTCCACCAAAGTCCACACTTTGTTCTCATACCTGGATCCTATCTCAGATTTCATGGCTTTCAAGCCATTTTACGAAATTTGGGCTCATCATCGCTTCCTCATAGTTCGTAGGTTCATCATGGTCTAGTAACATGGCTTCCAGAACAGGATTATCATACCACTCTGGTGCGGACTGTACTTTGGAGGACTTACGAGGTTCTGTAGTAACTTAATTTGAAGTTTCATGATCATCATCATTAGCTTCCTCACTAATTGGTGTAGGAATCACTGGAACTGATTTCTGTGATGAACTACTTTCCAATTCGGGAGAAGGTACAATTACCTTATAAAGCTTTACTTTCCTCCCACTCACTTCTTTCGAGAGAAACTCCTTTGCTAGAAAGGATCCATCTTAGCAACAAATATATTGCCTTCGGATCTATGATAGAAGGTGTACCCAACAGTTTCCTTTGGGTATTCTATGAAGACGCACTTCTCCAATTTGGCTTCGAGCTTATCAGGTTGAAACTTTTTCACATAAGCATCGTAGCCCCAAACTTTAAGAAATGACAACTTTGGTTTCTTGCCAAACCATAGTTAATAAGCCATCCTCTCAACAGATTTTGATGGTGCCCTATTTAAAGTGAATGTACCTGTCTCTAATGCATAACCTCAAAACAATAGTGGTAAAACGGTAAGATACATCATTGATCGCACCATATCCAATAAACTACGGTTATGACGTTTGGACACACCATTACGCTATGGTGTTCCATGTGGCGTGAGCTGTGAAACTATTCCACATTGTTTTAAATGAAGGCCAAACTCGTAACTCAAATATTCTCCTCTATGATCAGATTGTAGAAACTTTATTTTCTTGTTACGATGCTTCTCCACTTCACTTCTGAAATTCTTTGAACTTTTCAAATGTTTCAGGCTTGTGCTTCATTAACTAGATATACTCATATCTGCTTAAATCATTTGTGAAGGTCAGAAAATAACGATACTCGCCACGAGCATGAACACTCATTGGACCGCATACATCGGTATGTATCATTTCCAACAAGTCAGTAGCTCATTCCATTGTTCCGGAGAACGGAGTTTTAGTCATCTTGCCCAAAAGGCACGGTTCGCAAGCATCAAATGATTCATAACCAAGTGATTCTGAAAATCCATCTTTACGGAGTTTCTTCATGCGCTTTACACCGATATGACCCAAACGACAGTGCCACAAATAAGTTGCACTATCATTATTAACATTGCATCTTTTGGCATCAATATTATGAATATGTGTATCACTACGACTGAGATCCAACAAACTATTTTCATTGGGTGTATGACCATTGAAGGTTTTATTCATGTAAACAGAACAACAATTATTCTCTGACTTTAAATGAATAACCGTATTGCAATAAACATGGTCAAATCATATTCATGCTCAACGCAAACGCCAAATAACATTTATTTAGGTTTAAAACTAATCCCGAAAGTATAGGGAGTGTGCGATGATGATCATATCAATCTTGGAACTACTTCCAACACTCATCGTCACTTCACCCTCAACTAGTCTCTGTTTGTTCTGTAACTCCTGTTTCGAGTTACTAATCTTAGCAACCGAACAAGTATCAAATACCCAGGGGCTACTATAAACAAGTAAGGTACACATCAATAACCTGTATATCAAATATACCCTTGTTCACTTTGCCATCCTTCTTATCCACCAAATATTCAGGGTATTTCCGCTTCAAAGGACCATTTCCTTTGCAAGAGAAGCACTCGCCAGTGCTTTGGTCCAGCTTTGGGCTTCCTCACGGGAGTGACAACTTTCTTGTCATTCTACTTGAAGTTCCCTTTCTTTCCCTTTGCCCTTTACTTGAAACTAGTGGTGTTGTCAATCATCAAGACTTGATGCTCTTTCTTGATTTCTACCTTCGTCGATTTCAACATCACGAAGAGCTCGGGAATCATTTTTGTCATCCCTTGCATAAGATTTCATGAAGTTCTAGCAACTTGGTGATGGTGACTAGAGAACTCTGTCAATCACTATCTTATCTGGAAGATTAACTCCCACTTGATTCAAGCGATTGTAGTACCCAGACAATCTTAGCACATGCTCACTGCTTGAGCTATTCTCCTCCATCTTTTAGCTATAGAACTTGTTGGAGACTTCATATCTCTCAACTCGGGTATTTGCTTGAAATATTAACTTTAACTTCTGGAACATCTCATATGGTCCATGACGTTCAAAATGTCTTTGAAGTCCCGATTCTAAGCCGTTAAGCATGGTGCACTAAACTATCAAGTAGTCATCATATTGAGCAAGCCAAACGTTCATAACGTCTGCATCTGCTCCTACAAGAGGTCTGTCACCTAGCGGTGCATAAAGGACATAATTCTTCTGTGCAGCAATGAGGACAAACCTCAGATCATGGACCCAGTTTGCATCATTGCTACTATCATCTTTCAACTTAGTTTTCTCTAGGAACACATATAAAACATAGGGAAGCAATAACGCGAGCTATTGATCTACAACATTATTTGCAAAATACTACCAGGACTAAGTTCATGATAAATTAAAGTTCTATTAATTATATTACTTAAGAACTCCCACTTAGATAGACATCCCTCTAATCATCTAAGTGACCACATGATCCAAATCAAGTAAACCATGTCCGATCATCACGTGAGATGGAGTAGTTTTCAATGGTGAACATCACTATGTTGATCATATCTACTATATGATTCATGCTGGACCTTTCGGTCTCAGTGTTCCGAGGCCATATCTGCATATGCTAGGCTCGTCAAGTTTAACCCAAGTATTCTGCATGTGCAAAACTGGCTTGCACCCGTTGTAGATGGACGTAGAGATTATCACACCCGATCATCACGTGGTGTCTCGGCACGATGAACTTTGGCAACGGTGCATACTCAGGGAGAACACTTTTACCTTGAAATTTAGTGAGACATCATCTTATAATGCTACCGTCAATCAAAGCAAAATAAGATGCATAAAGGATAAACATCACATGCAATCAATATAAGTGATATGATATGGCCATCATCATCGTGTGCTTGTGATCTCCATCTCCAAAGCACCGTCATGATCACCATCGTCACCGGCATGACACCTTGATCTCCATTGTAGCATCGTTTTCGTCTCGTCAACTATTGCTTCTACGACAATCGCTACCGCTTAGTGATAAAGTAAAGCAATTACAGGGCGATTCATTGCATACAATAAAGCGACAACCATATGGCTCCTGCTAGTTGCCGATAACTCTGTTACAAAACATGATCATCTCATACAATAAAATTTAGTATCATGCCTTGACCATATCACATCATAACATGCCCTGCAAAAACAAGTTAGACGTCCTCTACTTTGTTGTTGCAAGTTTTATGTGGCTGCTACGGGCTGAGCAAGAACCGTTCTTACCTATACATCAAAACCACAACGATAGTTCGTCAAGTTAGTGCTGTTTTAACCTTCTCAAGGACCGGGCATAGCCACACTTGGTTCAACTAAAGTTGGAGAAACTGACACCCGCCAGCCACCTATGTGCAAAGCACGTCGGTAGAACCAGTCTCGTGTAAGCGTACGCGTAATGTCGGTCCGGGCCACTTCATCCAACAATACCGCCGAACCAAAGTATGACATGCTGGTAAGCAGTATGACTTGTATCACCCACAACTCACTTGTGTTCTACTTGTGCATATAACGTCTACGCATAAAACCTGGCTTGGATGCCACTGTTGGGAAACGTAGTAATTTCAAAAATTTCCTACGCACACGCAAGATCATGGTGATGCATAGCAACAAGAGGGGAGAGTGTTGTCCACGTACCCTCGTAGACCGAAAGCGGAAGCGTTAGCACAACACGGTTGATGTAGTCGTACGTCTTCATGATCCGACCGATCAAGTTCCGAACGTACGACACCTCTGAGTTCAGCACACATTCAGGTCGATGACGTCCCACGAACTCCGATCCAGCAGAGCTTTGCGGGAGATTTCCGTCAGCACGACGATGTGATGATGGTGTTGATGATGCTACCGATGCAAGGCTTCTCCTAAGCACCGCTACAATATTATCGAGGTGGAATATGGTAGAGGGGGGCACCGCACACGGCTAAGAGATCAATGATCAATTGTTGTGTCTATGGGTGCCCCCTACCCCCGTATATAAAGGAGAAAGGTGGGAGGTGGCCGGCCTAGGAGGAGGGCGCGCCAAGGGGGGAGTCCTACTGCCACCAGGAGCAGGACTCCTCCATTCCTTGTAGTAGTAGGAGAAGGGGGAAAGGGATAGAGAGAGGAAGGAAAGGGGGGCGCCGCCCCCCTCCTTGTCCAATTCGGACTAGAGGGGGAGGGGGCGTGGGGCCTGCCCTGGCCGCCCCTCCCCTTCTCCACTAGGGCCCATGAGGCCCAATAAACCCCCCGGGGGGTTCCGGTAACCCCCCGGTACTCCGGTATATGTCTGAAACCTCCCGAAACACTTCCGGTGTCCGTACATAGTCATCCAATATATCGATCTTTACGTCTCGACCATTTAGAGACTCCTCGTCATGTCCATGATCATATCCGGGACTCCGAACTACCTTTGGTACATCAAAACACAAAAACTCATAATACCGATCGTCACCAAACTTTAAGCGTGCGGACCCTATGGGTTCCAGAACTATGTAGACATGACCGAGACACGTTTCTGGTCAATAACCAATAGCAGAACCTAGATGCTCATATTGGTTCCCACATATTCTACGAAGATCTTTATTGGTCAAACCGTATAACTACATACGTTGTTCCCTTTGTCATCGGTATGTTACTTGCCCGAGATTTGATCGTCAGTATCTCAATACCTAGCTCAATCTCGTTACCGGCAAGTCTCTTTACTCGTTATGTAATACATCATCCCGCAACTAACTCATCAATCACATTGCTTGCAAGGCTTATAGTGATGTGTATTACCGAGAGGGCCCAGAGATACCTCTCCGATAATCACCTAATCTCGAAATACACCAACTCAACAAGTACCTTCGGAGACACCTATAGAGCTCCTTTATAATCACCCAGTTACGTTGTGACGTTTGGTAGAACACAAAGTGTTCCTCCAGTAAACGGGAGTTGCATAATCTCATAGTCGTAGGAACATGTATAAGTCATGAAGAAAGCAATAGAAACATACTAAAACGGTCAAGTGCTAAGCTAATGGAATGGGTAAAGTCAATCACATCATTCTCCTAATGATGTGATCCCGTTAATCAAATGACAACTCATGTTTATGGCTAGGAAACTCAACCATCTTTGATCAACGAGCTAGTCAAGTAGAGGTGTACTAGTGACACTATGTTTGTCTATGTATTCACACATGTACTAAGTTTCCGGTTAATACAATTCTAGCATGAATAACAAACATTTGTCATGAAATAAGGAAATAAATAATAATTTTATTATTGCCTCTAGGGCATATTTCCTTCAGTAAGTATGAAGTACAATTTGAAAAAGTAAAGTATAAAAGGATTTTCACCGTTTCTGAATTAAAAAAACTCTTGAAGTTCAAATTAAAATAATGAAGCATTTCGATTTTACTAAAAACTAGGTTTATTCCCATTACTAAGAAAATAAGAAGTCCAAATTGAAAATGATGAAGCTCGATGTGAATAAAATACTCAGATTTTTCTCGTTACTAAAGAATAAAAATAAACTCATGAAATTCCTTATAGGGACAAACACATCGGTTTTATTTTACACATTTATAAAATAAATACACAAAAGTTCAAAATAAAAATGTTGAGCAGTTCAAATTCAATTAATAGAGTAGTTCGACGTTTAAAACATCTTATATTTTTTTTCGTTACTAAAATATGCTCACAACAAGTCTTAGCATGTTCAAAACAAGTCTTAGCATGTTCAAAATATGCTCTTAACTAGTCATGATTTGTTAAAAAATGATTTCCAATGCTATCATTTGCTCAAAATCGACGAGTGCTTTGGGAGTTAGGGACAACTTTTTTATAAAGAAGTTCAAATTGAAAACGGCCAGAAGTTCACATGCTGCATGGTGTGTGTTTTCATATGAGAAAATAGAATAAAAAGTTAAAGTGTAAAAATTTCGCTGCTAGAAGTTCAGGTGCTCAGCATGCGGAAGTTCAAAAACTTCTTGTGAGAGAGGTAATCGGCATTATATATATCATTTGTGCAACTCCGATGAACGGGTGTGAAATTACAAACAAAAATAAATGGTGGAAGTTCAAAGTGAAAACAACGGGAAATTCGATGATTGTAGAAAACTCAGATTTTTCCTCGTTATTAAAGAATGAAAATGAGAAATTCAGAAATAAAATAACAAGAAGTTCAACTTTTAAAAATAGAGCGCTTCAAAATTTCATAAAAAAGATTAAAGAAATAAAACCAGGAAGTCCATATTAAAAAGATGGAGAAGTTCGAGGGAAACTCCGATTTTCCTCGTTATTAAAGAATGGAAACAAGAAGTTCAAAAATAAAAAACAAGAAGTTCAACTTTTAAAAATAGAGCGCTTCAAATTTTTATAAAAAAGTATTAAGAAATAAACCAGGAAGTCCATATTAAAAAGATGGAGAAGTTCGATGATTATAGAAAACTCAGATTTTCCTCTTTATTAAAGAATGGAAAAAGAAGTCTAAAAATAAAATAACAAGAAGTTCAAATTTTAAAAATAGAGCGCTTCAAAATTCTTAAAAAATATTAAGAAAATTGGATTAAAAATTCATAAAAAAACTCAGATATATTCACGTAACCGAGAGAAGTTCAGATTGATAACTGTCAGAAGTTCACGTACTACACGGTGTGCATTTTGTATTAAATAGAATAAAAAAGCAAAGGCTAAAAGTTTGTTGTTATAAGTTTAAGTCCTCCGTCGGAGAAAGTTTAAAAATTTATTGTGAGAGAGGTTTGTACAAAAGGAATATCATTTGTGTGACATTAACGAATGTACGAGAAAATTACATACAAAAATACGTCACAGAAGTTCAACGTGAAAACAGCAGGAAGTTCACCAACTACACTGGATGAATTTCAGATGAAAAACTTTTAAAATTGTTGCGAGTATGAAAAAATAATAAACACAGGAAAGTTGCATGTTTACAGCAACTTTCCATCGATATATCACTTGCTCTATTCCGGTGAGTGTTCCGGTGAGTGGATGGAGAGCTACGAGCAAAAAAAGGACGTGAAAAACAGAGTGAAGTTCAAGTAAACATGCTGAGAATTTCAAGTTCTTCACACAGTGCATTTTTGAAGAATCCGTTTCGCGATAAAGGCAGAACGAATGATCCCGTTGTTTTCGAAATTACTTGAAAACGGCTAGAAATCAGAGAAAATCATCAACATGAAAAAGTTTCGCATTTTCCGTAGCTTTTTAGTGGTATATTATTGGCCACTGCTAGGCGCCGGCGCGCCGGCCGAAATTTTCGGCCGGTCAGCGCCCTAGCGTCGGATACAGGCACTTGTAACCATCAGATTTAGGGAAGAAAAAAAAAGGAAAATCCCGTCCTCTCTCACGTACACCTCCATGACCTGTCACCTCCTCCCGCTAGCGCTTGCTGGAGCCCCTCGTTGGCGCGCTTGCCGAAGCCGCTTGTCGGCGCGCTCGCCAGTCGGAAATCTTGCTCACCTCCGGAGCTGCTCGTCGGCGCGCTCGCCAATCAGAAATCTTGCTCACCTTTGGAGCTGCTCGTCGGTGCGCTCGCCGGAGCCGCTCGTCGGCGCACTCGCTGGTCGCAAATCTTGCTCGCCTTCACTGGTAGCAAATTTGGTTGTCGGTCCTAGCAAACGGAGACAATGGTTGCAGCAAAAAGTTGTCATCACCGCTAGCGATTGTAGCTCGCTGTTGCAGGATGTAGCAAAAATTGTTGCCAAACGTAGCAAAAATCTATTACAGTTGCAGCAAAAAAGCCATCGCCACCGTCGCAAATCACAACTCAACCGTTGATGTATGTAGCAGAAAATGAAAACAGTTGTAGCAAAATACGATACCGGTTGTAACAAAAAGGCGACGCTGCTTGTGCATTGTAGCAAAACATGACGCCAGTGGCAGCAGTATGTGATGCCGTCTGTAGCAAATTCCAACGCTGGTTGAAGCATGTAGCAAAAACTGTGACATCAGTTTTCCTTGGAGGAGCGTTGCCCCATCCTCGCCGTTCTGCGATGACCATGCTCGCTGTCTCATGGTCGGTCACAGACTCCTCCGGCACCAGTTGCAGCCTCCTTCCCGGACCGTGCGTTGCCATGAACTGTGGCTTATTTGAGAGAGAAGGAGAGATGTGTTTTGAGGAAGAAGATGTGTGGAGGAGAACGAGTCAAAGTAGATAAGGCAGGCTGCGGGAACGTGGGGCCACCAAAAAGTGTGGTTTCTAGGCGAGGGACGCGAGACGCGAGGCATACGATCTAGACGATCGAGTGACGCGCGTTGGACCGGTGGAGCGTTCCGCCGGTCTGCCGTCGACAAACGTTTCCCTATATTATTTGCCCCATTCCGATAAAACTGGTAAAATTACAACGAATATATGTTTTTAACCATTTTCAAAATTGACATAAAACCATAATGAATTGGGAGAAATAATATATACCAAATCTTTTCGCATTTCCTCAAGCTTTCCTCATTTGCTGCATTCGGACGTAAGGTTAAAAATTTGGCTCGAAAATACGAACTCGGTGGAACTTGTACCGTTTTCTAAATTACTTTTAAACTGTTCAAAACTAGTAAAAACTTTCAACAAGAGATAGTAGCGGATTTTCATAAGTTTTCCAACGCCATATCATTTGCCTCAATTGGATTAGCCGTTTAGAAATGACATTGAAAATACGAACTCGGCTGTTCAGTTTGCGAAATTTTATAATTTTCCAAATTACTCTTTAACAATAGGAAATTAGAGAAAACTTTCAACATGTGGAAGGAGCGGTTTTACAGCATCTTTCCAACGCCATATTATTTGCCTCATTCCGATAAACGGTTTAGAAATGCGATCGAAAATACGATCCACGTTTTTTGTATGAAGAAAAAACAGTTTTCAAAACTGCTCTTAAACCACTTACATTTTGCCAAAAAATTAACTTGGTCATGATACTGGTGTTCTTAGCTTTCCAACGATATATCGCAAGCCACATTTGGGCAATGTTGACGGAAGTTCAACCGAGCACTGGGAGAAGTTTAGGTCGAACAACTCAGGCAGTAAAATTGCAAAAAACGCAATTTCATCACGACCCGAGAGCAAAATCCGCCAACGAGCGAGATTCCTATTTAAACCCGGTATTTAGTTGCTAAAAAACGTTTCTAGATTACACTACCATCATATAAAACACGACTAACCAAATAATTCGCGGGGGAAGCCACGGTTGCGAAGATAGACCGAAGGTCGGGTTCGTACAGAGGGAAGTTCAAGTGCGTTACTCAAGCAGTTGAGGTTGTGATTAGAATATTATTCCAATCCCGTGATCAGAATATAGGGATTGGCAATTCGTCACCCTAGGTGAGGAATAGTTATTCTTCACCCCCCCTCCTCTATTTTTTCATCAATGCACCGTAATTTTACGTTCCATAAGTTTTGTCTTATTTCTGACATAAAAAGAGACCGTAAGAAAATATATTATCGCCGCAAAAAAATATTTATGTTACGTAAAATTACAAACGTAAAAACTTAGTGTAAAATATACATAAACCACAAATTTGCTTATGACCTATATTTTTATTTTCTTATGCCAAATTTTACATAGTGAATCAACAGGAATGTAACTATTTGAATTCCAAATGTAATATAATTATGAACTGATCGTAATTCCAAATTTTATGTATATTTTACACTATGTTTTTTTTGTAATTTTACATAACATAAAATATTTTTAAAATGATTATATATTCTCTTACGGACTCTTCTTACGCCGGAAATAAGACAAAACTTACTTAAACGTAAAATTACGGTGCATTGATATATATATATATATATATATATATATATATATATATATATATATATATATATATATATATATATATATATATATATATATATATATATATATATATCGATCAATCACACAGCGAGAGTCAATCTTCATGATAGAGGTACACATTCCAAGCGAAGAACAATTGGGTCGTTGGCAACCTTGAAGAAGCAGAATGCCCATATTATGTCCACCTCCATATGCATGTCATGAACAATTTTAGTCCAGTTCTTATAGATAAGGGCTCAACCATCCTTCCCTCTCTTGATGTAGGCTACATAATTAAGACCATGGGGGGTCGGCCCATCTATAAAAATCATCGTTGGCTCGCGACCCATCTCATACCTTGGAATGTAAGGATATGTGTAATTCTTTGGAAACACAGATGAAAAGGGAAAACATTGATAAAAGGGGAAAACACTGATAAAAAGGGAAATGATTTAGTTTGTTGTATAAACATTCAATGTGCATGGTAGGAAGATGCAAGGGTAAGCTATATAGTTCATACCATCCTATAGTTGGCAGTTTTCTTCTTTATTGCGTAGACGAAAAATTTGTTGTTTCTCAGGATTCTTTTCCTTATCAAAACGACCTTGGAGAGAATGTTAACTTGATGGCTAGTCCACTACATGTAATTGCCCCATATGCAAAAACAATCGAAGACTTGAAAACCCTTGAGATTTGGACATACATAAATGAAAGTTAATGTTAGTAAGTAGAAAGATTTATGCAATTACACAATGAAGCAAGAATCAAGACATTTAAAGGGCGAAGCTTACCTCGCTCGAAAAGTCTAGGTTCTCCCATTGTCAACCTATAATTACATTTTTTCGATAAAGGGTGCTTTTATTATCTCAAAATGTAGCATCAAGCGGATACAAAACATTATGAGTAATACCCGGCCTCTGCATAACTAGGATGCACACAGCCCAACACGAAAAGTCTGACAAAATGAATGAAAAAAACGACAAATCGGCGACAGTAGAGTCCTATAGACCGACACTATGCCTATGTCGCAAGGGATGGTGGACCGATCCGGAGATTATGCTGCCACCCATGTTGGGTAAAAACCACCGTAGCCACCTGCTCCAACCGCGTACACACCGCCTTGAACAGCGGTTGGTACTCCACTTATTGTAGCGTAGACCACGTACGAAGCGAGTGCGTACAACGGAAAATAACCTGCAAAGGAGAAGTATTTTTATCATTGAAAACCAAATCATTTCTACATAGCCAAAGCGACCATAGTAAGGCGTATGCTCCCACCCGTATTAGCGTTTTGAATCTATTTGGAATACCGTCCAACCAGTGACCAAAAATATTGGCGACACTTGTGGGCGGATACAAATTTAACGCTATTTGGATGATTGACCATGTAGTACGTGCAAACTTGCAGTGGAAAAAGAGGTGTTTGATTGTCTCTTCATGTGTACAAAAACAACACTTCTTACTCCTGGCGATTATGTCGTGCGAGGTTGTCTTTGGTTAGAACAACTCCCCTGAAGATACCATATGAAGATTTTAACTTTTAGTGGAATCTTCGACTTCCAATTTTCTTATTGTTACTCACGGTACCTCGAGAATGCATTAGTGCACGGTACATAGAGTCTCATGTGAATGACCCCGATGTAGTAAGGTTCGATGAAACACATCCCGCCTTGTCTAATATTAATCGAATCCAGACGAGATAAAAGATTATGCCATGACATAAGTCGGGGCCAATCAAATCCGCCTAAACGAAATATTGGGTGGGGATGAACTGAGCACTTGCGCAATAGTATTATTCTTTTCACGAGCAATGTTGTATAGGGCTGGATATTGTTCTCGAAGACTGGCATTGCCTAGCCAGATGTCTTCCTAGAAACGAACCTCCGACCCGTCCCTTATCGCGAAAGACCCAAAGCGAAAGAGATGTTTCTTTGCCGCCATTAGGCCAGCCCAAAAGTGCGAGTCGCCAGGTGTCCAATATGCCTGAGACACTGCCTTTTGGCCTAGATACATGTTGCGTAGCATGGTTTGCCAAACACCATCCTCAGTAAGAAGTTTGAACAACCATTTACTAAGTAAGGCTTCATTCTTGATTTGCAAGTCATGAATTCCAAGGCCACCTTGGTCTTTCGGCCTACAAACCACACTCCATTTGGCCAGTCTATATTTTTTATTTTCACCATCTCCTTGCCAAAAGAATCTGGATCTAAAATAGTCCAGTCTTTGGAGGACCCCTTTTGGGAGTTGGAAGAAAGAAAGCATATAGAAACCTATAATTACATGAAGTGGATATAATTAGTAAGATGAAATAGTAATTCGGAGAGTAACTTGGTAAATGAGACCGTGCTCGCCGCCATCCCCAGTGTGCGATTTTGCAACAGGGCACAAGAAGTACTTGGTAATAACAAAAAACATTCACACACATTTATAGTAAACGAACCGTGCGTGATGACTGAACACTAGGCAAACAGTTCATTCTCTTAAAACGTTTGCAAAACATCGCCCACAGGCCGCGAGCTCGAGTACGAGCACATGTTCCTTCCAAACTGTAAAATTTAAAAAACATGTTTCACGTGAGAAATTTAAGCAAAAGCTCGTCCGAGCGTAGATCATTCTTCTTCACATAGGGCACATCGTTCGTACACAACATAAATATTTACATAGAAGCTCTCGAGAGCTACGCCGGACCTACGCTACCGCAACACTAGACAAAAATGGAGCTCACCAGAGCTCATGCGGTAGCTGACCAGCGGCGGCGCTCAATCGGAGTTGGAGGAGTCGAGGTCGATGAAGAAATTCGCCTGCTCCGCCTTCATGAAGCGCAGGTCCGTCTCCTTGGACGCGTGTGCCTGCGACGCCGCGATTTCCGTCTGGAGAAACATGTGCTCGTACTCGAGCTCGCGGCGGCGACGCTCTTCGGCCTCCTCCTGCTCCCTCGCCGACCACTCCAGGATAACGCGCTCGAGGTGCTCCTCCTGCCCCGGGGGAGGTAGTCCACGGGACCGACCACACCTACTATACCTTCCCTATTCATTGGGGTTGGTTATTTGTCAGTACGGGTTTAGCTACGCGGCGACACGTCGGCCTCGAGCTTGATGGCACGCGACACGAGCTCCTCCGTCTCTCTCTTCACCGAAGTGAGCCGCGAGCTCGAGGCGTCCGCGGATGAGCTCCCCGTGGCAGAGGAGCCGGAGGAGGCGTGGCGGTGGTGGGCAAGCTCGCGCTCGAACTCGTCCAGCTCACGGCGCTCGAACGCTGGCGGCGGCCGGCTACCGCGGTTGAGCCACCTCCGCGCGCCCCGCTTGCGCACGGCGTCACGATTCCCCGGAGCTACCATAGCCATCCATGGCTTTTTCAGGCTTGGCGACGGCGAGAAATCGGGCGGAGGAAGAGGGGAATCGCGGTGGAGGCGGAGGGGAATCGTGACGGAGGCGAATAGGGTTTGACCCGTATCTGAGCGATGAAACTGCATATATATATACCAGTGCGGTAGAGTTTTTGCGTGCCGCGGTAAACTTTTTACGGGCAGGGCCGCGGATACGGTTTCTATTCTGGCCAGAAAAAAGGACCGAAACCATATACTCGCCGGAATTATACGGGTTCGGCCATTTCACAGGGTCTGCTAGAGATGCTCTAAAAATTTTATCATGCCCAATAGCAGCTTCAGATCTGTTCCCTCTATTTGCCTAGCATTCATTTTCCTTACTTAATACTCCAGGGGGTTTATCTCGCTCACCTTCATTCATTTTCTTGTTGGGACCTTTTTTTAACATACTACAATCGAAGTCACTCACATACACGTACATACACTCATCCTTATGAACGCACGTACACACCCTATTCTTATGAGCACCTCCGAGAGACTGAGCAGACACATCATCTTAAGATTGACGAAGTCATCACACATGCCTTCGTAGTCGACGGGAACGTCTCCTCCCACTAAACGCACATCGCCGGAAGGTCTGAAATAAATCCAGGAAAATATGAGCACCAATGTCAAGTCTGGGACTTGAACTCTAGTGCTAACCAACCAACCACAGGTTGGTCACATTCTTTTCTTGGGACTCCGAACGCATCCAATACCCACATAAAAAATCCAAATTTTAACAAATACGGGAACTAAATTCAATTTTTTTGGAAGAATGCCAGAAGCAACACATGCCTTTGTATATATTATAAAGCATCAAACATGAACACAAGTTCAAGTTTTACAACAAAAATGTTGCAGAAAATAAACGGTTGAGGATACCAACGATATAGAGGAGTTCATACACGAGCATGCATGCTCGGAAACCAAAACCTACAACAACACCCTACTTTTTTTTTGAAACGGAGGCAAAAGCTTTGCCTCATTCATTAATTAAGAAGGAAACGGACAGGAGTTTGCAACACATTGTGAAAGAAAAAATGAAAAAATATTACATCACCCTACTTTAGTTGCTTGGTGGCGGTCGATTAACATAGTGGATACATCTAAGATCCACGAGCACCGCTTACAGCATAGTCTTGTCCTTCTCCTTGCCCAAGTGACACCATAGCTGAAAAAGGCGATTGATTGAAAAAAATACAATCAAGCAGATGAGCAATGATAACCTTTCCAATAGCAACTTTATTGTGAACATTCAAAAAAATCCACGGTTGACAGGCAAAAAACCTGCCACGCAACTACGTGATGGTCACATGAGGGCAATGACCTTGACACACGACCTAGGGTTCCGAAGAGGTCCCTAAACACCCCCGAACCACAATCCACATGAATTTGGCAAGACACCCACGAACCACAATCCACAAGAATTTGGGAAGCACACACAAAAACAAAATATGATTAACGTCCTCCTCCTCGCAAAGGGGGCAACGACCATCACTAGGACCGTGACGACTGTCCTCGGAGAGATGGTCGTGAAGCGCCTCGCAAAGAAACACCTTAATTTTGGGAGGCATGCTGCCTTCCAAAGGAGATTGGTGCATTTTTATAGATATATTTGACATAGAATTGACGTGACGATTCAAGCCCTCGAGAGATCATATATCCTCCTCAATTTGTATGCTCGGTCGCAATTCGATTAGCACGCTTCTAAAGATTCACATTTATATTTGACTAACACGATAATAATATTGTCAAGTTAGCATGAAAAAGCAATTCAGAAAAAGCAATAGGATCGACAACGGAGGATTCATTCACTTCACACCCCAAAAGCAATGGAGGATCATTCAACAACGTGCTATGTTCTAATATTACGTAGATGAAATAGAGTACAACAATGGGCATTTGGTCTAGTGGTATGATTCTCGCTTAGGGTGCGAGAGGTCCCGAGTTCAATTCTCGGAATGCCCCAATATTATCACCTTTTTGTTTCCTCGCTCACTCTATCCGATCTGAAGCGCGCCATAGAGAGACCTTTCTCAACGTCCATATTTTTTTTTTGGAGAACCGTCTACTCTAGCTAGCCTCTGTTTCATTCTGAGATTATGCAGCACCATCGTAGAAGCACCCAAGCTTATTTTATTCTGAGATTATAAACCATCAAACTCCCTGCGCTCGTGTGTACCCCGTGCTGGATGCTTCTGACTTCTGTCCGTCGACCTGCGCAGCGGCGGACCACATCATCACCGAGCATGACGACACGCAACGCTCGTGTCCGCTAGCGAGCGATTCGGCGCGTTGCCGATCCGATACGATGCGTTGCTGGTCCACTGGCCTGCAGGCATGTGCTAGCGTGCACCGCATCCTCATCCCCATCTCGACACCGTGACACGCCAGGGCGCTATTATTAGCACCCCCGAACTCCTACGCGGCGGCGCAATCACATCGAGTCCTCGCGCCGTCCCCAGTCCCATATTCCCTTCCCGTCCTCGCCTCGTCGCCGGCAATGGCGGGTCCCGGCATCGGAGCAGCCGCGTCTCGCCTCTCGCTGCTGCTGCTGCTCGTCGTCGTCTTCGCGGGCTCCTCCCTCCACAGCCGCACCGTGAGTTCTTCTTCTTCTTCTTCTTCTTGCACACATCTCGCAGTGTCACTCTATCAGTGATCTATCAACCAACGACTGCTCTGCTCTGCCGTGTGAGTGTGTGACCCATGGCGCCGTTTTGTGCTGCGCAGGAGGCGGCCGTTCGGACGTGCACGTACACGGTGAAGGTGAAGACGAGCTGCGCGTCGCCGGCGCGGACGTCGGACGCGGTCAGCGTGGCGTTCGGGGACGCGTACCGCAACGAGGCGTACGGCGCGCGCCTCCCGAGCGCGCCGGGCGGGAGGGCCTTCGAGCGGTGCGGCACCGACACCTTCCGCGTCTCCGGGGTGTGCGGCTACGGCGTCTGCTACCTCTACCTCCGCCGCGCCGGCCGCGACGGCTGGGCGCCCGAGTGGGTCCAGGTCACCGAGCCGGGCCCCGGCGCCGGAGAGAAGCCCGCCACCTTCTACTTCGGGGCGCCGCTGCCGGACGGCGTCTGGTACGGCCACAACCGCTGCCCCAAGGCCAAGGCCAAGGCAGAGGGCACGGCGGCGCGGACAAACACCACCTCTGCTGCTGCTTCGCCTCTGGGCTAGCGCGACCTGATTGATTCGGCTCTACTCACCAGGCGCAGCCCCTCTCCGTATGTAATTCGGCATTCGTCGAGAATAAGCAGACTGTGCTTACAGATTCAGAATAAGTAATTAGGGAATCATAATCCGAAATATGATGAGGCCATGAGGGCACTTCTTCACACCCCGGAGGATCTGTTTCCCTTTTACATTTACCACACATCTCTATTAATCACTTAGAAATCATAGTTTTTTTAAAAAGAAAGATGACCCTCGGCATCTGCATGTGGACGATGCATGCAACCACTTTATTAATTATTAAAAAAACCTTACAAAGAAATACAATAGTAAGTCTGAAGCCACCGTCTAGGCAACATTTGTCGTTACTCCTATCCAATTGATGAAGCGATGCTGATAGTCCAGGCCTAATACCAAACAGACATCACAGCCAAGCCTAACATCTAAGACCTGAGTCTCCAACCAAACTATTTGTCGGGTGTGGGGCACACACCGGTCCGGCGCACTCTCAAAGGCTGCCGTTGCCAACTGCCACCAATCCATCTTCAAAGCTATACTGACGCATCAACCTTGCCCGGTCTAACTGCCATCGACGCCGCCACGACAACCCCACCGCCCTGCGCTCGTCTATCCAACCACATCCGTCGTCAAGATCCAGCTGCACCATGTTGCCAATACTCGTCGTCATCGACACGGTAGATACAACGCCGCTCCTCCTGCTAACCTCCACACCGTCGCCGCTGCTGGAGCTACGCGGATCCCACCACCCATAGCACCTCTCCCCGAACATCTGAGCCTCCCAAGACGGCGGCTCCATGGAGGTTACGACGTGCAGGGCGCCGCCGCCGCCCAATCTAGTCTGAATTTTGGACTTTCGTCCGAGAGGTGTTCGGAGGTGGATAGGAGGGACCTCGACTTCGCCTCTAGGAAGGGTAACGACGTTTGAGGGACGCCCCCGATGCCGGACTGGACCAGCCGACCAAAGTTTCCTTTGGTCCCCATCCTATACCACCAAACCTTCATCTGCTCCGGATCCGGCAGCGAGCCAAGAACGGAAACCTACGTAGATGAGATTGCCATGGGGCTCAACCCAACAGGAGTCGAGAAGAACACCCGTAGTAGATATCGAGGTGTCGAATTAGCCGACCCGACATGGCCAGTGGCGAAGACCACCATCTCGCGCCGGCCGACCGCGTCCAACAACAGATCGAGATCCAATCTGAACCCGATGGCACCCGCAACCACCTTGCCAAGCCCACCACATATTCGTCACCACGCCGCGAGATGGGATCCCGCCGCCGCCGCCGCGCCGCGCACGACATCGACAAGCTTAGCCTGCCCGCTGCGCTGCCGGACCCCATGTAAAGCCAGCGCCTCCTCGCGATCCAGCCGCCCCGCACCGGTGAAGAAGCCCCGCACTAGTTCATCCTCAGCCCCTCGTGAGGCAAATCCTCAACAAAGGAGTAGAGTCTTACACCGCAAGGTGGCCCGAACCTGGGTAAACTGCCGTGTCCATCTTCTTCCTTGTTCAATGAGCTAGGACGTAGGGGTGACGAACTGGTTGGCTGGGAAGGTGGAGTTCTTCGCACACGCCCCAGAGTTCGAACCTTTCTTGAGTCAGCGGGGCCCTGAATCTGACATTTGGCGCGCCAGGTAGGGGCGTGTCGAAGCCCCTCTCCCACCGTTCGCTCCACCGCTGTTCCATCGTTCCCATGGCCGACGCTCGCCGTGTCCATGACGACCGCCAGGCCGCTCGTGTCGCTCAGACAGCACCCATGGGTAGCGGCCCACCTCGCCGCTCTGCCTCCTCGGTGTCTAACGCCGCCACCGACCCTGCTGCCCGCGAACAGCAGGACTCGTCGTTGCCACCGTCCGTGCGGCGCGACGGCCGCACCGCGACTGCATCACCCACTCCAGCCACGGCGTCGTCCTCTCACGCTCGTCGCGGGCCGGCGAACGCGCAGGCTACGCTACTAATGGGGCGCGAGCTTCTGTGCTATCGCCCGGCCAACGATCTCTATGACGACTGGCTCGCCCGCCTCACTGAGCTCGTCAACGCCGCCAATGAGGCCACTGCACCGTCCTGTTCGCCTAGTCCTCCATCGTCCTTGGTGAGCGACGTGGCTCATGGCGCGCCACCTCCTCCTCCTCTGCTCGGCGTGGATACCGAGCCAAGGCGTGAGCCACTCGAGCGCGACCCGCCGTGCAGGGCGCCAAATACGACGAAGAAAGCTGCCAGGTGGTGCAGCGGCCCCAAGGGGAAGCGCATGCGCTCCCAGCGCCACCACATCAAGACCACGTACCGCTAGAGGCGATGGTGAGCGGGCGTCAAGATCAAGCTCCTCCCATGCGGCCGGCCCCTGTGAGTGCGGCAGGCTGCCGTGTGATACGTCTCTAACGTATCTATAATTTTTTATTGTTTCATGCTATTATATTATCTGTTTGAGATGTTTTATATGCATTAATATGCTATTTTATATTATTTTTGGACTAACTTATTAACCTAGAGCCTAGTGCAAGTTTCTGTTTTTTCCTTGTTTTTGAGTTTCGAAGAAAATGAATACCAAAGAGAATAAAACCTTCACGATGATTTTTCTTGGACCAGAAGACACCTAGGAGACTTGGAGTGCAAGTCAGAAGAGCCACGAGGCAGCCACAAGGGTGGAGGGCGCGCCCAGGGGGTAGGGCACGCCCCCGTTGTTGGGGAACGTAGTAATTTCAAAAAAAATCCTACGCACACGCAAGATCATGGTGATGCATAGCAACGAGAGGGAGAGTGTTGTCCACGCCCTCGTGAGACCGTAAGCGAAGCGTTATGACAACATGTTGATGTAGTCGACGCGTCTTCACGATCCGACCGATCCAAGCACCGAACGTCGGCACCTCCGAAGTTCTCGCACACGTTCAGCTCGATGGCGATCTCCGACCTCGATCGGTGAGCTCGGAGATGAGTTCCACAAGACGACGGCGTGGTGACGATGATGATGTTCTACCGGCGCAGGGCTTCGCCTAAACTCCACGACGATATGACCGAGGTGGAATATTATAACGCCCTCGATGCGGCTATATCTCCCACGTGTCGAAGCACGACTTAGAGGCATAACCGCATTGAAAGCAATGTCGCAAGTGAGGTAATCTTCACACAACCCAAGTAATACATAAGTACAATCGCCACTTCACACAATTACATGAATAAAGCATTACATCATCCAGATACAATCAAGGTCCGACTACGGAACCCAAAGTAAAAGAAGAACCCCAAATGCGACAAAGGTCACCGATCGACCCCAACTGGGCTCCACTACTGATCAACTAGAACGAAACAACACAAAGGGCAAGATCTTCATCGAGCTCCTCCTTGAGCTTGGTTGCGTCACCTGCACGGTTTCATAGGCACCTGCAAACTGGTTTGGAAGTATCTGGTGAGCCACGGGGACTCAACAATCTCGCACCCGCGAGATCAAGACTATTTAAGCTTATGGGTAAGGTAAAGTCATGAGGTAGAGCTGCAGCAAGCGACTAGCATAAATGGTGGCTAACATACGCAAATGAGAGCGAGAAGAGAAGGCAAAGCACGGTCGATAAAAGTATGATCAAGAAGTGATCCTATAGCAACTCGTCAAGCATAACTCAACATCAGTGTTCACTTCCGGACTCCGCGGAAAGAGACCATCACGGTAACACACACGGTTGATGTATTTTAATTAAAATCAACTTCGTGTTTTCTACAACCGGACATTAACAAATTCCCATCTGCCACATAACCGCGGGCACGGCTCTCGAAAGTTTATACCTGCAGGGTGTCCCAACAAGCCCATGACAAGCTCTCGCGATCATCGAAGGAATAGACCTTCACCCAAGACACTCCGATCGGACTCGGTATCCCGGTACATCAAGACATTTCGACAATGGTAAAACAAGACCAAAGAAGCCGCCCGATGTGCCGACAAATCCCGATAGGAGTCGCACGTACCTCGTTCTCGGGGCACACCGGATGGGTCACCCTCGAGTAAAACCAGCCCTCGAGTTGCCCGAGGTGGCCCCAGTCATCTGCTCGTTTGGACCAACACTGAAGGAGCACCGCCCGGGGCTAAAATAAAGATGACCCTGACCCGAAACCCAAGGGAAAAAAAGGGCTAGGTGAGGCAAATGGTAAAACCAAGGTTGGGCCTTCTTTGGACAAGTTTTATTCAAAGCGAACCGTCGGGGGTCCCATAAATCACCCGACCGCGTAAGGAACGCAAAATCTGGGAACATAACACCGTATGACGGAAACTAGGGCGGCAAGAGTGGAACAAAACACTGGCATAAGGCCGAGCCTTCCACCCTTTACCAAATATATAGATGCATTAATAATATAAGAGATATTGTGATATCCCAACAAGTAAACATATTCCAACAAGGAACAACATCTCCATGTTCCAACAAGGAGCAAACTTCAATCTTCACCTGCAACTAACAACGCTATAAGAGGGGCTGAGCAAAGCGGTAACATAGCCAATCAACGGTTTGCTAGGAATGGTGTCAAAGGTTAGAGGTTTGACATGGCAATTTGGGAGGCTGACAAGCAAATGGTAGGCATCGTAGCATTGGCATAGCAAAAGAGCGAGCAAACTAGCATAGCAAAGATAGAAGTGATTTCGAGGGTATGATCATCTTGCCTGCAAGGTTCTCAGAGTTGTCGAAGGCTTGATCCTCGTAGGCGTTCTCAACAGGTTCCTCGTTCACGTACTCGTCTCCCGGCTCTACCCAAAGCAAGAACACAAGCAACGGAACCACAATCAAACAAGGAACAATGCACAAGCAATATGATGCAATACATGACATGCTATGCGAGATGTGTTATGTAATGCATATGTATGCTCCGGAAGGAAAATGATGAACCAGGCATCAACTTGGCAAACCAAGTATGCTGCTGGAAAGATGGGATGATTTCGGGTGAAATCGATATAAAGATCACCGGAATCGGATGCACGGTTTGCAAATGACAAGCAAAACAAGAATGACGCAAATCTGCGTTTAACAGCCCGATGCTACTTAGCACGCAACAAGAAACTATGCTACAGCACCCCAACATAAAAACAAAGCATATGGCAGTGAACTACAGGAGATGCTTAACAAAAGAGGAACACTGAGCTACGGCTAAATCACATCATAACATGTTCAAACAAGCATGGTGAAAGTGCTAAAAATATCAGGTTCACAGACTTAGTGAAAATACTAACATGCCAGGAATTAACATCAGGAAGGCATGTTTAGAGCAAGCAAACAACATGCTACAGGAACTTATAATAGCAAAACAAGGCATGGTATGATTCTACTCAAAGCATATATCAATAGTCTCTTACTGACCATAAGCCAAAAAGGACTCTAAGAAATGATGGCACCCATGTAAACATTGCAAGTTTTATTACAGATTTCAGACTTAGTGAAATATCAGGACATGGCAAAAACAGATAACGAGTAGGCATGTTCGTGAGCTCGATGCACTCACTACAGACCAATACATGGCATGGCAAGGCAACCAACAGTAAGAAGGCATGATTATGAAGCTAAGCATGGCAAGAGCAAGGTCATAGCATACACGGATCAACTACAACGACCTCGTGAAAATTGAATCTCATGCAAACAATCTGCCAGGAAACATTTTCAAGCAAAAGTAGAGCACGAAAATGACATGCTAGACTACTCCATAAATGCCAACAAAGGCATGGATGGATAGAGCACATCCATATGTTTAAAACACCCTTACTGATCATGCTCAAAAAGGGCATGGATCTCTCTGTAACAACATGAACATGTGGCATAAAAATAACAGCAGGACAAGACTTGGTGAAAACACTAAGTTCCTGAAATCAGCAACATCATCATCCCTACTTTGCATGCTTGTTCTAGTCAACACATAACTCACAAAAATACATGGCATACACCCCTGGAAAGATGGCATGGCAATGTTCAACTCACATGTAGGACTCAAGTTCATAAGGTGCACACATAATTCATGGCAAAAATGACAAAAGAGCTCGAGCTGATAAGATTCTGAAACTAACGATCTGAAGCCTTCTTCCAACAGCATTTAGGGCATCAAGATGAGCTCAAATGCAAATGATGCAATGGAATGAAATGATTTACTCTTGAGACGAACAATTTGACATATTATCGCCCAAAAGCGAGCCACAAAAGCGGAGATGTGATGCTATGAAAATGCACAAAATGTTAGAATCTCAGGGACTTAGAGATATCGGGGGTCAACTTTGCTGCAGTTCGATGCACACCGGAGTTACTCGCCGGAGTAGGCCGGGGAAGACGTCGGAGTTGGCCGGAGGTGGCCGGAGAAGGCGGATCCGGGCGGGCGGCGCCGTGGCGGATCCGGCGAGTGAGGCCGACGGCAAGTGAGCCTTCAGGCTCGAAGGCGGCAGGAGGGCTTGGCGGCGCCGGCCGGCGGATCGCCATGCCGCGCGTGAGCGCCGGGTGGCGCGACTCAGCCAGGCGGCGAGCCTTGTGATGTGAAGCCGGGCGAAGTCGCGACGAGCGCCGGCATGGAGGAGGCGCGCCAGGCGGTGCCGGAGACGCGGCGGCGGCGAGCGCCGGCGAGCACCAGCACCGGCGCATCAGACGACAGCGGCGTGGCGCGGTCTTGCGGGCAGGGCCACCACCATGAACTGGCGCGGCGCGCGGAAGTCCGGAGTGTGCACGTGGCGAGGCTGGTTGGCGAGAGGCGGCGTGGTGACATGGCAGCTTGGGATTGGCCGAGCGGCGTGGCGGCGGACGCGTCGGGCAAGCAAGGACGGTGTCCGGGCAGAAGAAGAGATCTAGGGTTTGGGAAATCATCCGGATTTGGAATGGGGGTGTATAAATAGGCATAGAGGAGCTAGGAGAGTCCAAATGAGGTGCGGTTTTGCCACGCGATCGTGATCGAGCGATCGAGAGCATGGAGGGAGTTAGATGGGTTTTGGGCCACTTTGGAAGGGTGTTGGGCTGCAAACAAAGAGGGCTTTACGGTTACCGGTTAACCGTTGGAGTACCAAACGACCTCCAAATGGCACGAAACTTGACAGGCGGTCTACCGATGCTATACCAAGGCCGCTTGGCAAACCTCGGTCCATTCCGAGAAAGTTTAATACCCACACACGAAAAGAGAGAAGAGGGAGATGCCGGAGGGCATAGGAGTGCCGGATTGCAAAACGGACAACGGGGAAAAGGCTCGGATGCATGAGACGAACACGTATGCAAAATGAAATGCACATGATGACATGATAAAATGCAAATGATGACATGGCAAAGTGCAACACGCAAGCACATGATATGGCAACGACGGCGAATAACTGGCGGACACCTGGCGCATCGGATCTGGGGCGTTACAAATATGGTGGAAGGGGGCACCGCACACGGCTAAGGAACGATCCATAGATCAACTTGTGTGTCTATTGGGTGCCCCCTGCCCCCGTATATAAAGGAGCAAGGGAGGAGGGGCGCCCGGCCTAGGAGGGGGCGCGCTAGGATGTGGAGTCCTACTAGGACTCCAAGTCCTAGTAGGAGTCCACCAAGAGGGAGGAAGGAGAAGGAAGTGGAGGAGAAGGAAAGGTGGCGGCCCCTTTTCCCTAGTCAATTCGGACTAGAGGGGGGGCGCAGCAGCCCCTTGGCCCTTTTCTCCTCTTCCCACTAAAGCCCATCAAGGCCCAATACTCTTCCCGTATTCCCGTAACTCCCGGTACTCGAAAATACCGAATCACTCGGAACCTTTCCGAACTCTGAATATAGTCGTCCAATATATCGATCTTTACGTCTCGACCATTTCGAGACTCCTCGTCATATCCCCGATCTCATCCGGGACTCGAACTCCTTGGTACATCAAAACTCATAAACTCATAATATAAGCATCGCCGAAACCTTAAGCGTGCGGACTCTACGGGTTCGAGAACTATGTAGACATGACCTAGAACTATTCTTGGTCAATAACCAATAGCGGGACCTGGATGCCCATATTGGTTCCTACATATTCTACGAAGATCTTTATCGGTCAAACCGCATAACAACATCGTTGTTCCTTTGTCATTGGTATGTTACTTGCCCGAGATTCGATCGTCGGTATCCAATACCTAGTTCAATCTCGTCACCGCAAGTCTCTTTACTCGCTTACGTAATGCATCATCCGTAACCAACTCATTGGTCACATTGCTTGCAAGGCTTATAATGATGTGCATTACCGAGAGGCCCAGAGATACCTCTCCGACAATCGGAGTGACAAAACCTAATCTCGAAATCGCCAACTCAACATGTACCTTCGGAGACACCTGTAGTACTTCTTTATAATCACCCGATTCGTTGTGACGTTTGGTAGTACCCAAAGTGTTCCTCCAGTAAACGGAGTTGCATAATCTCATAGTTACGAGAACATGTATAAGTCATGAAGAAAGCAATAGCAACATACTAAGCGATCAAGTGCTAAGCTAACGGAATGGGTCAAGTCAATCACATCATTCTCCTAATGATGTGATCCGTTAATCAAATGACAACTCTTTTGTCCATGGCTAGGAAACATAACCATCTCGATAAACGAGCTAGTCAACTAGAGGCATACTAGTGACACTATGTTTGTCTATGTATTCACACATGTATTCTGCTTCCGGTTAATACAATTCTAGCATGAATAATAAACATTTATCATGAAATAAGGAAATAAATAATAACTTTATTATTGCCTCTAGGGCATATTTCCTTGATCTCCCACTTGCACTAGAGTCAATAATCTAGTTCACATCACCATGTGATTTAACACCAATATTCATATCGTATATGATTAACACCCATAGTTCACATCGTCATGTGACCAACATCCAAAGGGTTTACTAGAGTCAATAATCTAGTTCACATCGCTATGTGATTAACACCCAAAGAGTACTAAGGTGTGATCATGTTTTGCTCGTGAGAGAAGCTTAGTCAGCGGGTCTGTCACATTCGAGTCGTATGTATTTTGCAAATATTTTATGTCCATAATGCTCGCACGGAGCTATTCTAGCTAATTGCTCCCACTTTCAATATGTATCGAGTTGACACTTAGAGTCATTCGGATCGATGTAAAAGTTTGCACGATGTAACTTTTACAACAAACTCTTTATCACCTCCATAATCGAGAAACATCTCCTTAGTCCTTACTAAGGATATTCTTTACCAATGTCCATGATCTACTCATAGATCACTATTGTACTCCTTGCCAAATTCGAGCAAGGTATACAATAGGTCCAGTACATAGCATAGCATACTTTATAGAACCTATGGTGAGGCATAGGGAATGACTTTTCATTCTCTTTCTATTTTCTGCTGTGGTCGGGATTTGAGTCTTACTCAATTTCATACCTTTGCAACACAGCAAGAACTCTTTCTTTGACTGTTCCATTTTGAACTATTTCAAAATCTTGCCAAGGTATGTACTCATTGAAAAACTTATCAAGCGTCTTGATCTATCTCAATAGATCTTGATGCTCAATATGTAAATAGCTTTTACTGAGGTCTTTTCTCTTTAAAGAACTCCTTTAAAACACTCATTTATCTTTGCAGAAAAATTCTACATCATTTCTGATCAACAATATGTCACTCACATATACTAATCAGAAAGGCTGTAGTGCTCCCACTCACTTTATTGTAAATACAGGCTTCATCGTAAGTCCATATAAAACTATATGCTTTGATCAACTTATCAAAGCATATATTCTAACTCGAGATGCTTGCACCACCATAGATGGATCATTTGGAGCTTGCACATTTTGTTAGCACCTTTAGGATTGACAAAACCTTCGGTTGCATCATATACAACTCTTCTTTAATAAATCCATTAAGGAATGTAGTTTTGACATCCATTTGCCGATTTCATAAAATGTGGTAATTGCTAACATGATTCGAACAGACTTAAGCATCGATCGAGTGAGAAAATCTCATCGTATTCAACACCTTGAACTTGTTGAAAACCTTTCGCAACAAGTCGAGCTTGGTAGATAGTAATACTACTATCGATGTCGTCTTCCTCTTGAAGATCCATTCATTTAACATGGCTTGATGATCATCGAGCAAGTCAATCAAAGTCCATACTTTGTTCTCATACATGGATCATATCTCGAGATTTTATGGCCTTGAGCCATTTCGCGAATCTGGGCTCATCATCGCTTCCTCATAGTTCGTAGGTTCATCATGGTCTAGTAACATGACTTCGAACATGATTACTACACCACTCTGTGCGGATCTTACTCGGAAGACCTACGAGGTTCGTAGTAACTTGATCTGAAGTTTCATGATCAATATCATTAGCTTCCTCACTAATTGGTGTATTTGTCACAGAACTGATTTCTTTGATGAACTACTTTCCAATAAGGGAGCAGTACAGATTACCTCATCAAGTTCTACTTTCCTCCCACTCACTTCTTTCGAGAGAAACTCCTTCTCTAGAAAGGATCCATTTTAACAACGAATATCTTGCCTTCGGATCTGTGATAGAAGGTGTACCCAACTATTTCTTTTGGGTATTCTATGAAGACGCACTTCTCCGATTTGGGTTCGAGCTTATTAGGATGAAACTTTTTCACATAAGCATCGCAGCCCCAAACTTTAAGAAACGACAACTTGGGTTTCTTGCTAAACCACAGTTCATATGTTGTCGTCTCAACAGATTTAGATGGTGCCCTTTTAATGTGAATGCAACTGTCTCTAATGCATAACCCCAAAATAATATTGGTAAATCAGTAAGAGACATCATAGATCGCACCATATCCAATAAAGTGCGGTTATGACATTCGGACACACCATAACGTTGTGGTGTTCCAGGTGGCATGAGCTGTGAAACTATTCCACATTGTTTTAATTGAAGACCAAACTCATAACTCAAATATTCCTCTCCACTATCAGATCGCAGAAACTTTATTTTCTTGTTACGATGATTTTCCACTTCACTCTAAAATTCTTTGAACCTTTCAACTATTTCAGACTTACGTTTCATCAAGTAGATATACCAATATCTGCTCAAATCATCTGTGAAGGTTAGAAAATAACGATACCCGCCGCGAGCCTCAACACTCATTGGATCGCATACATCAGTATGTATTATTTCCAATAAGTCAGTTGCTCGCTCCATTGTTCCGGAGAACGGAGTTTTAGTCATCTTGCACAAAAGGCACGGTTCGCAAGCATCAAATGATTCATAACCAAGTGATTCCGAAAATCCATCTTTATGGAGTTTCTTCATGCGCTTTACACCGATATGACCCAAACGACAGTGCCACAAATAAGTTGCACCATCATTATTAACTTTGCATCTTTTGGCATCAATATTATGAATATGTGTATCACTACGATCGAGATCCAACAAACTATTTTCATTGGGTGTATGACCATTGAAGGTTTTATTCATCTAAACAGAACAACAATTATTTTCTGACTTTAAATGAATAACCGTTTTGCAATAAACATGATCAAATCATATTTATGCTCAACGCAAACGCCAAATAACATTTATTTAGGTTCAACACTTATCTCGAAAGTATAGGGAGTGTGCGATAATGATCATATCAATCTTGGAACCACTTCCAACACACATCGTCACTTCACCCTCAACTAGTTTCTGTTTATTCTGTAACTCCTGTTTCGAGTTACTAATCTTAGCAACCGAACAAGTATCAAATACTTAGGGGCTACTATAAACACTAGTAAGGCACACATCAATAATCTGTATATCAAATATACCCTTGTTCACTTTGCCATCCTTCTTATCCACCAAATATTCAGGGTATTTCCGCTTCGGTGACCATTTCCTTTGCGGTGTAAACACTCGGTTTGAGCTATGGTCCAGCTTTGGGCTTCTTCGCAGGAGTGACAACTTGCTTGTCTTTCCACTTGAAGTTTCCTTTCTTTCCCTTTGCCCTTCTCTTGAAACTATTGATCTTGTTAACCATCAACACCTGATGCTCTTTCTTGATTTCTACCTTCGTTGATTTCAGCATCACGAAGAGCTTGGGAATCGTTTTCGTCATCCCTTGCATACTATAGTTCATCACGAAGTTCTAGTAACTTAGTGATGGTGACTAGAGAATTCTGTCAATCACTATCTTATCTGGAAGATTAACTCCCACTTGATTCAAGCGATTGAAGTACCCAGACAATCTGAGCACATGCTCACTAGTTGAGCGATTCTCCTCCATCTTTTAGCTTTAGAACTTGTTGGAGACTTCATATCTCTCAACTCAGGTATTTGCTAGAAATATTAACTTCAACTCCTGGAACATCTTATATGGTCCATGACGTTCAAAACGTCTTTGAAGTCCCGATTCTAAGCCGTTAAGCATGGTGCACTAAACTATCAAGTAGTCATCATACTGAGCTAGCCAAACGTTCATAACGTCTGCATTTGCTCCTGCAATAGGTTTGTCACCTAGCGATGCATTAAGGACATAATTCTTCTATGCAGCAATGAGTATAAACCTCAGATCACGGATCCAATCCGCATCATTGCTACTAACATTTTTCAACACAATTTTCTCTAGGAACATATCAAAATAAACATATGAAAGCAGCAACGCAAGCTATTGATCTTACAACATAATTTGCAAAATACTACCAGGACTAAGTTCATGATAAATTTAAGTTCAATTAATCATATTACTTAAGAACTCCCACTTAAACAGACATCTCTCTAGTCATCTAAGTGATCACGTGATCCAAATCAACTAAACCATAACCGATCATCACGTGAGATGGAGTAGTTTTCAATGGTGAACATCACTATGTTGATCATATCTACTATATGATTCACGCTTTCGACCTTTCGGTCTCCGTGCTCGAGGCCATATCTGCATATGCTAGGCTCATCAAGTTTAACTGAGTATTCCACGTGTGCAAAACTGGCTTGCACTGTTGTAGATGGACGTAGAGCTTATCACACCCGATCATCACGTGGTGTGCAGGCACGACAAACTTTGGCAGCGGTGCATACTCGGGAGAACACTTCTTGATAATTAGTGAGAGATCATCTTAAAATGCTACCGTCAATCAAAGCAAGAATAAGATGTATAACAGATAAACATCATATGTAATCAAAATATGTGACATGATATGGCCATGATCATCTTGCGCCTTTGATCTCCATCTCCAAAATCTTGTCATGATCTTTATAAATCACCGCACGGCACCATGATCTTCATCATCTTGATCTATATCAATGTGTCGTCACATGGTCGTCTTCCCAACTATTGCTCTTGCAACTATTGCTATCGCATAGCGATAAAGTAAAGCAATTATTTGGCACTTGCATCTTATGCAACAAAGAGACAACCATCGGGTTTCTGCCAGTTGCCGATAACTTCAACAAAACATGATCATCTCATACAAAAACTTATATCTCATCACGTCTTGACCATATCACATCACAACATGCCCTGCAAAAACAAGTTAGACATCCTCTACTTTGTTGTTGCAAGTTTTACGTGGCTGCTACGGGCTTAGCAAGAACCGTTCTCCCCTACGCATCAAAACCACAACGATAGTTTGTCAAATAGACTCCGTTTTAACCTTCGCAAGGACCGGGCGTAGTCACAGTCGGTTCAACAAAAGTTGGAGAAACCGACACCGCCAGCCACGTGTGCAAAGCACGTCGGTAGAACCAGTCTCGCGTAAGCGTCTGGCGTAATGTCGGTCCGGCCGCTTCATCCAACAATCTTGCCGAACCAAAGTATGACATGATGGTAGGCAGTATGACTTATATCATCCACAACTCACTTGTGTTCTACTCGTGCATATAACATCAACGCATAAAACCTAGGCTCGGATGCCACTGTTGGGGAACGTAGTAATTTCAAAAAAAAAAAATTCCTACGCACACGCAAGATCATGGTGATGCATAGCAACGAGAGGGGAGAGTGTTGTCCACGTACCCTCGTAGACCGTAAGCGGAAGCGTTATGACAAAGCGGTTGATGTAGTCGTACGTCTTCACGATCCGACCGATCCAAGCACCGAACGTACGGCACCTCCGAGTTCTGCACACGTTCAGCTCGATGACGATCTCCGGCCTCTGATCCAGCTGAGCTCCGGAGATGAGTTCCGTCAGCATGACGGCGTGGCGACGATGATGATGTTCTACCGGCGCAGGGCTTCGCCTAAACTCCACGACGATATCACCGAGGTGGAATATGGTGGAAGGGGGCACCGCACACAGCTAAGGAACGATCCGTAGATCAACTTGTGTGTCTATGGGGTGCCCCCTGCCCCCGTATATAAAGGAGCAAGGGAGGAGGGGCGGCCGGCCTAGGAGGGGGCGCGCCAGGATGTGGAGTCCTACTAGGACTCCAAGTCCTAGTAGGAGTCCACCAAGAGGGGAGGAAGGGAGAAGGAAGTGGAGGAGAAGGAAAGGTGGCCGACCCCCTTTTCCCTAGTCCAATTCGGACTAGAGGGGAGGGGGGGGGGGGGCGCAGCAGCCCCTTGGCCCTTTTCTCCTCTTCCCACTAAAGCCCATCAAGGCCCAATACTCTTCCCCATATTCCCGTAACTCCCCGGTACTCCCAAAAATACCCGAATCACTCGGAACCTTTCCGAACTCTGAATATAGTCGTCCAATATATTGATCTTTACGTCTCGACCATTTCGAGACTCCTCGTCATATCCCCGATCTCATCCGGGACTCGAACTCCTTGGTACATCAAAACTCATAAACTCATAATATAAGCATCATCGAAACCTTAAGCGTGCGGACCCTACGGGTTCGAGAACTATGTAGACATGACCTAGAACTATTCTTGGTCAATAACCAATAGCGGGACCTGGATGCCCATATTGGTTCCTACATATTCTCTGAAGATCTTTATCGGTCAAACCGCATAACAACATCGTTGTTCCTTTGTCATTGGTATGTTACTTGCCCGAGATTCGATCGTCGGTATCAATACCTAGTTCAATCTCGCACCGCAAGTCTCTTTACTCGTCTGTAATGCATCATCCGTAACCAACTCATTGGTCACATTGCTTGCAAGGCTTATAATGATGTGCATTACCGAGAGGGCCCGAGATACCTCTTCGACAATCGGAGTGACAAAACCTAATCTCGAAATCGCCAAATCAACATGTACCTTCGGAGACACCTGTAGTACTCCTTTATAATCACTCGATTCGTTGTGGCGTTTGGTAGTACCCAAAGTGTTCCTCCGTAAACGGAGTTGCATAATCTCATAGTTACGGGAACATGTATAAGTCATGAAGAAAGCAATAGCAACATACTAAACGATCAAGTGCTAAGCTAACGGAATGGGTCAAGTCAATCACATCATTCTCCTAATGATGTGATCACGTTAATCAAATGAGAACTCTTTTGTCCATGGCTAGGAAACATAACCATCTCTGATAAACGAGCTAGTCAAGTAGAGGCATACTAGTGACACTATGTTTGTCTATGTATTCACACATGTATTATGTTTCCGGTTAATACAATTCTAGCATGAATAATAAACATTTATCATGAAATAAGGAAATAAATAATAACTTTATTATTGCCTCTAGGGCATATTTCCTTCACCCGTACCTTGTGGGCCTCTCGGTGACCCCCTGACCTAGATCTTCCTCCTATATATTCACATATATTCCCAAACTACCAGAGGAATCCACGAAAATAGTTTTCCACTGTCGCAACCTTATGTTCCCGTGAGATCCCATCTAGGGGCCTTTTCAGGCATCCCGGCAGAGGGGGATTTGATCATGGAGGGCTTCTACATCAACTCTATTGCCCTTCCGATGAAGCGTGAGTAGTTTACTACAGACCTCCGGGTCCATAGCTAGCAGCTAAATGGCTTATTCTCTCTCTTTGATTCTCAACACCATGTTCTCCTCGATGTTCTTGGAGATGTATCCGATGTAATCTTGTTTTGCGGTGTGTTTGCCGAGATATCACGCCCAACATGCGGCTCTATCCTAAAGGAACTCGAAGGTCCCACTAAGGATAGAAGCGCATATTGGAGACGCTTTTGCAAGGTGGATATCATTACATCGTACCATTACATAATAGTTGGGGATACATACAAGAGGCATACAATGCCACACGAATACAACATCATCATACACAAGACCAACATCCGACTACGGATGAAACACAAACAGAAACTCAAACGACATCCACGCTGCTAGCCCAGGCTGCCGACCTGGAACCTATCCCCTGATAGAAGAAGAAGCAGAAGAAGAACTCCAAAACAAGCAAGCATCGCTCTCGCGTCATGATCATCGCATAACCTGTACCTGCAACTGTTGTTTTGTAGTAAACTGTGAGCCATGAGGACTCAGCAATCCCATTACCATGGGTATCAAAACTAGCAAAGCTTAATGGGTATGGAAAGGATAAGTGGTGAGGTTGCAGCAGCGACTAAGCATATATGGTGGCTAGCATACGCAAATGAGAGCGAGAATAGAAGAAAACGGAACGGTCGAGAAGCTAGAAGTGATCAAGAAGTGATCCTAAAACTACTTATGTTCATACATAACCCAAAACCGTGTTTACTTCCCGGACACCGCCGAAAAGAGACCATCACGGCTACACACACGGTTGATGCGTTTTAATTCGAATCCAGTATCAAGTTCTCTACAACAAGACATTAACAAATTCCCATCTGCCACATAACCGCGGGCACGGCTCTCAAAAATTTATACCCTGCAGGGGTGTCCCAACTTAGCCCATCACAAGCTCTCACGACCAACGAAGGATATTCCTTCTCCCGGGAAGACCCGATCAGTCTCGAATCCCGGTTACAAGACATTTCGACAATGGTAAAACAAGACCAGCAAGCCCGCTCGGATGTGCCGACAAATCCTGATAGGAGTTGCACATATCTCATTCTCAGGGCACACCGGATAAGCTAAGCATACAAGTACCAACATAACCCAAGTTGCCAAGGGACGGTCTCGCACGGTGCTCTAGTTTGGAGCAACACTCTGAGGAGCACTAGCCCAGGGGGTAAATAAAGATGACCCCCGGGCTCCGGAGACCCAAGGGAAAAAGGCATAGGTGGCAAATGTTAAAACCAAGGTTGGGCCTGCTGCTGGAGGAGTTTTATTCAAAGCGAACTGTCAAGGGGGTCCCATACACCCGGCCGCGTAAGGAACGCAAAATCAAAGAACATAGCACCGGTATGATGGAAATTAAGGCGGCAAGAGTGGAACAAAACACCAGGCATAAGGCCGAGCCTTCCACTCTTTACCAAGTATATAGATGCACTAATTAAATAAGAGATATTGTGATATCCCAACATAAACATAATCCAACATGGAGCAAATCTTCATCTTCACCTGCAACTAACAACGCTATAAGAGGGGCTGAGCAAAGCGGTAACATAGACAAGCAACGGTTCACTAGGAAGGGTGAAAAGGTTAGAGGCTGACATGGCAATTTGGGAGGCTTGATAGACAAGAGATAGGTAGCACAGCAAAGCGATAGAACGAAGCAACTAGCATAGCAATGATAGTAGTGAGATCCAAGGTGACAGTCATCTTGCCTGAAATCCCTCAAGGAAGAAGAACGAGTCCATGAAGAAGATGAACCCACGAAGTCGAACCAAGCATAGACGAACGAATCCTCACGATCGCAACGAAAAAGGAACTAACGAGAAGGAGCACAACCGGAAAGAAACAAACAACAAGGTAAAGACACAACACATAAACATGACAAGATGCACAACAAATCATGATGCATGACAAAGGCTAGATGAGGCTACTCATGGCAATAGATGATGCGTACAAGATCAACATAGCCAAACAATTTTAAATGAGGCCGGAAACAACATATAACAATTCCGGTAAGTCCTCATATGCAAATTTCGAAGTTGGTCCAGATCTGAACAAACATTAAGTTTAACTTGTTAAACAAAAAGTTAAAGAGCACCATGATGAACAACACGAAATTCTAGTCAATTTACATATAAAGTTCATTTAGTTCAGAGCTACGGCCTAGAAGATATGAGTAAAACAAGTTAAACATGGCACTGATGCAAAATGCATTCAAACATCAAGAAAACACACCCAAAACAAGGATTAAACATGACAAGATGAAACTACATGCAAATCTAAGCAAGTTTCATATAGAGCATACTCCAAACGGAGCAACGGTGCAACACATACACTCCAAACAAGATATAACAATAATCTGTCCAAAACAACAACTAGGCATCTTGCAAGCATAAAAAAAACATGCTACATCACCTCAACATGAAAACAAATGGCATGGACGTGATGTACAGATGAAGCCTGACAAAACATGAACACTGAGCTATCTACAGAAAACATTATAACATTCTCAAAAGGACATGGCAAGATTGCAGAAAATAACAGTTCACAGACTTGGCAGAAATCACTGTGCATGGCAGAAATAACATCAGGTTGCAATGTTTAGAGCTATCAAACAACTTTTACCTTAAGCTATCATGGCAAAATAGAGCATGGAATGCTAACACTAAAGACAAAGAACAAAACTCCCTTACTGAACTAATTCCAAAGATCAACAGAAACGATGGTAGGATCCATGCAAATATGGCAAGTGATATGACAGATTCAGAATAACAGTACATGGCAGGAACAACGATAAGTAGGCATGTTGGTGAGCTGGTACCACTCTCCACAGAGAATTTCATGGTATATGAAGTCAACCAATAGTAATATTACATAATTATGAAGCTACACAAGCCAAGAACAAGTTCATAGGATACATGGATCTCTAGCGAAACACATGGCAAAACTGAACTTAGTGTTAACAGGCTGACAGCAACATTATTTAGCAAATTTGGAGCATGATATCAACAAGCTGAAGCAGGATATAAATGCAACCAAGGGAATGGATGGGTAGAGCATGACATTTGTAACAACATATCCTTAGTTAACATCTCCAGATTATCCATAGAATGACATGTAGCAGCAGGTTTACATAGCATCATGATATAACAGATTCAGCCTAGCAAAACAATAACAGTAAGTAGCTCACTTCACGAGCTTGGTGCACTCACCACAAGGCACACAAAAATACATGGATTGCACCACTGTAAAGATGGCATGAAGTAGCTCAAAACTCATGTAGACATCAAGCCCATAGGATGAACACACAAAATGCAATGAAAAAGACAAATCACCAAGTTATAAGTCTCAGCAGGTTAACATCATTTAGCACACATCAACGATGATTAGGGCATCAAGATTAGCTCAAAAAAGCATGGCCCAGTGGAATGAACTGTAGAGCATCTTACCGTGAACGTTTTGATATATTACACGCACAAAACGGAGCAGCACACAAGACAATATGGCATGCAGAACCTAGCACCAGAATGCAAATATTTAGGGATTTAGAAAAAAACCAGGGTCAACCTGCGGGATCTAGATCTGGGCGTGGTTCCCGAGGTTGACTGGAGCACCTCACCGGGGAAGACGAGGAGGAGGTCGGACGGAGCGGGGGCCGGCCGGAGAAGCTCGGGGAGGCGCCGACGGGGGTCGGGTCGGTCCCGGCCGGATCCGGGCGGTGGCCGGCCGACGAGGCGATGAGCGGTGTCGGGGCAGCAGGGCGCGGAGCTTGCGGGTGGCGGGTTTAAACCTGACCTGGTCGGGCGAGGCACGGCCGGGCGGCAACGATCGCCCGCCGCAGGCGGCAAGGCGGCCGTTAGCGGGAGGCACGGTGGCGATGGCGGCGAGGAAGGCGGCGGGCGATGTGGTCCGGCGAACGGCGGGGCCTTGTGGGCTCGGGCGCGATCGCTTGGGCTGCTGCACGCTTAGGCGGGCGGCCGTGGCTCCGTGGGCCCAGGCGGGAGAGAGAGAGGGCAGCGGGGACATGTGGCGTGATCACGGTTGGAGGGAGCAATGGCGCGGCTGAGGTGGCAGGCCACGATTGGCCAGAGCAACGTGGAGGCGGCGGCGGACATGTTCGGCGGCGGAGGATCTGTCCGGTGGTGCGGGGTAGAGAGGAACTAGGGTTTGGACTGCGAAAATTGGAAGGGGAGGGCCTTTATATAGGTAGAGGGAGCTAGGAGTGTCCAAATGAGGTGCGGTTTTCGCTGACACGATCGTGATCGAACGGCGGAGAGCATGAAGGAGGTTTAGATGGGCTAGGTGGGCTGTGTGAAAGGGTGCTGGGCTGCAAGAGAAAAGAGGGCTTTTGCGGTTACCCGGTTAACCGTTGGGGCGTCAAACGACCTCCAAATGGGACGAAATTTGACGGGCGGTCTACCGGTGATATAGCAAGGCCACTCGGCAAATCTCGGCCCATTCCAAGAACATTTTTCAGTAGCTCACAAAACCAAGGACTGAGAGGAGCAACGGGCGCGTACGAGTGTGGTTGGGCTCAGAACGGACAACGGACAGAACCGGGGGAACCCGAACGGATGCAAGTTTTGAAAAACATGCAGATGAAATGCAGATGATGACATGGCAAACTGCAACACGCAAGCAAATGACATGGCAATGACGGCGAATAACTTGAATACAGCTGGCGCATCGGATTCGGGGCGTTACAACTCTCCTCCACTAATAAGAGATCTCGTCCCGAGATCTTAGGAACAAGACGGAAGGGAAAGGGGATGAGGTGAAATAAGACCAGAAGAAAGAAGAATAAAAAGTCGAGAGAACTCGAGTAGAAAAGATGAATGACGAATATGAAGAGAATGAAAAGCTCAAGAAAAAGATAGATTCTGAAACCACTCCGGTTAGAACAAGATAGGAAAGGAATAAGAATGGAAGAATTTAGGCAGCACTCTGGCTGAAAATGGAAGGAATAGAACATGAACTTCACAAGATGTGATGGCACTTGATGAGATGAACAACGCAATGCCTCCGAAAGAATTGAAAGAATGGAATGAAAATAACTTAGAAGGAAGGGTTGACGGAGTTGTTGAGCAAATCAATAACGAAAGAATAAGTTTGTTCTGGACTTATCAAAAACAACTCAAACTTGAGGTGAAATTATACCACAACCAAATGTCTAAATAGCTGAGAAGAACGAAGAAATGCAAAACTCCACTTCAGAAGAAAACGGAGAATTATTTGCACTTCGAGACGCGAGAGGAATGATACTTGAACTCCTCCAACAAAATCTTGATGAACTCTTGAAGAATGAATTAAATCATGAAGAACCACCATGAAGATCTCCGGTGACGAAAGGATGATGAGATAGAATGAAGGATGAAAGAATAATATTAAAGCTTGCGATGATTTAGATGGAGGTTCCGACGAAATGGCCGAGGAAATTTGAACTTCGGAAAAGAAAAGTTGTAAGCACTTGGAACTAGATTTTATTCCTCACGAACAAACTCCGAAGAAAAGGGATTACTTGACGATGATGAAATAAGAATAAGAATTACGTTATGCTTATCCTCATCAAATTTAATTGATGACAACTGGATTTGGCATGCAAATTATTCCCCTTGAAAAAGATTGAGGAGTAAATGGCGCCACCTTTAGGAAGGTCTTCAATGAACCACCGTTAGGATTGGAAAGAACGAATGGATTTAAAATGATAATCAAGGAAAAAGAATCTTGAACAAACCACCGTAAGAATTTGAAAATGACTGATGAAAGAGAATGAATCACTGGGGAGAATTAGAAGAACAAATATGCTTGAGGGGATTTAGATGCAAAAGAATGAAGAGATAACAAGCTGATTAAGGAATACTTGACAGATGCACCGGGATAATTGGATAACGGTAGCTGAAATGCGAGGACGAAGAATTCTTCTGGAACGCTGGCCTACGGTGAAAAGAAACGAGAAAACAACTTCTGACATACTCCGGATGGGTAAGAAAAGAATATCTGACAAATGGAATAATTCGAGATGGTAGCATGAAACTAGAACCGCGCGTCTTTGAGAGAATGGAAGATTTAGAAGGAACTCTTCTTCGGTCTTCAAATGACGACGGGGAAACACCACCAAAATTACTGAGGTACTCCGGTAGAATGAAAAGCGAAGAGGTTGAGCCAACAATGAAAAGAATTTGAAAGAGATCTTGGAGAAGGCATGTGACTGATGGGATCCATTCTTACGTCACACTAGAAAAGAATTTGAGAATAACTCCGGGAGAATTAGAAGAGTTAGGTAAGATCCTGGGAAAAGACCTGTGGGTTAGGTCCCACAAAAAGAAAACATCGTTGAAAAGCATTGTTGAAGAGATAGATGATACACTGGAACAATTGAAATATTTGAATGAGGTGAAAATCTCGAATTAATTTAAACACAGAAGAATCTCCTGAGATGTCTTGAGCACCCCGAATGGATAAACTGGCGAGAGGCGAACGAGCAGGGGAAACACTCGATCCAAGGAAAAGAATATGATCAACCGAAAAAACTTGAATTGACTCCACCGAAGAAGAAAAAGAGATGAAGAATGTCGAACAAAACGAGAATTCACCGGTTGAAACAATTGTCGAAAGACTGAAGAGGCTCCCACGAATGAAATTGATGGTCGAAAGGGACTCAGACTCCGGGAAGAAAAAGGGTGGGAGGGCGGGAAAACAAAGGCACCTGGAAGGGAGAACCGATGAATATCTTGAAGAGAAAATACCGCTTGAAAGAAAGCAAAGGCTTCGCACGATTAGGATGGATACTCGATTATGGACTCCGACTCCTAGATGAAAATGGGTGGGCAGGTGGGAAAAAGAAAACAAGTAAGGATTGAACTTGGTAAAGAGGAAGAGGCTCGAGTCAACTTGACGAGAAATGCACTAGATGAGAAGAGCTGAGAACCAACGCTCGGAAAACCAGCCACGTGATCCTAAAGAAAGTTTGAAGGGGAAGAGGAGTTAGTCAAAACACCTACATCAAGATTCCTCACTAGAGCAACGAAGGGGCTGAGGAGTAAAAAGAATTCCTACTCTCCGATATAACTAGACTCCGAAAATAGTTTTCTTCTAGACTCAACAACATCCAAACTAAACGATCAATCAAGGGGGTTCCTATGGTTGGTGGAGGCTCTGATACGAACTTTTCACGCCCAATATGCGACTCTATCCCAAAGGAACTCGAAGGTCCCACTAAGGATAGAAGCGCATATTGGAGACGCTTTTGCAAGGTGGATACCAATACATTGTACCATTACATAATAGTTGGGGATACATACAAGAGGCATACAATGCCACACGAATACAACATCATCATATACAAGAGCAACATCTGACTACGGATGAAACACAAACATAAACTCAAACGACATCCACCCTGCTAGCCTAGGCCGCCGACCTGGAACCTATCCCCTGATAGAAGAAGAAGCAGAAGAAGAACTCCAAAACAAGCAAGCATCGCTCTCGCGTCATGATCATCGCATAACCTGTACCTGCAACTGTTGTTGTAGTAAACTGTGAGCCATGAGGACTCAGCAATCCCATTACCATGGGTATCAAAACTAGCAAAGCTTAATGGGTATGGAAAGGATAAGTGGTGAGGTTGCAGCAGCGACTAAGCATATATGGTGGCTAGCATACACAAATAAGAGCGAGAATAGAAGCAAACGAAACGGTCGAGAAGCTAGAAGTGATCAAGAAGTGATCCTAAAACTACTTACGTTCATACATAACCCAAAACCGTGTTCACTTCCCGGACTCCGCCGAAAAGAGACCATCACGGCTACACACACGGTTGATGCGTTTTAATTCGAATCTAGTATCAAGTTCTCTACAACCAGACATTAACAAATTCCCATCTGCCACATAACCGCGGGCACGGCTCTCGAAAGTTTATACCCTGCAGGGGTGTCCCAACTTAGCCTATCACAAGCTCTCACGACCAACGAAGGATATTCCTTCTCCCGGGAAGACCCGATCAGTCTCGGAAACCCAGTTACAAGACATTTCGACAATGGTAAAACAAGACCAGCAAGACCGCTTGGATGTGCTGACAAATCCTGATAGGAGCTGCACATATCTCATTTTCAGGGCACACCGGATAAGCTAAGCGTACAAGTACCAACATAACCCAAGTTGCCAAGGGACGGTCTCGCATGGTGCTCTAGTTTGGAGCAACACTCAGAGGAGCACAGGCCCGAGGGGTAAATAAAGATGACCCTCGGGCTCTGGAGACCCAAGGGAAAAAGGCTTAGGTGGCAAATGTTAAAACCAAGGTTGGGCCTTGCTGGAGGAGTTTTATTCAAAGCGAACTGTCAAGGGGGTCCCATACACCCGGCCGCGTAAGGAACACAAAATCAAGGAACATAACACCGGTATGATGGAAACTAAGGAGGCAAGAGTGGAACAAAACACCAAGCATAAGGCCGAGCCTTCCACCCTTTACCAAGTATATAGATGCACTAATTAAATAAGAGAAATTGTGATATCCCAACATAAACATAATCCAACATGGAGCAAATCTTCATCTTCACCTGCAACTAACAACGCTATAAGAGGGGCTGAGCAAAGCGGTAACATAGACAAGCAACGGTTCACTAGGAAGGGTGAAAAGGTTAGAGGCTGACATGGCAATTTGGGAGGCTTGATAGACAAGAGATAGGTAGCGCAACAAAGCGATAGAACGAAGCAACTAGCATAGCAATGATAGTAGTGAGATCCAAGGTGACAACCATCTTGCTAAAATTCCGCAAGGAAGAAGAACGATTCCATGAAGAAGATGAAGCCACGAAGTCGAACCAAGCGTAGACGAACGAATCCTCACGATCGCATCGAAACAGGAACTAACGAGAAGGAGCACAACCGGAAAGAAATTAACAACAAGGTAAACACACAACACATAAACATGACAAGATGCACAACCAAGCATGATGCATGACAAAGGCTAGATGAGGCTACTCATGGCAAGAGATGATGCATACAAGATCAACATAGCCAAACAAGTTTAACTAAGGTCGGAAACAACATATAACAATTCCGGTAAGTCCTCATATGCAAATTTCGAAGTTGGTCCAGATCTTAACAAACATTAAGTTGAACTTGTTAAACAGAAAGTTAAAGAGCACCATGATGATCTACACGAAATTCTAGTCAAGTTACATATAAAGGTCATTTAGTTCGGAGCTACGGCCTAGAAGATATGAGCAAAAAAAGTTAAACATGAAACATCAAGCAAACACACCCAAAACGAGGATTCAACATGACAAGATGAAACTACATGCAAATCTAAGCAAGTTCCATATAGAGCACACTCCAAACGGAGCAACGGTGTAACACATACACTCCAAACAAGATATAACAACAATCTGTCCAAAACAGCAACTAGGCATCTTGCAAGCATCAAAACAACATGCTAAAGCACATCAACATGAAAACAAATGGCATGGACGTGATGTACAGATGAAGCCTGACAAAACATGAACACTGAGCTATCTCCAGAAAACAATATAACATGCTCAAAAGGACATGGCAAGATTGCAAAAAATAACAGTTCACAGACAACTTTTACACAATGGCAGAAATAACATCAGGTTGCAATGTTTAGAGCTATCAAACAACTTTTGCGCAAGCTATCATGGCAAAATAGAGCATGGAATGCTAACACTAAAGACAAAGAATAAAACTCCCTTACTGAACTAATTCCAAAGATCAACATAAACGATGGTAGGATCCATGCAAACATGGAAAGTGATATGACAGATTCAGAATAACAGTACATGGCAGGAACAACGATAAGTAGGCATGTTGGTGAGCTTGTCCCACTCTCCACAGAGAATTTAATGGCATATGAAGTCAACCAACAGTAAGATAACATAATTATGAAGCTACACATGGCAAGAACAAGTTCATAGGATACATGGATCTCTAGCGAAACACATGGCAAAACTGAACTTAATGTTAATAGGCTGACAGCAACATTATTTAGCAAATTTGGAGCATGATATCAACAAGCTACAGCAGGATATAAATGCAACCAAGGGAATGGATGGGTAGAGCATGACATTTTTAACAAAACATCCTTAGTTAACATCTCCAGATTATGCATAGAATGACTTGTAGCAGCAGGTTTACATAGCATCATGATAAACAGATTCAGCCTAGCAAAATAGTAACAACAAGTAGCCCACTTCACGAGCTTGATGCACTCACAACAAGGCACGCAAAAAAACATGGATTGCACCACTCTAAAGATGGCATGATGTATCTCAAAACTCATGTAGACATCAAGCTCATAGGATACACACACAAAATGCAATGAAAAAGACAAATCACCAAGTTATAACAGTCTCAGCAGGTTAACATCATTTAGCACTCTTGCAACGATAATTAGGGCATCAAGATGAACTCAAAAAAGCATGGCACAGTGTAATGAAATGTAGAGCATCTCACAGTGAACATTTTGATATATTACATGCACAAAACGAAGCAGTACACAAGAAGTTATGGCATGCAGAACATAGCACCAGAATGCAAATATTTAGGGATTTAGAAAAAAAAGGGGTCAACCTGCAGGATCTAGATCTGGGCGTGGTTCCCGAGGTTGACCGGAGCACCTCGCCGGGGAAGACGAGGAGGAGGTCGGATGGAGCGGGGGCCGACCGGAGAAGCTCGGGGAGGCGCCGGCGGGGTCGGGACAGCAGGGCAGGTTGGTCCCGGCGGATCAGGCGGTGGCCGGCCGGCACGAGGCGACGAGCGGCATCGGGGCAGCGGAGATGCCGAGCTTCTTGGCGGTGGGGCTAAACAACCTGGTCGGGGGCAAGTGGGCCGGGCGGCGATCGCCGCCGGCACGGCGGCAGGCGGCCGGGCGGCGGAGGCGGTGGCAGTGGTGACGAGGAAGGCGGTGGGGCGTCTGCGGTCGGACGGCGACGGTGGGGCGCTTGGCTAGCCGTGGGCTCTGCGGGCCCAGCCAAGACGGTCGCTCGGGCCCGTCGCGACTTCAGGCAGGCCGGCCGTGGGCTCTGCGGGCCCGGCGGCGCGGAGGAGAGAGAGAGGGCCGGCGGGGACACGTGGCGCGATGCAGTTGGAGGGGAACGGTGGCGTGGCTGAGGTGGCAGGCCACGATTGGCCGGAGCGACGTGGAGGCGGCGGAGGATCTGTCCGGTGGTGCGGGGTTGAGAGGAACTAGGGTTTGAACTGCGAAAATTGGAAGGTGAGGGCCTTTATATAGGTAGAGGGAGCTAGGAGTGTCCAAATGATGTGCGGTTTTCGCCCACACGATCTTGATCAAACGGCGGAGAGCATGAAGGGGTTTAGATGGGCTAGGTGGGCTGTGTGAAAGGGTGATGGGCTGCAAGAGAAAAGGGGGCTTTTGCGGTTACCTGGTTAACCGTTGGGGCATCAAACGACCTCAAAATGGATCAAAATCTGATGGGCGGTCTACCGGTGATATACCAAGGCCACTCGGCAAATCTCGGCTCATTCCAAGAACGTTTTTGGCGTCTCACAAAACTAATGACTGAGAGGGGCGACGGGCGCGTGCGAGTGTGGTTGGGCTCAGAACGGACAACAGAGAGAATCGGGGGAACCCGAACGGATGCAAGTTTTGAAAAACATGCAGATGAAATGCAGATGATGACATGGCAAACTGCAACATGCAAGCAAATGACATGGCAATGACGGCGAATAACTTGAAGACACGTGGTGCATCGGATTCGGGGCGTTACACGAGATCCGATGAATTGTGGATTTACGATCAACTTACCTATGAATATTATTTGAATCTTCTCTAAATTCTTATATGCATGATTTGACATCTTTGTAATTCTCTTTGAACTATTGGTTTGGTTTGGCCAACTAGATTGGTTTTTATTGCAATGGGAGAAGTGCTTAGCTTTGGGTTCAATCTTCTGGTGTCCTTTCCTAGTGACAGTAGGGGCAGCAAAGCACGTATTGTATTGTTGTCATGGAGGATAAAAATATGGGGTTTACATCATATTGCTTGAGTTTATTCCTCTACAACATGTCATCTTACTTAATGCGTTACTCTATTCTTCATGAACTTAATACTCTAGATGCAGGTAGGAGTTGGTCGATGTGTGGAGTAATAGTAGGAGATGCAGAATTGTTTCGGTCTACTTGACACGGGCGTGATGCCTATATTTCATAATCAGATATTGTAATAACTTTGCACTTTTCTATCAATTGCTCGGCAGTAATTTGTTCACCCACCATATTATTTGCTATCTTGAGAGAAGCTTCTAGTGAAACCTATGCCCCCCGGGTCTATTTTTCCATCATATAGTTTTTCGATCTACTATTTTCCATCATAATAGTTTCCAATCTACTATTTTGCAATCTTTTACTTTCCGTTCTATAAACCAAAAAACCCAAAAATATTTACTTTATCTTTTGTTTACTTTCATGTGTCTCTATTTGATATCACTTTTGCATGTGACTGTGAAGGGATTGACAACCCCTTTATCGCATCGGGTGCAAGTTGTTTGATTTTTTGTGCAGGTATTGGTGACTTGTGTGTTGTCTCCTACTGGATTGATACCTTTATTCTCTAACTGAGGGAAATACTTATCTCTACTTTGCTGCATCACCCTTTCCTCTTCAAGGGAAAAACCAACGCAAGCTCGAGAAGTAGCAGGAAGAATTTCTGGCGCCGTTGCCGGGGAGATCTACGCCAAGTTAAGACGTACCAAGTACCCATCATAAAACTCTCATCTCTCGCATTACATTATTCGCCATTGCCTCTCATTTTCCTCTCCCCCACTTCTAAAATGATTTTTGAAAAGATTTGCCTTTTTGTTCGCCCCTCTTCCGTTCGTCTTCTTTGTTTGCTTTTTGTGTGCTCATGTGTTGGATTTCTTGCTTTGTCACGATGGATCAAGAGAATACCAAAATGTGTGACTTTTCCAATACTAATAACAATGATTTTATTAGAACTCCAATTGCTCCCGCCAGTAGTGAGGAATCTTATGAAATTAATGCCGCTTTGCTAAATCTTGTTATGAAAGATCAATTTTCCTGCCTTCCTACTGAACATGCCGCATCCCATCTAAATAATTTCGTTGAGTTGTGCGATATGCAAAAGAAAAAGATGTGGATAATGATATTGTTAAATTGAAGTTATTTTTGTTCTCACTTTGAGATCGTGCTAAAACTTGGTTTTCATCTTTGCCTAAAAATAGTACTGATTCATGGAATAAGTGTAAAGATGCTTTTATTTCCAAGTATTTTCCTCTTGCTAAGATCATCTCCCTTAGGAACGATATTATAAATTTTAAGCAACTTGATCATGAACACGTTTCACAATCTTTGGAGAGGATAAAACTGATGATACGAAATTGCCCTACTGGTTTGAATTTGTGGATGATTATACAAAAAAATTATGCCGGATTGACTTTTGCTTCTAGAAATCTTTTAGATTCGGCCGCGGGAGGCACTTTTATGGAAATTACTTTAGGAGAATCTACTAAACTTCTAGATAATTTTATGGTTAATTATTCTCAATGGCATAACGAAAGATCTTCCACTAGTAAAAAAGTGCATGCATTGAAGAGATTAATGTTTTGAGTGGAAAGACGGATGAGCTTATGAAATTGTTTGCTAGCAAGAGTGCTTCTATTGATCCTAATGATATGACTTTGTCTGCTTTGATTGGAAATAATAATGAATCTATGGATGTGAATTTTGTTGGTAGGAACAATTTTGGTAATAACGCGTATAGAGGTAATTTTAATCCTAGGCCGTTTCCTAGTAATTCATCTAATAATTATGGTAACTACTACAACAATTATTATGGAAATTATAATAAATGCTCTCTGATTTTGAGAATAGTGTTAAAGAATTTATGAGTTCGCAAAAGAATTTCAATGCTTTGCTTGAAGAAAAATTGCTTAAGATTGATGATTTGGCTGGGAACGTGGATAGAATTTCTCTTGATGTTGATTATTTGAAAATTAGATCTATTCCACCCAAGCATGATATCAATGAATCTCTAAAGGCTATGAGAATCTCCATTGATGAGTGCAAATAAAGAACCGCTAAGATGCGTGCTAAACGAGATTAGTTTGTAAAAACGTGTTCTTCTAGTTTCCGTGAAAATAATGATTTAGATCTTAAAGTGATTGATGTGACTCCTATTGAACCTTTGTTTTCCAATATAAATCTTGATAAATATGGGACTGGAGATGAGTCAACTTTAGTTAAAAGGCGTCTCAATGATTCAGAGTTTTTAGATCTTGATGTAGAAATTGATAAAAGTGGGATTGGAAAGGTCAAAACTTTAAGTAGCAATGAACCCACTCTTTTGGATTTCAAGGAACTTAATTATGATAATTGTTATTTAATAGATTGTATTTCCTTGTTGTAATTCATGTTGAATTCTCCTCATTCTTATAATCAAAACAAAGCTTTTACTAAACATATCATTGATGCTATGATGCAATCTTTTGAAGAAAAGCTTGAATTGAAAGTTTCTATCCCTAGAAAACTTTATGATGAGTGGTAACCTACTATTAAGATTAAAAGATTGTGAGTGCCATGCTTTGTGTGATTTTGGTGCCATCGTTTCTGCGATTCGAAAAACTTTATGTGATGTGTTAGGTTTTCGTGAATTCGATGATTGTTCTTTAAATTTGCATCGTGCGGATTCCACTATTAAGAAACCTATGGGAAGGATTAATGATGTTATTATTGTTGCAAATAGGATTATGTGCCCATAAACTTCATTGTTCTTGATATAGATATCAATCCTAAATGTCCTATTATTCTTGGTAGACCTTTCCATAGAACGATTGGTGCAATTATTGATATGAGAGAAGGAAACATTAGATTTCAATTTCCATTAAGGAAGGGCATGGAACACTTTCCTAGAAATAAAATTAAGTTGCCATATGAATCTTTCGGAGAGCTACTTAGGGATTGCATACCAAAGATGATTATACCTCGATCTATTTGTGTTTTTATGCCTAGCTAAGGGCATTCAACAATAGCGCTTGTTGGGAGGCAACCCAATTTTATTTTAGTTTTTGCTTTTTGTTCCTATTTTGCTTTGAATAATTCATCTATCCTCTGGTTAGATGTGGTTTTGTGTTTTAATTAGTGTTTGTGCCAAGTAAGACCTTTGGGATGGCTTACGGTGATAGTTGATTTGATCTTGCTGAAAAAGAGAAACTTTTACGCCCAATAAAACAATTATTATTTTTAAAGAAGAGTGATAAAATACTGATTAGTTTTGCAAAAGATTACTAAACAAATTTCCCAGGTTTTCCTATTTTTTCAGAATTTTTGGAGTTAGAAAATTATTCGTGAGTTACAGATTAATACAGATTGTTCTGTTTTTGACAGATTCTGTTTTTTATGTGTTGTTTGCTTATTTTGATGAATCTATGGGTAGTATCAGGGGGTATGAACCATGGAAAAGTTGGATTACAGTATATTACACCAATATAAATAAAGAATTAGTTTGCAATAGTGCCAAAAGTGGTGATTTATTTTCTTATACTAACGGAGCTTATGAGATTTTCTATTGAGTTTTGTGTTGTGAAGTTTTCAAGTTTTGGGTAAGGATTTGATGTACTATGGAATAGGGAGTGGCAAGAGACTAAGCTTGGGGATGCATAATGCACCCTAAGGTAATATTCAAGGACAACCAAGAGCCTAAGCTTGGGGATGCCCCGGAAGGCATCCCCTCTTTTGTCTTCGTCTATCGGTAACTTTACTTGAGGCTATATTTTTATTCAACACATGATATGTGTTTTGCTTGGAGAATCTTCTATGATATGAGTCTTTGCTTTTTAGTTTAACAAAATCATCCTTGCTATACACACCTTTTGAGAGGGATACGCATGAATCGTGATTTATTAGAATACTCTATGTGCTTCACTTATATCTTTTGAGCTAGGCATTTTTGCTCTAGTGCTTCACTTATATCTTTTTAGAGCACGACGGTGGCTTTATTTTATAGAAATTATTGAACTCTCATGCTTCACTTATATTATTTTGAGAGTCTCTAAACAGCATGGTAATTTGTTTTGGTTATAAATTTAGTCCTAATATGATAGACATCCAAGAGGGGTATAATAAAAACATTCATATAAAGTGCATTGAATACTATGAGAAGTTTGATTCCTTATGATTGTTTTGAGATATAAAGATGGTGATATTCGAGTCATGCTAGTGAGTAATTGTGGATTGTATAAATACTTGTGTTAAAGTTTGTGATTCCCGTAGCATGCACGTATGGTGAACAGTTATATGATGAAGTCGGAGCATGATTTATTTATTGATTGTCTTCCTTATGAGTGGCGGTCAGGGACGAGCAATGGTCTTTTCCTACCAATCTATCCCCCTAGGAGCATGCGCGTAGTACTTCGTTTCGATAACTAATAGATTTTTGCAATATGTCTTTAAGTTCTTTATTACTAATGTTGAGTCCATGGATTATACGCACTCTCACCCTTCCACCATTGCTAGCTAGCCTCTCTAGTACCACGCAACTTTCGCCGGTACCATACACCCACCATATACCTTCCTCAAAACAGCCACCATACCTACCAATTATGGTATTTCCATAGCCATTCTGAGATATATAGCCATGCAACTTTCCATCGTTCCGTTTATTATGACACGCTTCATCATTGTCATATTGCTTTGCATGATCATGTAGTTGACATCATATTTGTGGCAAAGTCACCGTCCACAATTCTTTTATACATGTCACTCTTGATTCATTGCACATCCCGGTACACCGCCGGAGGCATTCATATAGTCATATTTTGTTCTAAGTATCGAGTTGTAATTCTTGAGTTGTAAGTAAATATAAGTGTGATGATCTTCATTATTAGAGCATTGTCCCATGTGAGGAAAGGATGATGGAGACTATGATTCCCCCACAAGTCGGGATGAGACTCCGGACAAAAGAATAGGCCAAAAAAGAGAGAGAAGGCCCAAAATAAAAAAAAATGAGAGAAAGAGAGAAGGGGCAATGTTACTATCCTTTTACCACACTTGTGCTTCAAAGTAGCACCATGAACTTCATGATAGAGAATCTCCTATGTTGTCACTTTCATATACTAGTGGGAATTTTTCATTATAGAACTTGGCTTGTATATTCCAATGATGGGCTTCCTCAAATTTCCCTAGGTTTTCGTGAGCAAGCGAGTTGGATGCACACACACTTAGTTTCTTTTTGAGATTTCATAAACTTATAGCTCTAGTGCATCCGTTGCATGGAAATCCGTACTCACTCACATTGATACCTATTGATGGGCATCTCCATAGCCCATTCAAACGCCTAGTTGATGTGAGACTATCTCCTTCTTTTTGTCTTCTCCATAACCACCATATTCTATTCCACCTATAGTGTTATGTCCATGGCTCACGCTCATGTATTGCGTGAAAGTTGAAAAAGTTTGAGAACATCAAAAGTATGAAACAATTGCTTGGCTTGTCATCGGGGTTGTGCATGATTTGAATATTTTGTGTGATGAAGATGGAGCATAGCTAGAATATATAATTTTGTAGGGATACGCTTTCTTTGGCCATGTTATTTTGAGAAGACATAATTGCCTTGTTAGTATGCTTGAAGTATTATTGTTTTTATGTCAATATTAACTTTTGTTTTGAATCTTATGGATCTGAACATTCATGCCACAATAAAGAAAAATTACGTGGATAAATATCTTAGGTAGCATTCCACATCAAAAATCTGTTTTTGTCATTTACCTACTCGAGGACGAGCAGGAATTAAGCTTGGGGATGCTTGATACGTCTCCAACGTGTGTATAATTTTTGATTGTTCCATGCTATTATATTATCTGTTTTGGATGTTTTATATGCATTAATATGCAATTTTATATTATTTTTGGGACTAACCTATTAACCTAGAGCCCAATGCCAGTTTCTGTTTTGTCCCTTGTTTTTGAGTGGGCCCCTCAGTGACCCCCTGACCTAGATCTTCCTCCTATATATTCACATATCTTCCCAAACCACCAGAGGCATCCACGAAAACACTTTTCCCCTGCAGTAACCTTCTGTTCCTGTGAGATCCCATCTAGGGGCCTTTTCCGGCATCCTGCCGGAGGGGGATTCGATCATGGAGGGCTTCTTCATCAAATCTATTGCCCTTCTGATGAAGCGTGGGTAGTTTACCACAGACCTATGGGTCCGTAGCTAGTAGCTAGATGGCTTCTTCCCTCTCTTTGATTCTCAACACCATGTTCTCCTCCATGTTCTTGGAGATCTATCTGATGTATTCTTCTTTTGCGGTGTGTTTGCCAAGATCCGATGAATTGTGGATTTATGATCAGCTTATCTATGAATATTATTTGAATCTTCTCTGAATTCTTATATGCATGATTTGATATCTTTGTAATTCTCTTTGAACTATCAGTTTGGTTTGGCCAACGAGATTGGTTTTTCTTGTAATGGGAGAAGTGCTTAGCTTTTGGTTCAATCTTGTGGTGTCCTTTCCCAGTGACAGTAGGGGCAACAAGGCACGTATCGTATTGTTTCCATCGAGGATAAAAAGATGGGGTTTACATCATATTGCTTGAGTTTATTCCTCTACATCATGTCATCTTACTTAATGCGTTATTCTGTTCTTCATGAACTTAATACTCTAGATGCAGGCATAAGTCGGTCGATGTGTGGAGTAATAGTAGTAGATGAAGAATTGTTTCGGTCTACTTGACACGGATGTGATGCCTATATTTCATAATCATTGCATTAGATATCGTCATGACTTTGCGTTTTCCTATCAATTGCTCGGCAGTAATTTGTTCACCCACCGTATTATTTGTTGTCTTGAGAGAAGCCTCTAGTGAAACCTGTGGCCCCGGGTCTATTTTCCATCATATAAGTTTCCGATCTACTGTTTTCCATCATATTAGTTTTCGATCTACTGTTTTTCAATCTTTTACTTTTTGATCTATAAACCAAAAAACCCAAAAATATTTACTCTATCTTTTGTTTAGTTTCATCTATCTCTATTAGATCTCACTTTTGCAAGTGACCATGAAGGGATTGACAACCCCTTTATCGTGTTGGGTGCAAGTTGTTTGATTATTTGTGCAGGTATTGGTGATTTGTGTGTTGTCTCCTACTGGATTGATACATTGGTTCTCTAACTGAGGGAAATACTTATCTCTACTTTGCTGCATCACCCTTTGCTCTTCAAGGGAAAAACCAATGCAAGCTAGAGAAGTAGCACCGTGCTTTCACCCCGGAGCTGCGCCGCATCGTCTTGCCCGGCTAGTTCAAGTAGGATTTGCCTCCGCACTATGACGACACTCCTGACCCCACTGAGTTCCTCCAGGTCTGCGAGCTGAGCATCGAGGCGGTGAACAGCGACGACAAGGTCATGCGAACTGGTTTCCCATGGCCCTTGAGGGAGTCCTGGACTAGGGGGTGTCCGGATAGCCGGACTATCATCATCGGCCGGACTCCAAGACTATGAAGATACGAGATTGAAGACTTCGTCCCGTGTCCGGATGGGACTTTCCTTGGTGTGGAAGGCAAGCTTGACAATACGCATATGTAGATCTCCTACCATTGTAACCGACTCTGTATAACCCTAGCCCTCTCCGGTGTCTATATAAACTGGAGGGTTTTAGTCCGTCGGACGCACAACCATTACAATAACCATACCATAGGCTAGCTTCTAGGGTTTAGCTTCCTTGATCTCGTGGCAGATCCACTCTTGTACTACCCATATCATCAATATCAATCAAGCAGGAGTAGGGTTTTACCTCCATCGAGAGGGCGAACACAGGTAAAAACATCGTGTCCCTTGTCTCCTGTTACCATCCGCCTAGACGCACAGTTCGGGACCCCCTACGAGATCCGCGGTTTGACACCGACATTGGTGCTTTCAATGAGAGTTCCTCTGTGCCGCATGTCGGGAAGGATCGTCTTCCGTCTTTAAAGACGGTATCATCGCCAAAAAGAGCCTGGCGCTGGCCAAACTATCCGGCTAGGTGGTTTTCTCATGACCGCTGTTCGCCACCGCTTGACGATGACCTCTCGGGTCATCAAAAGCAATCTTCACGCCAACTCGAATTCGCCGAGCAGTTTGGATCAATAGAGCTCTTGTCCAGTAACGAGCTCTTGGATTGCGTGCCGCCACAGGAGTCGCTTCTGAGACTACAATCAGATTGGGCTTAAAACCGATCTAAGAGATTAACTCTCCCGGGTTACCCTGCGTTCTTGTGGTAGAGGAACAACGGCGATTCTTCTTCTACATTGAAAACCAGTTATGTCCGAACTCCCGAACCCTCCATGCCGGATTTCCACGGAGGGACGGACGTCGATCAAGCACTGAACCTAAAGTCAGACATAGGACCAGACTCGTTGGACAACGTCCAGCAATCCAAGCTTCCAAATTCGGAAACTTTCGGGCCCTTGAGCCTCGAGATGGGTGGGGTTCCGGACTCAATTCCACCCACCCACCCAAACATATGCGATCTATCTCAAATCCGGTAAGAGCCCGCTGAAATAGTACATCATTACTGGGCCAGATTCCTCCTGGTTATGGACAGGATAAAAGACTGCCGTGAGGAAAACGCAATTTCAATTTTCTGCAACAATTGCACGGACAAGGGAATCTTAAACGCCGTAAGTCGTCGTGAAATTACACGATTCGCTGACCTGGCATCCATAGTACGCAAGTACTATGCGATGGAGAGTTTCCGGAAAACAAAAACTAAGTTTTGGGACAATCCGGCTCCGAATACAACCCTAGTTCGAAACAAAAGGGTGCATCATACTCAGGCACCAGGTACAAAAACCAAAAAGCAAAAACCCCATAAAGGGCACGGAACCGTACTAGAGGGGTGGCTCAGCGGACCCTGTAAAATTCTGTCTGAATGCCACTCCAACACATAGCCTTGAGCATGTTAGATCTCATGGCGGTGGCCAAAAGTGGCGAAGAGCTTCTAACCCGAGAGAACCACTCTAACAATACCAAGACGGTGTCAGCAGTCTTGAGACTTTCGCATCAAATAATATGCGGAATCGAACAATCTGCAACCTCGCGAAGTCTACCAAGTAGCAACAACAAATCCATGGGCGACACGACCATCACCTTCAACGCCAGCGATTTAACCTAAATTCGAACAGCTGAGCACCAGCCGCATTGGTCCTTAGTCCAATAGTGGACGGCTTTCATCTTACCAAGGTACTCATGGATGGCGGCAGCGGATTAAACCTCATCTACGAGGAAACTCTTCAAAAAATGGAAATAGACTGGAGCCACATTGAGCGAAGAAGCACAACCTTTAGAGGAATAATCCCTAGCCGGGAAGCACGCTGCACAAGAAAAATCACACTTGATGTGTTGTTCGGCTCGCCGGACAATTACAGGTCCGAGGAGGTCACGTTCCAAGTGGCCCCATTCAGCAGCGGATATCACGCTATATTAGGACGAGAGGCATTCACAATTTTTCAAGCCATACCCCATTACGGGTACATGAAGCTTAAGATGCCCGGGCCCGGCGGAATAATCACTCTCGACAGCGATCCGGACACAGCACTCCGTGCCGAAAACAAGACAGCCGCATTAGCCCCGGAGGCACTATCCGAAGCCCTAGCGGTGGAGGAACTTACTGCGCTACGCTCTACGGTGAATAGGGATGATGTGATACTCGATAAGAAATCCAAGTCCACCTCCTTTAAACCAGCGGATGAAATAGTCAAATTCCAGGTCCATCCAACGGACCCAACAAAGACGGCCTCCATCGGGGCACAGTTGAACCCTGATGTAGACGCCGCACTACGAGAATTCCTTCAGGAAAATTGGGACATCTTTGCCTCGCACACTTCAGATATGCCAGGGATCCCACGCAGATTGGCAGAACACAGCCTAAACACCCTAAAAGGATTCAAGCCAGTCAAACAGGCTCTTGGCGATTTTCGAACCCAAAAGACAGCAATGGGGGAAGAGCTAGCCAAACTACTGGAAGCCGGATTCATCAGAGACATCAAACATCCAGAGTGGCTAGCAAACCTGGTAATGGTACCAAAGAAGGACAAATCCTGGCGCCTATGTGTCGATTTTAAAGACCTCAACAAGGCCTGCCCAAAGGATCCTTTCCCCCTTCCCAGCATCGACCAAATAATCGATGCTACTGCAGGGCACGATTCATTGTGCTTCCTTGACGCATACCCCGGCTACCATCAAATCAAGATGGCGGAGGCGGACCAAGCCGCAACGGCATTCATTACTCCATACGGACTATTCTGCTTCAACACGATGCCTTTCGGTCTCAAAAACGCCGACGCAACATATCAACGCATGATTCAGACATGTCTGGCTACCCAGATCGGCAAAAAAGTAGAGGCATACGTAGACGACGTAGTCGTCAAAACCAAACACGTCGAAACTCTAGTAGACGATTTGAGGCTCACATTCGACAACCTCCAAGCATATGACATTAAGATGAATCCGAAAAAATCGTTTTGGCATACCAGCCGGAAAGCTCCTGGGCTTCATTGTATCCGGTAGAGGAATTGAAGCAAACCCAGCCAAGATCCGAGCTCTGTCACAGCTGGATATTCCAAAAGACCTCAAACAAGTACAAAAATTGACTGGATGCGTGGCGGCTCTAAGCCGCTTCATCTCCCGTCTGGGAGAAAAGGCATTGCCCTCTATCGCCTCCTCGGCGCACGAACACCAGTGGACGGATGCTGCCTTCGCGGACTCGAAGAAATAAAAGCCATATTGGCAACAAATCCGGTCCTAGCTGTGCCTAACCTGGGCGAACCAATGTTGTTATATATCACGGCAACACATCAAGTTGTAAGCGCGGTGCTCGTCGTCGAACAAGAAACAGAAGGGCATAAATTCCCTCTTCAAAAACCAGTGTACTACGTATCCACTATCTTAACTCCCTGCAAGTCCCGGTACCCGCATTATCAAAAGATAGCGTACGCGCTGTTCATGGCATCCCGGAAGCAACGACACTACTTTCAATAGTGTTCGATAACAGTGGCCTCCGAAGTGCCCCTCAACGACATTGTAAACAACCGCGACGCGACGGGTAGGATTGCAAAATGGGCCATTGAGCTCTTACCATTCGATATAACTTATAAACCTCGGCGAGCTATAAAGTCGCAAGTCTTGGCTGACTTCATCGCTGAATGGACCAAAGCGAACTCCTAAAAAGTCAGCGCATACTCAATTGGATTATGCATTTCGACGGCTCCAAAATGTTGGCGGCTTGGGGCTGGCGTCGTCTTGGCGTCCCCAACCGGAGACACATCCAATCGTGCTTCAGATAATGTACGGACTCCAACAATGCAGCGAATCTGAGGCCCTCCTACATGGTCTCCGGATGGCAATCACCATGGGTATTCAACGCCTAGAGGTGCGCGGGGATTCAAACATTGCAATATCCCAAGTAAATGGAGACTTTGACGCCAAGGATCCGAAAATGGCAGCCTATCGTAACACTGTCCTAAAAATGTCAGCTCGGTTCGAAGGACTCGAATTCCACCACGTAGCCCGGGATAATAACCAAGCAGCCGACGTGTTGGCACGCATCGGCGCGAAACGCGACGCTGTCCCTCCAAACATCTTTCTGGAACGGCTCTTTAAGCCATCCGTACTATGGGAAGAGGAGTCCGGAAATAACAACTCGGAAACAACCACGCCACCCAACACAGAACAATCTGACATAATCGGCGGTTCAGCCGAGGAAATAACACCTTCAGCCCACGAAATAATGGCGGTAATTGCCCCGTGGACAGAACCATTCCTAGCCTACTTAATTAGGCAGGAACTTCCCGAAGACCAAAATGAGGCCCGCTGCATAGTTCGGCGATCTAAATCCTACAAGGTCCATGACGGAGAACTTTATAAGAAAAGCACAACCGGAGTCCTTCAAAGGTGCATCTCCGAAGAGGAAGGGCGAAATCTTCTGGCTGAAATTCACGTCGGACTAGGCGGACACCACGCTGCAGCCCGGGCCCTTGTAGGCAAGGCCTTCCGTACAGGATTTTATTGGCCGACGGCCGGGCGAGATTTCGGGACTTGGTCCAAAGATCGTCGGTTGTCGGCTCTTTGCTAATCGAGCCATATGCCACCCACCGCCCTCAAAACTATACCCATTACCTGGCGTTCGCGATGCAGGGCTTGACATGGTCGGACCCCTTAAAGGGGGAACCCACAAGCAAAAGTACCTATTGGTCATGGTGGACAAATTCACCAAATGGATAGAGGCCAAGCCAGTTAAAACGGCAGAGTCCGGACCAGTGATAGACTTCATATCCGGGGTAGTACACCGTTATGGCGTCCCCCATAGCATCATTACCGATAACGGCACGAACTTCACGGCCGACGAGGTCAAACTCTGGTGCAAAAATATGGGCATTAAGCTCGATTACGCTTCAGTCTATCATCCTCAAACCAACGGTCAAGTTGAGCGAGCAAATGGTCTGATAATGAGCGGCATCAAGCCCAGACTAGTGCGGTCCCTTACGAATCTAACACACCTTTGGGTAGAGGAGCTCGACTCCGTACTCAGGGGCTGCGGACCACGCCAAACCGTACTACCGGATACACACCATTCTTTATGGTATCTGGCGTAGAGGCAGTTTGGCCCTGCTACATAATTCATGACTCACATCGAGTGCACATGTACGAAGAAAGAAAGCCGAGCTAGATCGGCGGGACAGCAAACGCATTGGAGGAGGAACGCGATGTGGCAAAGGCCCGTTCCGCATTCTATCGGCAGCAGCTCGAAGATATCAAAGCAGAGAAGTACGGGCTAAAACTTACAATGTTGGCGAACTAGTTCTACGCCTGCCGGATAAGAAAAAGGACAAACTCAAGCCCAAATGGGAAGGTCCCTTCATCATCGACCAAGTCCTAACCGGTGGAGCATACCTTCTGCGAAATGCATCGGACAACCGACTCGAGCCGAACCCATGGAATGCAGCCCGCCTCCGAAGATTCTATGCCTAGCGACGGACTAAGAGTTCGTCTCCTTCCCCCGTCCACATTTTCACACTTCAGCTGTCTTTTGTTTCTCTCTTTTCCCCCACCTTTTTCATAAAAGCCCTTGAGGGCCTATTTGCGCATTGTTCGCACACACTTGATGTGCTACCCGCACTCATTATACCTGGGGGCTTCTTTAACAGAAGGTTACTTATACGGGCTTCATGCCCAGCACATGTGTTAAACTTCCACATGTACCTTTTATTCACCATTATATGCATCGATATGACTTAAGTTTTGGCCAAGCTGGGTTGCCTGGCTCCTGTGCTTACCCTCGTTCCCGATTGTTGGCTAGGAGGTAAAGGAGCACCTCTGCGATTATTCTTGCTGGGTCGGCGGATGTGTACCTCAAACTGGGTGAAGCCGAAAGCTAGCGTTCTTAAGGGAATATTCGGTCGGTGACTTGAAAGATGATTTTTTACACATTTATTTATCTACCCCCAGATGTTTTCCTGCTCTTTTCGCAGTCCGGACATGCACTTTAGGGCATGCCTCCCAGGGAAAGGAACCCTTAATGGAACTATTCTCCCTGGAAGATGTTTCTTACTAACCATGTAATATAACATAACTAGTTGGGCACTTGTCTGATAAAGCACTAATGACCCCTACGCCTGGTCTCCATGCATGCCCTGGTTTTTTCATAACCGAGAAGGTATTCGGACACACTCCAGACTCTAGGGTCTCGAGGTTGAAGCGAAAAGGTCGGCAAAGACAAATGATCTACAATCCGGCTAGAAGGCATTTTACATGTCATTTTAAATACATCGTCAAATCTACCGACTGTACTCCTCCTCAATCCCGTCTAGCAGGCTGTCTAATTTACTGTCCCGTTGGGAATACTTAGCGGCCAACTCTACTTGGTCGTACACTAAGCTCACCGGGATCTCCTTCCCATTGGGCCCCACAGGTCCAACCTCGGCCATGTGGTTTGGATCCGCCTTCTTGTACCGCGTCTTCACCATGGCCCAGGCCTCCATGGCACCTTGACGGCAGTCCGATATCTTCCATAAACGGAAGCGCTGCCGCGCTCCCTGAAGCTTCTCCGCAAGCTCTCCAAGGCCCTTGGGTAGGGAGAGGGATGGCCATAAGGCCTGGACGACGCCGCTCATCGCCTGCCGAACACGTTCGAGCAGTTGCACCACCTCGGGAAGTTGGTCACCCGTTGAACCGGGCATTTCTTCCGCAGGGTGACCTGTGAGCACACCTACAGACATATTTCTGTCAATTGACTTCCTCGCCGAACTTCTCTTTTCAAAGGAGTTCGCTCAAGCACTTACTATAGATGCCGCGACGAAGCCGCGGATTCTCCTTCACGGAGCCAGACAGCTCAGCCCGAACCCCTTTCAACTCTTCTCCAAGCTGGGCGTGGGCATCCTGGAGTTTGTTCCTCTCCTGCTGCACCTTCGTAAGCACCCTCTCGCCGGCCTTCAGCTGGCGCTGTAGTTGTTGCTTGTCCGGATCAAGTCCAGCAACATCTGCAATACCATTGTCGATTTATACGTACGCCGCACACCGCTTATCTTTTTGAAATAATGTGTTACCGGAGGGGGTCTCTGTGCCTCCTCTACGGCAGCTAGTGCGGCCTCAAGTTGGGCCTTGCACTCTTGTAGCTCCTAGGACAATTGGGTATTCTTCTCCGTAAGATCCTGCATATCAAATGATCCTTAAGTCAGTTATTTTAACTACTTTAAGTCTTGGGGGCTACTGACATATACAACTATTAAAATCTATTACCCGTATGTCTTTTACATACTGCTCCGTGGCTCTGGTTAAACCATCTTGAGCGGCACGGAGGTGCGCGTCTCCCGCGTTAAAGGCATTCAACGCTCTGGGGAGAAACACGCGTCACGCAGAACTGTCCGGCGATGCCTATGATTCATGGCGCTCTCCACCTCAGACCTGGTGGCGGACAGCCCGTCGGCATCCTCCGCTAGAGGAGTATCCGGCTCGCGCCTTGCGCTCGCCTGCCCCTCCGGACCAGGTGTTGGAGCCTGGCGGGCGGAGGCTTGGTTGGCAACCTCCCTGGGCACAGTCCGGCGAGTGCTCTTTCTCCTGGGAAAGTCATGAGCGTTAATACACCTCCTGGGAATCCTTTTCGTGAATAACGGTCGCGAGCTATACCGTTGCGGTGATGTTTCGATTCGCACCGCACCTCTCTTCCGCCTGCAGGGCCGGACTGACCCTTGCTGGTCCGCCGCCGCGGGTTTGGCTTCCTGCCTTGAAGGCACCTCCTGCAAGACACCGTTGTATACGGTGGTCAGATATACGCAAGGATGAAGTAATAGTGTTAGGACTCCGGTCATAATTACCTGTGAAGCCGGGGTTAGGCCGGGGTAGTCAGCCGTGATGGCGACTAGAGCATTGTCCATGCTGAGTTGGTGGAACACCCCGTCAATTAGCTCCACCTTTATGTTCGGATACTCTTGGAGGCGGATCAAGGGATCTTCCGGATCCTCGGGTTGTGGAGCGGACTATGTATGCTCTCCACATTCCGGCGCAGTTCTGCGTCAAAACCATAAAGTAAGGTACTTAACTTTGGCTGGTCGGATAAATAAACGTCCGCTTACCCAGCTCAGGGTTATTCATGGCGAACCCATTCAATGGGCTCGTCTGGAGAAATCCTCTTTCTCCCCTTATGCAGGTCGGACGGGATCTTGACCAGATCCGCGGCGATCCCGCCCCTATGGCCTTGACGGGTGGCGTCGTTCTCCCCGTTGAAATCCCACATGGGGTGGCCCCTATATTGGAGCGCTGCACCCCTCGCATGATGCATACGGCCATGACTCCGATCATGGTTAATCCGGAATGGGCCATCAACCTAATCCGGCCCATCAAGTAATGGACACTCCTGTCTTCCTCCTGTTGAGGGCTCCGTGGGCGCCAACTTAGGCGCTTCTTCAGAGGAGCCTTGTTGAACTCCGGGAGGCCGATCCGAACTGGGTCCGGCAGCGGAGCGTCTTCCACATAAAACCATTCCGAAGGCCAGTCTTCGGACGCCTTCTTTGGGGTTCCGGATAGATATCCGGTCCTGGCGATGCGCCATATTTCGGCTCCGCCCACTTGATATATTGACCCCTCGTGAGAACGGGGTACAAGGCAAAACAGTCTCTTCCACAAGCGCAAAATGGGGCTCGATGCCCAGGAACAGCTCGCAAAGAGCTACGTAACCCGCGATGTGTAGAATAGAGGCGGGCGTGAGGTGATGAAGCTGGAGTTCGTAGAACTCCAAAAGCCCCCGGAGAAATGGATGAATGGGAAATCCGAGCCCCCTTATTAGATAAGGGACGAAGCACACCCGCTCCCCTTTGGAGGGACTAGGGCTGGCCTCCGCTTGCTTTCCACCTTTGTAAGTGGCTAGCCCGGCTCGGACCGGGACCATAAAGGCCGGAGGAAGGTATCCCTCCGCTTGGAGCGTCACCAGCTCGTTGTGCGGAGTAGAACACCTCCTCCAATCTCCTGGCGGAGGGCTGGGAGCGCGAGAGGAGGAGCCGCGTCGACGGTCCATGATGGAATGGTTTTTTGGTCAGAAGCGCTCCGATGAGTACTCGCGGAAGGAAGATGGTGTGATTTGGATCTGGATTCTTGCCTCTCTTATAGGCAGGTTACTTGCGCAGCTAGGGGAAAAAATATAAAAGATACCCTGGCCTTTCACATTCGTGCGACGCGTGGAAGAGGGCCATTATTGGGCGTGGAAGCCAAGGAGCGCAACATTTGTAAGGGTGCTGGACACTATTCAACAGGCACATGGAATTTGAAGGAGAACCTGCCTTGCAACGCCGAAGACAATATATGCGCTGGACTCGTCGTCATTGAAGCCTGGTTTGGGGGCTACTGAGGGAGTCCTGGACTAGGGGGTGTCCGGATAGCCGGACTATTATCATCGGCCGGACTCCAAGACTATGAAGATATGAGATTTAAGACTTCGTCCCGTGTCCGGATGGGACTTTCCTTGACGTGGAAGGCAAGCTTGGCAATACGGATATGTAGATCTCCTACCATTGTAACCGACTCTATGTAACCCTAGCCCTCTTCGGTGTCTATGTAAACCGGAGGGTTTTAGTCCCTAGGACAAACAACCATTACAATAACCATACCATAGGCTAGCTTCTAGGGTTTAGCCTCCTTGATCTCGTGGTAGATCCACTCTTGTACTACCCATATCATCAATATCAATCAAGCAGGAGTAGGGTTTTACCTCCATCGAGAAGGCCCGAACCTGGGTAAAAACATCGTGTCCCTTGTCTCCTGTTACCATCCGCCTAGACGCACAGTTCGGGACCCCCTACCCGAGATTCGCCGGTTTTGACACCGACAGCCCTCAAGGATGGCACGCGTTCTTGGCTCCTAAACCTTTTGGTGGGGTCGATCTCCTCTTGGGACGAGTTGCTCGAGCGCTTCATTGAAAAATTCCAAGGCACTCGCGACCGCGCCCTTGCAGCAAGCGACCTGCGGTGCATCAGGAACCAGTCGAGAGAAACCTTGCACAAGTACATACAATGCTTCACGAACGTTCTCCTCAAGATCCTGAAGGTGTCGGACGAGGCCATCATTTTGGCATTCTCTAATGGCGTCTGAGATGTGTTCGGCTCTGGAGATATTCAACATGGCAACCAGGAGCGCGAGGGCAGAGGAAGGTCGCCTTTCCCTCCTGGAGCTCTCGGAAGTCGATCCTGAAGACAGGAAGGCCAAGGCTAAGGAAGTGAAGCGCAAGGGCCCCATCGTGCTAGCCATGGAGTCCGAGACGAAGCGTGGCTACGACCACAATGAACCTCCCAGGGGAAGTCGCCCATTCCGCGTCTACCACAATGTCCACATCCACAATACCAACGACTGCCAGGAACTCAGGGCCATCCATGACAGGCGCCTTGGCCGCCGCCCCGAGCGCAACGACCGTGGCTACGACTGTGGAGGAGGCCGCGGTGGAGGCCGCTGGGACAACTTGCGACCCCCACCAGGACTGGCATGATCAGCCCCGTGAGGACCGCTGGTAGGGCCAGCCTCGCAATGGCCCCTGGTGTGACCAGCCTCGCAAGGGCCATCCCCAAGGCAATGCCGGCCTCCTGATATGTCTCGAACGTACCTAGAATTTTTGATTGTTCCATGCTATTATATTACCTGTTTTGGATGTTTAATGGGCTTTACTATACACTTTTATATTATTTTTGGGACTAACCTATTAGCCGGAGGCCCAGTCCAAATTGCTGTTTTTGCCTATTTTAGTGTTTCGCAGAAAAGGAATATCAAACGGAGTCCAAACGGAGTGAAAGCTTCGAGAGAGTTATTTTTGGAACAAACACAATCCAGGAGACTTGGAGTGGATGTCAAGAAAGAAACAAGGTGGCCACGAGGCAGGGAGGCGCGCCCCCTCCCTCGGGGGCCCCTCGTGACTCCCCTGACCGACTTCCTTCGCCAATATATACCCTTATACCCTAAAAACATCCAGGAGCACCACGAAACCCTATTTCCACCGCCGCAACCTTCTGTACCCGTGAGATCCCATTTGGGGCCTTTTCCGGCGCTCCGCCGGAGGGGGAATCGATCACGGAGGGCTTATACATCAACACCATAGCCTCTCCGATGAAGTGTGAGTAGTTTACCTCAGACCTTCGGGTCCATAGTTATTAGCTAGATGGCTTCTTCTCTCTCTCTTTGATTCTCAATACAAAGTTCTCCTTGATCTTCTTGGAGATCTATTCGATGTAACTCTTTTTGCGGTGTGTTTGTTGAGATCCGATGAATTGTGGGTTTATGATCAAGATTATCTATGAACAATATTTGAATCTCCTCTGAATTCTTTTATGTATGATTGGTTATCTTTGCAAGTCTCTTCGAATTATCGGTTTGGTTTGGCCTACTAGATTGATCTTTCTTGCAATGGGAGAAGTGCTTAGCTTTGGGTTCAATCTTGCGGTGTCCTTTCCCAATGACAGCAGGGGAGCAAGGCACGTATTGTATTGTTACCATCAAGGATAAAAAGATGGGGTTTATATCATATTGCTTGAGTTTATCCCTCTACATCATGTCATCTTGCCTAATGCGTTACTCTGTTCTTATGAACTTAATACTCTAGATGCATGCTGGATAGCGGTCGATGTGTGGAGTAATAGTAGTAGATGCAGAATCGTTTCGAACTACTTGTCGCGGACGTGATGCCTATATACATGATCATGCGTAGATATTCTCATAAGTATGCACTTTTCTATCAATTGCTCGACAATAATTTGTTCACCCACCGTAATAATTACGCTATCTTGAGAGGAGCCGCTAGTGAAACCTATGGCCCCATGGGTCTATTTTCCATCATATAAGTTTCTGATCTATTTTATTTTGCAATCTTTACTTTCCAATCCATATAATAAGAATACCAAAAATATTTATCTTATTATCTCTATCAGATCTCACTTTTTCAAGTGGCCGTGAAGGGATTGACAACCCCTTTATCACGTTGGTTGCAAGGTTCTTATTTGTTTGTTTAGGTACGAGGGATTTGCGTGTAGCCTCCTACTGGATTGATACCTTGGTTCTCAAAAACTGAGGGAAATACTTACGCTACTTTGCTGCATCACCCTTTCCTCTTTAAGGGAAGACCAACGCATGCTCAAGAGGTAGCACCTCCCTTCGCTACCACCCCCACCAAGGAGAAACGGCAACCACCGCCAAGATGATGTAGCTGGGGGCTTCCAGGAGCCTTGTGTCGTTGACTGCATCCTGGGTGGCACTCAGGCTCCCGCCTCTCATCCCATCTCCAAGCAGTTCGCCCATGAGGTGAACGCGTCCCTCCCCAAGCTCGAGGCGTCGCGCCCCCTTAGGTGGTCCAAGCACGCCAGTACCTTCAACTCCATGGACTAGCTCAAGTGCTCTGCCGCCATTGGCGTGCTTCCAATGCTCTGCACGCCAACCATCAACAACGTCCTCGTCACCAAAACAGTCATCGATGGTGGCACGGGGCTCAATGTTCTTTTCGTCGAGACGTTCGAGATGCTGAAGTACCCTACGACTAGCTCCTCCCCACCAAGCCTTTCTCAGGGGTGACCGATGGCTCCATTGTTCCCATAGGGCAGGTTCGCCTCTCTGTCACCTTCGGCAGGCGCGACAACTATCACACCGAGATCATCAACTTCGACGTCGCCCACATTCGCCTCCCATACAACGCCATTCTCGGGTATCCGGCCCTCACCAAGTTCATGGCAGCGACTCACCACGGCTACAACGTCCTCAAGATGCCAAGAAGTGGCGGTATCGTCATGGTCGCCTGCGACGAAAAGGATGCGGTGTGCTCCCTCGAGCGTGCCTACCAAGCCACGATAGTCGAGAACTCAGATGACGAGGGTGCCATCCCGCCTCCTGAGGCCGTCCCCAAGAAGATGAAGCAACCCCTCCTCAAGGGCCATCAGGAGGCTAAGGCGCCTGTCGATCGTGCCTCAGGCCCAGCACCCATTGCTGGGACGCCTTCCCTCTCGCATAGGAAGGCATGCTTGACGCCCCCCTCAGAAAGGGCTCGGGGGCTCTCGTCTGGAGGCCCTCTAACTTGACCAGCATCACGAGGGAGGCGTTCAGGCACCATGTGGAGGCGTGCTTGAACGCACACTTCCACAAGCAAGGTGCAAGGTGCGAGGTGCCAGGCGCTCAGGAGTTCATCACCAAGGCAACCAAGGAGCTTCAGGAGGCGCGAGCTATGCGTGACGAGCGTCGCCCCGCACCATCCAGTGCAGCCGCCACCCCTGACGTGGGTGGCGAGCTGCGCGTCTGCGTCAACATCTCGGGCCTCAACAGGGGTGCTTCTCAGGAGCTCTTCTGGTCGTCCTGTGTTGGTCGAAGCAGGGGCTACCCCTGCAGCTATGTCTACATGCCGTCCTGCCTACTGAACGTGGCCGCCTCGCACTGACGACCCACAAGTATAGGGGATCAATCGTAGTCCTTCTGATAAGGAAGAGTGTCGAACCCAACGAGGAGCAGAAGGAAATGACAATCAGTTTTCAGCAAGGTATTTTATGCAAGCACTGAAATTATAAGTAACAAGAAGTTTGATAGCAAGATAATTTGTAACGAGCAAGTAATGGTAACGGTAACAAAAGTGCAGCAAGGTAGCCCGATCCTTTTGAGGCAAAGGACGGACCAAAATGGTCTCTTATGATAAGCAAAGCGTTCTTGAGGGTACAGGGGAATTTCATCTAGTCGCTTTCATCATGTTGGTTTGATTTGTGTTCGCTACTTAGATAATTTGATATGTGGGTGGACCGGTGCTTAGGTGCTATTCTTACTTGAACAAACCTCCTACTTATGATTAACCCCCTCGCAAGCATCCTCAACTACGAGAAAAGTATTAAGAATAAATCTAACCATAACATTAAACTTTTGGATCCAGATCAGTTGACGGTGTCCTGGACTAGGGTGTACTCACCATGCCGCCTCCCGATCAGTTGGATTGGGCCGAAGACCCCCATGGCCGTATACTCATGGGCCAGTTCAGACAACCCCTGCCGCATACAAGGAATACTCCACAAGACTTGGCGCCCAAGACAAGGACTCTCCTAAACCCTAGGCCTCCGGTGTCTTATATAAACCGAGGCCAGGCTAGTCAATAGACAATCTTATATTCATTACTACAATCTCATGGTAGATACATGTACTCTGTACTACACCCATATGAATACAATTAAAAGAAGCATGTAGGGTATTATCTCATCAAGAGAGCCCGAAGCTGGGTAAAACCCCGTGTCCATGTTACCATCGCTCCAAGACGCCTAGCTTAGGACCCCTACTACGAGATACGCCGGATATTGAACCGACATTGGTGATTTCATTGAGAGCATGCTGGGTGATCGCCATGGTTCGATGGGATCTTCAACCAATGCCAAATCAGGTGTTGTAGTTTCAGTTTATTTTGCTGTACATAGATTAATTATTTTGCCAAGAGAAAAATCTCTGTTGTTCATGGTTATTTTTTCCGCAGATTAGATCCGGCTCTAGGCGTATAGGCTATCAAGGTGAGGAACAGGACGTAGCTATACCCGCGCCGGATGCCAACGTGTGCTAGAGCGGCGGCGGTGGCAGCCGAACACAGCTTGGCGAACGCATGCCCTAGGATACCCGATTAGGCTAGGTTCTGGCCGGACAACAACTCGTGGGACCTGCTAAAAAATGTGACCTATGGTCCAGTCGAGGAGACCCTGCCCATGCCAAACAGTGTGCAGGGGCTGACAGGAATTTAGATTCCTGGGAACACACAGGGTGATCCAATCCTAGGTCTCTTTTCTTTATTATTTAATCATAATCATGAGGCAGTGTATGCTTTTGGCTAATCATCTACCGTGTATGCGTGCAAGTACTCCTACTATCACTACTAGGAAAAGGCATGCTAGTGGCGCACCGAATTTGCCTTCTAATGGCGCACTACCGGTGCGCCACTGGCATCACACCATTAGAATTAAATTCTAATGGCGCACTACTGGTGCGCCATTAGTATCTGATGTTCTAATGGCGCACCACGTAGTGCACCATTAGTATAGCCTGCAGTGCGCCATTAGAATGCCTCCCGGGGCCATATGTACAAATGTGCTTTGGCATTCTAATGGCGCACCAGCAGCTAATCGCCATTAGTGTGATGATCACGGTCGCCATTAGTGTCTTGTGTGGTGCGCCATTAGTATGAATATTAGGTTTTATTTTTTTTGCTTTTACGATTTTTGCACAGGTTACAAAATATATTATTGCATAGAATATAGACAGCAGCACACAGCAACATCAGATTCATCAAATACAATAGAAGATTAGTCTCGAATACAATTCATCATATTAGTCTCCGGATTCAAAAGACGGACAAAGATAAAACATTACAAGTCTCAAGACCGCGATGTCGAGTTTGCCTTCACATTACAAGTCGATATCGATCATCTAAACTACCATCACATAGAAGAGAGCTGTGGTCATCACGATGAGCATCATCGCGATCAAACTGGTCTTCATCCGGTTCCTCAACGCTCCTCCTCTCTCCGCTAGATAGCGGGCGTATCTAGATTCGGCCTCCGCCCTAGTGGTGTACCCTTTATAATCTGTTACCGCTGAAGCGGTGAACTTGTCTCCGACACTCCTCCCGATCATCGTAGACTCAGGAACCTTACCCTTGTACCACGACATACGGCGGCATCTCTATGCACAAGCCAAACAACGAGACAATACATAAGCAATGTGTAAGTATGCAACAAAAGGATCGGAAGAAAAGCAAGACATTAATAGCACGATTCATGGTCCTACTAATAAATAGCATCGATTACATCTAAGTTGAACAACCGTCCAAACCAAAGAGACATCTGAATTCATTAAAGTTTAATTACAACATGAGCCAATCAATGTTTGAACTACACATCACTACTTTCGACTCGACTCATCGGACGGGGCGTGGATGAAGCCGCCGTCATCGCGATGGTCATGAAATCATGATCGTTGTCACCTTGCATTTGTAGCATTCCATCTATCTCCTTTGTTGGACGGTTGATATCGAGGAAGAACTGCCCGGCGTATGAAGGACATCTTGATGGATGATGTCCGCAAACTCCGATTGGATCTGAAAGAATTCTTATGCGAGGTCGCGTCCTGGACTGCCGACAAGCTCGCGGCCCAATCTTTGAGATTATCTGGTAGCGAAGGTGATGATGGTCCCTTACGATCGCCGCATGTGATGGAGGCGTAGTAGGCATCCTTCGATCGCCCGGTGGCTGCTTGACGCAGCAGAACTTCGTATTGTGTGAGAAGATGTGCTTGCCGTGCTGCCTGAACTGGCTTTGTGAAGGTGCCTCCAGTTAGGCGTGGCAGGAGAACATCATCAAGAACTTTCTTCACATTTGTGTAGTCTATCATGGAGTTCTGGTTGGGTTAAATCGTGGCCATGGAATATTTCGGGCTTAAGAGGATGAGTGTGCAATGTGTGTCCTTTGCACGAGAACACGGAATGTTAGAAAAAAAACGATCGAAATCTAAGAAATCATATGTTCTGGGCGGTTAAGGGATGACTTACTCGGAAAGTAAGGCACAAGGAAGTTATCCTTATCTGCGTTTGCGAAATGGCGCCTTGAGGTGTGAACTCACAACTTGGCGGTCCCAGGCGCTGCTCAAGTGCTTGCACGCATGTAGAAGGGTCGACTATCACGATGTCCGGGTATTGTCTCTAATGATCCGCATCTGCATGCTCGTGAAAACAGCGAGCGAAGGTGTAGTGCAGCGGATGAAGGTTAAACATAGCAAAGATGTCATCAAACCGCGGGACGATCATACCCCGATGTCGCCATCCACAAAGCCCTTGCTCTCGGCACCTTAGCCACGAAAACCGGGTATGCCACATCCTTCTCTCGAGGCGCCGCTTCTCCAAAATCAGAACAACTGTCGTGCAGACTCCGCATAGCACCGGTTGCAGCATTCAGCATATTTGGCGGTAGCATCGCCCTACCGCCACATGCACCCTCCTCGAGATATCCTTAGGTGAAGGTGGCCCGTCACGAGCACGGATCGAACTTCGGTGCCGGCTGGCTCGCACCGGCGCCCTTGTTAGTCTTCGTTTCGGCCCTTCTTCTTGATCTCCTATAATGGGACGAGTTACGCTCACGAGACCGCCTTCTTCAGCGTGTTGGGGCTGATAATATTTCACGCCTCGGCTATCGAGGCTCGGTGAAGTGGGGCTGGGGCGTGTCACGAAACTGAACGCCGAGCGGCGCTTGTTGCAATTGGATTTCTCCGCCGTACCAGCTAGATCGCGGTGGTCTTGGCTGGGTTCTTGAGAAAGAGGCCCGCAGAACTCCGTCGGCGTACCCATGTTCGGCAAAGTACTTGTCAACTTTGGTAAATGTACCGTCGTCGTTGTCGTCGCCGTCCGGATCCTGTGCCATAGGGCTGTCCGGATCCTATGCCATAGGGATGTCCGGCAGGTCCGGTAGCGTTGCGGCGTTCTTGCCATGGCTTGGCGCCGGCACGACTGGCGGTCTTGTCTGTGGGGTGGTGTCCCCCGCCCCCAAACGAATCTGCTCTTCGGCCATAGCGAGGGCCGATTCTGCGCGTGCCGAGGGTCATCTCATCTTCTTCGTCGGCCCGGTGGGTCGAATCGGAGGTAACAGCTCGTCGCGCTTTGGCAGCACCGGACCACTTCAACCCTATACATTGTGGTTGGCATCGGATTACCGTGGAACATGGGGTTGCCGGTTGAGCGATTCGCCCTTGGCGACATCGACCAACTCGGCGCCCACGAAGTGCGAAGAGTGCAAGGCGTCGGCGGTGCCTGCGAAAACATGTATAGGGCGTCGGGGATGCCCGATCAAAACAAGAGATGAAGTCATCGGCGAGAGGCTTAGTTACCGTGATGCCGTCGAGCTCGGCTAATGTCGAGCACCGCCAGCGGGCGATGCAATCGACGGAGGGGGCTTCTTTGGCGAGTGCGGTCGGCGTACACCGGGTGCATTAAGCTCCAACAATGCTCGTGCCGGTGCCGGAGACACAAATACCGCCTCCGCCGGAGACACCAATGGCGCCACCGCCGGAGAAACCAATGGCGCCGCCGCGGAGACACCAATAAGCGCCGCCGCGGAGACACCAATGGCGCCGCCGCGGAGAACACCAATGGCGCCGCCGCCTTGTATGCGAAGTTCTTGGCCGTGAAGCTGGGAACAGGGAGGCCTTTGGCCGCCCGCAATCCACGTCGTCAGCCCATGAATCAGCGTAGGCACCATGGCGTTGAGCTTCGTTCCCAGTTGTTGTTCCACTTGCTCTTGGACAAGCTCCGGAATCCGCGCCACTTGTGCCTTGAGTGCTTCAACCTCGCGTCGTCGGCTTTCCGAGCTGGCCTTTTCTCCTTCCGCACACCAGCGGTATAGTATGACCCCATTTTGTGGACAAGCCTTTGCGGCCACACGACCAGGTGACGTCGGCTTATCGAGCTTATCCTTCTTTTCATTCGTTCAGCGCCCTATTTAAAGGGGTGTCGAAGGGGAGCTCTTAGATGACCCAGCGCTCTGCTTTCATTGTCTGCGAAAGGAACATGAACCATTTAGAAATATTGGGGATTAATTAGAGTGCAACCATATGGAGCTAATTACGGCGGGGTGTATTCCTTACGAGAACAAGCTCAAGCGCCTGGTCTTGGATCCGTGGTAAGCTCCTTTGTTATCGGGTCCTCCTTGTACAGGCCTGACATAGTTCTGATGCCTTGTCACCGCTGTATTTCTCGAAGCGGGGCGGTAGGCCTTGCTCGGCACGCTCCGCGTCCTCCTTGTCCCATATAGGCTCCGCCACTCTATAACCGCCAGGACCGAGTTTGTGTTCCCCTAAGTTCAACTCCTGCATTTCTTTCCCCCACTGACTTGATTTGGAGCTTGCGGGGCTCTGGCACTTGATCTTGAACTCCTTGTACTCATCTTCGCTCATCAAACGATATTTCGCCTTGATCTTGTCATAACTATCACCTTTATCAATCATTCTCTTCACCGTGCTTCTCCAAGTAGGCAGGGCCGTGCTCATCTTCGTGAGGCGGCATTGTTCCTCTATTCCACGAGGCGTGTGTTTTCAAATTCAGCGGGGAACTTGTATCGTTCGTGCAGCTTCGTGAAGAGGAGGTTGCGCAAATTCCCTCGGTCCTTATGCCTAAGGTTCTCGGTGTTGATCGAGACGGTGCTCCGGAGAATGCACCCGAGCTGAACCGCGTACCCCTTGACTATATGTTTGGGCTCCGTTGGATTCCGTCGAGTCCACTTGAGTAATTCCTCCTTGATGGTGCGGAGCGCATTGGCGCCGGTCCTTCCTTTGCTTCTTCGGTTGGCTGCCATCGTGTGTGCGCCGCCACCATCTGTGTGTGCGCCGCCATCATCGATGGTGGCATCCTCGGCGGCACCATCAGTGGTGTCATCCCCGACGCCACTAGGGGTTGTGTAATCAGGATCGGTGTCTTCCGCGGCGTCATCATAGCGGTGAGGTTGTTCCTCCATCTCTTGGGACAACTCCTAGAATTGCTTGCCGCCCGAACCACCGGCCTCATCGTTGTGGGCCATGTTTCTCTCTAAATAGGAAAAAAGTTTGGCCAAAAAGATGGTTATTGTCAAGGAACGAGATCATGGTCTCATGATTTAGGGTTTGTCGACACCGAGGCACCCTAAAATCCTAAGCTTTCATCATTTAGGTTCTCATCGACACCGAGGCATCCGGGGCAGCCAAGTTATGTTTTCATCATTTAGGGTTTATCGATGCCGAGGCACCCTAGGTTGGGCCTAATCTTGGCTCTATTGCCACCTATGTTGGGTTTATCATCTAGGGTTTATCGATGCTAAGGATAATTCTAAGTTGGGCCTAATCACTTGGCTCTATTGCCACCTATGATTTAATGCAGCAAGAATGGTAGGGCAGTTGATCCTACTTAACTAAGTACTAAGATAGCCCGGCCCATGCATTAGTCGCAAGTACCCCATATGTCCTATTTTTAGCAAAGTCATGCTAAAATTCACGGAAAATTTCAGCATGACCTTTGCTGAAAATAGGACATATAAATACCAATTCGGAGCGGAAGTTAATCGACATTCCGGCAAACTCAAGGGCCTCTCGGGTACACTGCAAATTCATCACGACACGATGGTCGGAGACAAAACCCAGCCATAGACCATATGGTCCTCTGCTTTCATATGGACAAAAATCAGCTCAACTTATGTGAGCTTCCATTCCAGATATAATATGTCTCCCAACAAAAAATAATCAATAGTTTAGCAAGTCTGAACAAACACAGAAAGAATGACAAATGTATTTTTACAGATCATGGCTCAGACGTCTCTGTTTAACGGTGATAAGTCAACGACAAGGAACATCAAGCTTATTACAAAATCTCTTAGAACCTTATGAGAGTATGTACATATACAGATTTTGTTTACTAGCTTGGCACATGTCAAGTCTCACTTGCGGTGCACATTTTTCTTTCAAAGCACACCTCTTTCTTTCAGCTATCTATATATCTTGTTCTATGTTGCATTTTAATTCTGATGTTAACAAGAGTGTTTGTCAAAAGGAAAAACAAAGTTCATGGTAGTGTAGCTAGCTTCTCATGCATCCCTCTTATCATCTAGCTAGCTAACTCTTGAATCCATGGGTGTCCAAGATTTTCTTTATAATTATTAGTATATCATCATATGAGCAGATAAATCTTAAAAAATTATGAGCGAGAGAAAAAAGAAAGGAAAGAACGATGTGAGTAGTACTACTACTAGCTAGCTAGCTAGCTGATCTGATCTAGCTTCTGCATGCATTTCTCTGAATTTTGTTATACTTAAACACTACAAGGAATTTGTTGTTGATTTCTTAAAGTGCCATTTTACATCAATTTCTGAATTTGGTGTCATTAATTTATGCAGTTTCAATAAAATACAGTAATATTGTTGTTAACTTCGAATTAGCTATGAAATGAACATTACAATGACCGGACATGACAATTCTTTGCTGCAAAATGCACGTACTATTGTTGATGACAATCTCGATAGACTTTCTTTGCGGGATAAACATCGAGAAAGATTTGATAGTAATCATGTTTAGTTCGAATTGTCGGTGTAAATCACGATGAGTGGTTACTGAGGGCTTGATGCTGGAAACAAAATTACAGTATGGTGTCACTCCTAACCCAAATCTTGAGTTCAGATTTGATAGTAATCATGTTGAGTTCAAATCTGATCGAAATAATCAACAACAAAATAGAGCTCACTGAAAGGTAAGACTATGATCAACATCAAACTACTCCTTGACAAGCGGTGATCACTCTTGAACATGATCATATTCTTTTATTCTGGAGCCAATTTTCCTAACATCACAACAATGCTTTTTGTTGACAGCAAGTTCATCATGTCAATTACTCCAAGTAGCAATAGTTTGCGAGCAGAAAATTTAAACTATGGCTTAGCGAGAAAATTAACAACAACAGTTTGAGGCCATACATCAAACTATGGCTTGAAGCAACAGATTTTAGAGTTTGATTCATGTATTTTTCAGACATTATTTTCGATCTGTACAAAAATGGTTTGCGGTGAGGGTGGAGGAGAAGGAGGAATCACCATGCATAGGTTGGGGAGGGAGGAAGGATGGAGAGGAGGAAGGAGGTAGGAGGAGAGTACAGGCGGCGCGACCGATCGCGGAGGGGTCGGCGTCGGGGTTGGGGTCGAGGTCGGCGGCGGCGTCGTCGAAGGATGCCTCGATTGGCGTGGGAAGGCGGCGGCGTGATCGTCGTCCCGCACCCGTGCGGACTAAGGAAGACGCCCGGCGTTGAAGCTCGGCGGCGGCTGGGCGTCGAGGCGTGAGCGAGGGGCAAGACGGGCAAAGTTAGGTCAGTGGGGGGATCTGGCGAGGAGGAGAGAGGCGAGGGGAATATGTGGAGGAAGCTTTCTAATGGCGCACCACAGGCGGTCGCCATAAGTCTGATTGTTCTAATGGCGCACCACCCTCGGTGCGCCATTAGAATTTTGTTTTAACCTAGCCTAGTAGCCATATCTACAGCCCAACCCTATCTACAATGAACCCACCCACTAGCCCGTGGTCGACCGCAACACACACACCAGGAGGTCTTGGGTTCGATTCCCAGGATCCCCAATATTTTTTTATGCATTTTAAATGGTGTTTTTTATATTTATTTGTGTTTAAATATGTTCAAACTTGTTTAAATCATAACAGTAATATTTTTTATGCATTTTAAATGCTGTTTTTATATTTATTTGTGTTTAAATATGTTCAAACTTGTTTAAATTATAACAGTAATATTTTTTATAAAAATAGTAAAAAAAATAAAAATATGTTCAAAAGTCTTGGTCTTGGGGCGGGTGCTCGGCGGTGGAGCGGGGAGGTTGCGATGGGTGGAGCTAGCGGGGAGGTCTTGGTGCGATCGAGATGGATCGGATGGAATCGAGATCAAGTGTCCTCATGAATTCAAAAAGTGCCCATGAAATTTAAAAATATTCATGATATCAAAAGTGCCCATGAAATACAATCGAGAAATGAAGACTACGATTTAAATACAATCGGTCTTAGCTAGCTATCTGTTCACAATCTTCTTGCCCTTCTTTTTATAAGCGGAGTTCTTACGTGGAGCAGACGTCCTTTAGGTAGGGTGGTCTGCTTCTTCTTGTGGTGTGTGCTGCTACTTCATCGTCGTCGTCATGTTCGATCTTGGTCGCCGTGCTTGTCGAAGTCTTGCTCATTGGCTACTCCATCCATTCCGATGATCTTCCTTTTGCCTCTCCTCACGACAACACGGTTGGGCTTTGGCGGGTCGGTAATGAAAAGCATTGGTCCACTTGGGAAGCCGGTACCCATGGCTCATTTTTCTCGGTGACGTTTGCGCCCGTGATCTTGGATTTGGCCGGGTATAACCATGGTGGTGAAATACGGTCTTCTTTTATGACGTTTTGGCCCATCGAACACGGAACATCGGGACCTTCTCTCGGCGTAGCTCAGCTCCCAGATCTCCTCGATCCTTCCGTAGTATCTGTCCTTGTCGTTACGGTGTAGGATTCCATCGTTACCGGAGTTACGATAACCATCGCTCTTCATGTCCTTGGCCTCGGTGTAGAATGTGTAGCCGTTGATATAAATGCGCCTCATAGGTCATCGAGGTTGTGCTCGGCGCCTGTGACAAAGCGAATATGAGTTGTTCTTCATGGAAGAATCCTCATGTAAAGATGCGAGAGAAGCTTACGCTTGAACCAACGCATGAAACATGAGTTGTGCTCTTTGAGTATATCTCCGTCCGTCCTCTGTTGGCCTCGGTCATTGTCGTCTTCTTAATAAAGGTTTTGTGCTCTACCACCCAAGGATCGACCACGTCTATGTGTTGTAGCGCGACTAGGTTTGCTCTTTCAAAGTTGGCGAGTCGACCCTCGAAGTCGACATGCATTTGGCGGCGACCCTCATGGTGACCCCATCCGGCGAGCCTGCCAAGGTGCTGTTGACGGGCGGACCAGCGGGGTTCTCGATGCCTAGATAATTCGTGCGATGGGAGATGCACTCTTGATTGAAAAGCCCCGGCTATGCTTCCCTCTGGGCGTGACATGTTGCGAGCGTATCCTTTGATGACACCATTCATCCTTTGAGCGGCATCATCTTTGTGCGAGGAGCGTCGGCCGAGTTGGATGATATCCTCCACTATATGGACCAGCGGATGCACCATAGCGTCGAAGAATGCGGGCGGGAAGTACATCTCAAGCTCGCATAGTATCACCACGATCTCTTCCTGTAGCCTTCGAGTTGCCTCCGCCAATCGACTTCCGAGATGGCGTCGAAAAAAGTTGCATAGGCCAAATAGCATTTCCGCGGACGTGCGCGTCCATGATCCCATGGATTACAAGCTGGAAATATCTGCGTCATCGACCGCGTGGCGGTCGTGAGACTTCATCCCGCTGAACTTCGCTTTCTGGGTCTAGGTATCTGCTTATCTTCCCAGCGTAACCGTAAGGAAGTTTTACTCCTAGGAGGCGGTGAAAAACTGCTCGATCTCCTCGACTTAGAGTGAAGCCGCGCGGAGGTAGTCATTTCCGGTCTTCTTGGCCTTTTGCCTTTGCGGCGACTTTCCGTGTCTGCTTCGCCTCATCATCATCATCATCATCATCATCATTAGCGTGAAGCTCTGCGATGCCCATTGATTTCAAGTCTGCCCTTGCTTTCGGCCCATCTTTGGTCCTCTCGGCATGTTGAGCAGGGTACCAAGCAGACTCTCGCACCGTTCTTCGTGATATGCATGACATCAAGGCTGTGAGGCACACGGTGGATCTTCGATGCGGCAAGTCGAGAAAACAGACCTCGTTTTCCATACCTTGATGCGGCTCTGGCGCCTTCGCATCTTTCGGTAGTGGGCAGTCTTTCCAATTTTTCAACAGCTTGTCTATTTCCTCGCCGCTCCTCGTACAGGGCGTTTTGAGGTTCGGTTTCACCATCGAACAGATCCTTGCGTTTCCTCCACGGGTCATCATCGCGAAGCCACCTTCGATGTCCCATGAACACGGTTTTCAAGACCGGGATCTCTATCTAGCTGGCGTCGTTGTGTCATCCATGCACCTTACGCATCCGTGGGACTACCTGCCTTGAGATATCCGTAACCAAGATAGTCGTGCACCGTCGTGGCGGTCACGGCTCTCATAGGGAAATATTCTTTCTGCGGCGTCCCACATATTGGTGGCGTTTTCCACAGCGTGTCAAGCTCCTCTTTCAACAGCCCGGATCTGATTGATGTCGTTCCTGGTTGTTTCGGCCCTTCAATTAGCATACTCATGTGAATGTACTTCCTCTTCATGCACAACCAGGGGAAGGTTGTACATCCACACAAACACGGCCAGGTGCTATGTGTGCTTCTCTGGCTGCCAAGCGGATTGACTCCATCGGTGCTCGCGCCCGGCCACGATGTTCCTTGGATCCTTCCCAAATTCTGCGTCTTGAAGTTCAACGCTTGCCAGGCTCGCATCCTTAGGGTGACTCAGCATCTTGTCTTTTTATCTATCTCCGGATCATTTGCGTCATCTTCTCGCTTCTTCTCCTCCCTATCCGCATGCCAATGCGGGAGCTTTGCTACCTTAGGGTCCGCGAAATACCGCTGCGAGCGAGGAGATCGGAAAGTACCACACCGATTTTCGAGGAGCTTTCTTCCTCTTCTTGTATCGAGTGGCGCCGCACACGGACATATGGTAGACTCCGCGTGCTCGTCCCGATAAATGATGCAATTGTTCATGCACACATGGTATTTCACGTGCGGTAAATCCGGAGGACACACGATTTTCTTCGCCTCCTCGAAACTGGTGGGCACTTGTTCCCCTTGGGAAGGCGTTCGTGCGAATGACATGTTCTCGTCGAAGCATCGTCGGTCATTTTGTGTTTTACCTTCATCTCGAGCCATGGCGTTACTTTCAGCGGGTATCCTCGGGCCTGCATCCTTCATACAATGGAGTAACGCGTCTATCTCCAGTTGATCCAGCTTGGCTTTCTCTCGGCGGCGGCTCTTGCGTTATCCGTCCGCTTGAGAAGCAACTCTTGAATATGAGGTCCTGCACCCAGCCTCCATCGTCGTCTGCTCCGGCATCTTCATCTTCATCATCATGCCCTTCGTCTTGATCTTCCTCATCATCATCTCGACATCTTCTACATGATGGTGTATACAACATCACCGTCGTGATCATGTCACGGAGATTCTTCGTCTTCTCGCCCGCCCTCGCCGGTGGTACTTGTCTTGTTGCCCTTCCTCATTTCTTGCCCGGCCCGGCCATGGGCGACTTGATAGTAATCTTCATCACCTTGCCACCGATAGCCATCCATGAAACCACGCAAGAGCGGTGGTCCCTTTTGCCGGAATCCGGGTCCGCAATAAGGCTCTTCACTTGCATCTTCGACATGGACATCTTATCTCCGCTCATTCTTTTGAAGCATCTCGGCCTTCGCAGAGCTCAAAAACCTATTCATGATGCCTTCAGTCATCGTGCGGACCATGGTCGCCTGCGGGGTAGAGCAAAACGATATGTTAGAACCAAGAAAATTTTTGGCATGACCTTCCCTAAAAATAGGACCAAAAAGAATGCATAGTGCCAAAATTCTCGCCAAAACGGAAATGAATCAAAACATTCCGGCAAAATATTGGCAACTATCGCATATTTCAAATACCGGTACCTTCAAACACAAACATATATGCAACACCACAAACACATGCAACACCACAAACATACATAGATCTAGCTAGGCCACAAAAAGTGCATGTGCACGTTGTTGGAGCGAGCTAGGGAGAAAAAAAGTAGATCTATATCATGAAGATAGCTTTCCCTTACTTACCTATCAAAAGAAGGTAATTTCACCACTTAATTTTGTTGAATCTATGGTGGAAATGAGGTGAGGAGGAGGAGATGGCCGAAAGCTTGGAGAAGGAGGTGGATGGAATGAAGTGGGGAAAGTGAGTCGGTAGGTGTGGGCTGTCCAAAATATCTTGTTGGTCCCAGGTTACTAATGGCGCACCATAGGAAAATGTGCCATTAGTAACCAGGGTTACTAATGGCGCATCAGCATACGGCGCGCCATTAGTAGTTTTGAAAAAAAGTAAAAATAGTATATATACTAATGGCGCATCTCCTCTTAGTGCGCCATTAGTAGTTATAGATAGTAATGGCGCATTATGGACCAGATGCGCCATTAGTATGTATGGGAAAATGGAAAAAAATAATAATTCATACTAGTGGCGCACCCTGTTTACGGTGCGCCATTAGTGTCTTACACACTAATGGCGTATCACAAACAGGTGCGACATTAGTATATAGTAGTGGCGCACTGCTTCCACGGTGCGCCATTAGAATCAATCCTATCTATAGCCCTTTTCCTAGTAGTGTATGACTAGGACGGCCGTTGTCCACGTAATAGAAGCAGCATATGTTTTTGCTTGGATAGCCAAAACAATGACATGGAGATAATGACCTCGAGCACACAACAGGGAGATTTGCTTATTTTCCCTTTTCAATTCAATACCTATGAAATCGATCGCTGGTTGTCGTCTACTTTTTCTGACAAATACACAGAATAAAAGTGCTATTACGCATATTGAGGATTGGCTTTGCAGCATGTTCGACACGGATCAGTTCGTCCATTTGCTTCGGTCTGCTACAGTCGTCACTGTTGGCGTTCAGGTTGTATTTTTACAAATTATTCATTTAGCATTATTACACATAGAATATTTTTTGTGGGCCTGTACTGCATCATTTTGGCAGAGAAATTCTATCGACGTTTGTACCTGGCATCAGTCCGGCCAGCCTCTCCCTGTCACTTGGGCAGGCCGACCTTCGCCGACATCGCCGTGCCACAACACCAACGCGCCATCGAGCTAGCCTCAGTGCTCAGGCCATATTTACCAAACTTTTTTTGCATAAATTAATTATGCACCTTTTTTCATTATTATTTTTTGGTTTGCACTATTTTACATGTGCATGCAATTGACTTAAATCGGGCCACACTATCCCCTCAGCGTGGTGTCCTCGTTGCCCACCTCCATCGACCGAATTGTGTCGTCGCCTTGGAGCGCTGCCCTGTGTTGGCAACCCCGCATCGTCGCTTCATCAACCTATTCGGACGGAGATTCCAGTGTCACCCGATGACCTGCCCCATTACCTCGGCTAGACCGGGGGCTTCAACTCTTCGGAGTACCGAGCTCTTCGCTCGGCCACATCGGGCTTGAGGGCTGAGACCTTGTCCCACACAAAGCTCGGACTGCGTCATCAATGCCAAACACATTAACCAGCTAAGTCGCTTTCATGCTCAAAAACTCCCAGTTTTAAATTTTGTTCGGTTCAACCAAGCATTTTACCTTTTTGGCAAAAACTTGCTTGTGAAAAACTTCTTTGTCGAAACCTTGTTTATGACACACAAATTCAAATACCCCGTTTAACCGGGGGCTTCCTTTATGGAGCCTTTCCTTCTCTTGCATATGATTATACTTGTACGGCTTCGTTCCTTGTTCGTGTATTATGCCACAATATGTACCATATTAACTTAAGTGTTCCGCAAGCTGGGTTGCCTTGTTCCTGTGTTTACCCCTACATTCCCGATTGTTCGGCTAGGGAGTAAAGGGAGCACCACTGCGATTGTCACGGCCGGTTCCTCTGAGCTCTGACCTCAGACTGGGTGAAGCCGAAAGCTTGCGCTCTTATTGTTTTCAATTATGGTCGGCACACAACGGAACTCATGAGTACAAAAAAATCTATTGCACAAGTTTCATAGTAACAATGAGCAACCGAAGAAAGGTATCAGTGGGGTACTATTTTCTTTGAAGATGCTTCTTACACTTCGTCAGTAATATAGCATAAGTTCCCTGAGCGCGCTTTGTCTGTTACAGCCTTATGGCCTGATTGCCTGGTTATCGGAAGCACCATCGATATTCTCGACAGGTAGAGTACATAACACTTTTCGGCCCTTGGCCGAAGAGGGAGAACCCAACGGTCGGTTAAGACGCGTTTAAAGTTCGGGTGAACACATATATGATATAAGTACTTTGGTACATGCAATCATTATACATAAAATTCTTTTACCCAAGTCACTCGGGGGCTCTTAAATTTATGTGAGATGTTTTATGATAAGTGTTCTTCTTCTTAGTCATTGCAAAGTCTTTCTTCTATCACTCCTTTTTTCGACGCGAGTGTGTGGTCAATAGCCGGGGAGCCTAATTTCTCTATCAAAGCCGCTAAAGTTTGCTAAACTAGCCTAACGAGAAGCACTCCTCCTTCGAGATAGGAGGTTGAAGCCGTAGGCTGACCCGCTTGATGTCTTGAGATAGGATGTGTCATGTTAAAGCACGACAGAAGCACATTTTTTTTCCTAAGACCAATTTTCAGATTGGCAGCGAACAATTGATCTAGTTCGGACGTTGAGTTTTTCCTAACGTTTTTTGGTTTTCCAATCCTATGGCACTTTTCAACTATTTGTGTGTTTTCTGCATAAGTCTCGCAGTGCAACGCCGGACACCTTTAGAGATTCGGCAAAAATTCTTGGATATTGCTATATATGCATCAGTTTCGAATTGTGTCTTCGGTCAATAGTTGGGTTGCCCGGTTCCTGCGCTTGCCTCCTATGTTCCGCTTTGTTCGCCTAGGTGTGCAAAGGGAGAACCACTGCGATTGTGCTTCCAGCTCGCATGGTTAAGCACCGCAGTGGAGAAAGCTGAAAACTAGCTATCACAATAAGCGTAAACTGGTCAGCGGTCCAATGACTGTATTAAATTACGGGTCGTTCATAACATTGGCTGAAGTGTTTAAGGCTTGACCTCGGCTGTCGCCGAACACTAACCGGGGGGCTACTTACTGGCCTCCCAACTTTAAGCTCCTATGACTAAGTGAAAGTTATAAAGCCCGCATATCTGATTGTCTCATTTCCGCCAACACAACCGCCTTCGGGCACCGAGACGTCGGCTAAGGGTTGTTTTGTTATTTCGGAAACACCCAGCGTAGCATCTACAAGAGGGTAGAAGCCGACGATGGGCCACTTTCAGATTATAAATGGTCGCAACGGAAGTGAATATTTGGGTTCATTTAGACCACAGAGTTTGGGAGCTTTCCCCGAACTAAATCCTCAGTATTTTCCTCCCACATTGATCGGAGCTGAGGTTTCATGATCATGCTTAGCATGACAACCCAAAGAAAGGAACCGATAGTGGGACTATTTTCTTTGGACGATGTTTCTTATGTTAAACAATAATATAACATGTCTCTCTGCGTACCTTTGTTTATAAAACCATATGGCCGGATTGCCTTGTTTTCCGTAAATCTTTGCCCTCATAAAGGCTTTATAAAGTAGGACAAACACTCCTAGGCTGCTGGCCGAGGAGATTGAAGCCGATGGTCGGTCAACAAAGTTTTGTACAATGCGGATCCGAGTATTAATGATGTAAAGCACTTGGATACATACAGCCATTTCACATAATTTGTGATTTTACTATGGATATCAATCCTTAATTCGGCCTCCCGTGCCCGCATTAAGGCTCGGGGGCTACTAGGCTTCGGGCTTATTATTTACAAATATTAAAAGGGCACATCGATCCCCTGATCTGGTGTTGCCACCCGACCAGTGTCTCGGGGGCTACTGCATTGACAATCCAATGCAGAAAATTTAAAAGCGCAATATAGTTTTCGAGGAGATTATTATCCTCAGGTTGGTCGGCCGCACCCAACCTGAGTCTCGAGGACTTTGCACACCGTGTTTCTATTCCTAAGTACGCTGCCGAGCTGGGAGTTGATCCTCAGGCTGATTTTATGAATCAACCTGAGTCTCAGGGGATACTAGGGTCAGCGGTTTGATTTTTTCCTTCAGGTGCATCCTGGATATTAGGCCAACACGCACCTTGAGGCTATACATCTCGGCAGAGATTACATTGCATAATTCGGAACTAAATTCATAAAAATCAGCCCATGGCCGAGGTGGTGCACCACCTCAGATACAGTCTGGGGTTGGTGCTCGACTACAATAGACACCCCAGAAGCAGTCCGGCATAAAGCTCGGACGCTAGTGGCTGGCTCCGTAGAGGGCATTTCCGGCATTAAGCTCGGCTAAACTCCTTCAACTTTTTTGAACCAAGGTGATCTCTGACACCTTGGACATAGTCCGGCGTTGGAGCTTGGACATAGTCCGTCGTTGGAGCTCGGATGCAGTTCGGCGTTGGAGCTCGAAAGCGGTCCGGCGTTGGTGCTCGGCTGCAAAAGATACCTCGAATGCAGTCCGACGTTGGAGCTCAGACGCAAGAGGACACTGCCGCCCGGGAACAACTCCTAACCCGAGGTGTGGCACAAAAATAACTAGGCATTGATAAAGGCCGAAAACTTAAAGGGGCTCCTCGGATACCCGACGTGTATACTCTTCGGATGCACTTCGGCGATCCTCAAGATCGAAGATGAGAAGATTTGTTGAACCAGTTTTCAAGACCGACGGTCAAAGATGAAGAACAGTTCAGAAGAATCGAGGAGCGTCCCCAACTTGAAGACCGGTTCAGGGGGCTACTGACGGTGTCCTGGACTAGGGGTACTCACCACGTCGCCTCCCAATCAGTTGGATTGGGCCGAGGACCCCCATGGCTGTATACTCATGGGCCAGTTCAGACAACCCCTGCCGCATACAAGGAAGACTACACAAGACTTGGCGCCCAAGACAAGGACTCTCCTAAACCCCAGGCCTCCGGTGTCTTATATAAACCGAGGCCAGGCTAGTCAATAGACAATCTTATATTCATTACTACAATTTCGTGGTAGATAGATGTACTCTGTACTCACCCATATGAATACAATAAAAAGCAGCATGTAGGGTATTATCTCATCAAGAGAGCCCAAAGCTGGGTAAAACCCCATGTCCATGTTACCACCGCTCCAAGACGCCTAGCTTAGGACCCCTACTACGAGATATGCCGGATATTGAACCCACATCAGCCCCTTATGAAGTAGCGCATAAACTAGGTTTTAAGCTTTTGTCACTCTCGCAACCCATCATCTAATAACTACTCCACAATGCATTCCCTTAGGCCCTAATAAGGTGAAGTGTCATGTAGTCGACGTTCACATGAAACCACTAAGGGAATCACAACATACATACCATCAAAATATCGAACACACACTAGTAGAAAAACGGCCATTTGCCCCGGTTCGTAAGGCCCATTTGTCCCGGTTGTGGATCCGGGACTAAAGGGTCGTCACTAATGCCCTAGGTTTTTAGTCCCGGTTCTTACATGAACGGGACAGATGGACCTCCACGTGGCCGCTGCGGCGAGCCCAGGTAGGAGGGCCTTTGGTCCTGGTTGGTGGCACCAACCGGGACCAAAAGGCATCCACGTGTCAGCAGCTGGCAGGAGCTAAGGTTTTTTTGAAAGTGGGTGGTTTAGGGGTTTTGGGGGTTAATTTAGGTTGTTAGCTAGCTAATAGAGAGAAGTGTTCTCTCTTATCCCCGTGGTTGGTTTACCAACGCTACTGCTATGCCTAAACATGGCTTAGATTGAAGTGAAGGCAACATGTGGTGCATGTCAAAAGTAATACTAATCCTATCTTGATCAAGTTTGGATTGTACTACTTTCGACATGCACCACATGCATGTTGCCTTCACTTCAATCCATGCCATGTTCATTACACCCACTGATATATAATAACTCTTCATGCTCGCATCATGCATCATCATAATAACAAATCCTACTAATCATTAGCATACAACTTCTACTCGTTATTAATAACAAGTCATACGATCATCATCCTCATAGTTATCGAACCAACCCTACTTAATTGTTCTTAGCACATGATCATCAGTATTAGGTAGGACCTAAATACCCTCTTTAAGGTAAAATAGCATAAAACAATATAGACCCTGACTCTCCATTATGGAGAATGGAGATCATCTTGTCTCCAATTCTCGCGCTTCGCTTCCTTTTGCTTCCAAGAACCTCCTTACGACTGTCCATACATTTTTCCATTCTTTGTTTGTCATGTCTCCACTTCTTTTAGAAATCCCATATGGACAGTTGAGATTCATAGGATGACCTGGCTGTATGTTCAAAACATCAAGGTGGACTGATACTTCTCCAACGTATCTATAATTTTTGATTGGTCCATGCTACTTTATCTACTGTTTTGGACTATATTGGGCTTTATTTTCCACTTTTATATTATTTTTGGGGCTAACCTATTAACCGAAGGCCCAGCCCAGAATTGCTATTTTTTGCCTATTTCAGTGTTTCGAAGAAACGGAATATCAAACGGAGTTCAAACGAAATGAAACCTTCGGGATCATGATTTTCCAACTGAACGTGATCCAGGAGACTTGGACCCTACTCCAAGAAGTGCCAGAGGCGGTCACGAGGGTGGAGGGCGCGCCCCCCTAGGCGCGCCCCCTACCTAGTGGGCCCCCTGACGCTCCACCGACGTACTCGTTCCTCCTATATATACCTACGTATCCCCGAACGATCAGAACAGGAGCCAAAGACCTAATTCCACCGCCGCAACCTTCTGTATCCACGAGATCCCATCTTGGGGCCTGTTCCGGAGCTACACCGGAGGGGTCATCCACCATGGAGGGCTTCTACATCATCACCATAGCCCCTCTGATGAAGTGTGAGTAGTTTACTTCAGACCTTCGGGTCCATAGCTAGTAGCTAGATGGCTTCTTCTCTCTTTTTGGATTTCAATACAATGTTCTCCCCCTCTCTCGTGGAGATCTATTCGATGTAATCTTCCTTTTGCGGTGTGTTTGTTGAGACCGATGAATTGAGAGTTTATGATCCAGTATTATCTATGGAAAATATTTGATTCTTCTCTGAATTCTTTTATGTATGATTGAGTTATCTTTGCAAGTCTCTTCGAATTATCCTTTTTGGTTTGGCCAACTAGATTGGTAGTTCTTGCAATGGGAGAAGTGCTTAGCTTTGGGTTCAATCTTGCGTGTCCTTACCCGAAGGATGAAAGGGTTGCAAGGCACGTATTGTATTGTTGCCATCGGGATAACAAGATGTTTTTTATCATATTGCATGAATTTATCCTCTACATCATGTCATGTTGCTTAAGGCGTTACTCTATTTTACTTAATACTCTAGATGCATCTTTGGATAGCGATCGAAGAGTGGAGTAATAGTAGTAGATCGTGAATCGTTTCGATCTACTTGTTTTGGACGTGATGCCTATATACATGATCATTGCCTAGATATACTCATAACTATGCTCAATTGTGTCAATTGCTCAACAGTAATTTGTTCACCCACCGTAGAATACTTATGCTCTTGAGAGAAGCCACTAGTGAAACCTATGGCCCCCGGGTCTATTCTCATCATATCAATCTCTATCACTTTATTTACTTGCTTTGTTTTTACTTTGCCTTTTACTTTTCACTTTGCATCTATCTATCAAAAATACCAAAAATATTATCTCTATCAGATCTCACTCTCGTAAGTGACCGTGAAGGGATTGACAACCCCTAAGTGTTGGTTGCGAGTTGCTATCGTTTTTTGTAGGTACGAGGGACTTGTGCGTGGTCTCCTACTAGATTGATACCTTGGTTCTCAAAAACTGAGGGAAATACTTACGCTACTTTGCTGCATCATCCTCTCCTCGTCGGGGAAATCCAACGCAGTGCTCAAGAGGTAGCAAGAAGAATTTCTGGCGCCGTTGCCGAGGAGGCTCACGCAAGCAAGTCAGCCATACCAAGTACCCATCGCAATCCCTATCTCTCGCATTACATTATTTGCAATTTGCCTCTCATTTTCCTCTCCCCCTCTTCACCCTTGCCGTTTTATTTGCCCTCTCTTTCCCAATCTCCTCTCTTTTTTGTTTGCCTTTTTCTCGTTGCCTTTCTGTTTGCTTGTGTGTTGGATTACTTGTTGCCATGGCGCAAGATAATACCAAATTGTGTGATTTCTCGAATACCAATAATAATGATTTCCTTAGTACTCCGATTGCTCCTCTTAATAATGATGAGTCTTGTGAAATCAATACCGCTTTGCTGAATCTCGTTATGAAAGATCAATTCACCGGCCTTCCTAGTGAAGATGCCGCTACTCATCTAAACAATTTTGTTGATTTTTGTGATATGCAAAAGAAGAAAGATACGGATACTAATATTGTCAAATTGAATTTATTTCCGTTTTCACTTAGAGATCGTGATAAAGTTTGGTTTTCATCTTTGCCTAAAGATAGTATTGATTCTTGGAAAAAGTGCAAAGATGCTTTTATCTCTAAGTATTTTCCTCCCGCTAAGATTATCACTCTTAGGAACGACATCATGAATTTTAAACAACTTGATCATGAGCATGTTGCCCAATCTTGGGAAAGAATGAAATTGATGCTTCGCAATTGCCCTACTCATGGTTTGAATTTATGGATGATCATACCAATTTTTTATGCCGGATTGAATTTTGCTTCTAGAAATCTTTTAGATTCGGCCGCGGGAGGCATGTTTATGGAAATTACGTTAGGGGATGCTACCAAATTGCTTGATAATATTATATCTAATTATTCTCAATGGCACACCGAAAGATCTTCTAGTAAAAAAGTGCATGCTATAGAAGAAATTAATGTTTTGAGTGAAAAGATGGATGAACTTATGAAGATGTTTGCTCCTAAAAATACTCCTCTTGATCCCAATGATATGTCTTTATCTACTTTGCTTGAGAATAATAATGAATCTATGGATGTGAATTTTGTTGGTAGGAATAGTTTTGGAAACAACGCTTATAGAGGGAAATAAGCTGTCAACTATTTTGAAATAAACAATATAAATTACTTAATAACTATGTCTAAGAAGCTCACATAGGGGAAGAATTGGAAGCGTATCAACAAGGACCCAAATGTCCAAATTGTCTTTGGCGGTGTCAGGTTCACCAATATCCATGGTGACAAGCATACCCTCATAAAAAACCATACATCTCGCAAAGTGCTTCCTAATTCTTGCAACCAAAATGGGTTACGCTCTCAGAATTGTAAAGATTTACTTCAAAATCCATACCATGATGGGTCTTAGGTGAATTTTCTTTGTTTCCATACTTTCATGGTCTTCAAAACCCATCCTCTCCAAGACATAGCGTCTTGCATAGCATGGGATAAGCTAGTAGAATTGTAAAAGATAAAAAGTACACGTTGAAATAGTTGAAGTCGTGCTTAATTACGAAAAAAACACTTGTCATTGTTGTGTAGCATTTCAACATCAAAGGTCTCCTTGAGCTTAATGCTGAAGTGCCGATCTTCATCCAGCTGAAGAACCTTTCGCACATACCTCGGTCGTCGTGGCACCAGTCGCACTCCCCCGGGCGGTTTTCATCGACCGAGTACGACATTTCCTATGTTCATAATTCAAATATTAAACTTGTACAATTAAATCTATGTACTAAAAAACCTAAATTAGATCATTATTATTCATCACGGGTTGACTATCGGTCTGTCGAGTCTTTTCTTGAAAACCCTCAGCTCAGATGGTGAACAGATTCGACCGTCGGTGATGGTAGCTCCTCCTTTCATTACCGAGTGCATTACACCAAATTGTCTAGCACACGGGAATGAAGGAGAAGCTACCCCCACGACAACAGTCGGGATTCTTTGTCGTCTCATATATATATGGTGGAGACTCTCCCTCATTGATTCCTCTCTGACATTTGCAACCGTCGGTGATGGTAGCTCCTCCTTTCCTTCCCGAGTGCATTACACCAAATTGTCTAGCTCACGGGAATGAAGGAGAAGCTACCCCCACGACAACAGTCGGGATTCTTCGTCCTCTCATATATGGTGGAGACTCGACAGACTTAAAGTCAACCCAAAATATCGTTTAATTATCTTTCTAAAAAAGGACATATCGAGCGCCCGAAATTTGTTGGAACGAAAATATACATGTCGGTGTACTAAAGTAGGGGTACCTTAGTACCCCGAACTTGTGCACGGGCAGTCGTAGCGTCCCGCGGCAAGGCTTGCCGGGCGTCCGCCAAGACCCTTCGCTATTCCTATTTCTGCCATTCAAGAACAAAGTGTTAACCGAGAAGACAAGGCCCCGGCAAGAGAAGCTTGCCGGGAAGGAAAAGACCCCGGCAAGAGGAGCTTGCCGGGAAGGCCAACCAAGGCACTTCAGAAAACTTGCCGCTACGCTCCGCGCGTCCCGGCAAGACCCGACGAGCGGCAAGCTTGCGGGTGCGACAAGATAATGACCACGGCAAGGTGCTTGCCGCGGCGAAGCCACCACTCTGCGCCCACGCTCCAGCGCATCCGACGACGTGTCACCGCAGGATCGCTCCTGGTGCACGTGGCGGGTAGCTGTGTAGTCAAGCGGTGCGAGGTGGCAAGAGAAGATGACGAGGAGGCCATCGTGGCGATCGGTGGCGCCCCTAACGATCGCTTCCTGCACTGTTTGGACGACCAGACGGGCAATAAATGCCCTTGTCCCCTGCCGTCAGAATTAGGTAGGGGCACTGTTGATAGTGGTTGTACCAACCCGCGTTTTTACTCTTTTACCCCTCTTTCTACGTTGCCACCTGTCGGTTTCCCCTTTAGCCTATAAAAAGGAGGCCTGTGCGCACGTAGAAGGGGTTCGACTCATTCGAGACCATAGCAGACCCACGCTTTCGAGCAAGAACATAATAGAAACACAAAGCAGTAGTAGGAGTTTTATCTCTCCGGAGAGCTCCGAAGCTGGGTAAAATCCCTCGCGTGCTCGACCTCGATCTGCTCTTCGTGCGCCCTCCGCTCCCTGCCGGACCGAAAGGGCCCTGCCCCATAGGTGCTCGTTCCCCGACATCTTTGGCGCGCCCGTAGGGGCGTCGAGGTTGTCTTGAACTGATCAGTCTCTCGCGCTACATCAACATCTTCATCGACATGCCACCGAAGAAGAAGACTTCGGAGGTGGCCGCTCCGTCTACGTCGATTCCATCGCCGCCGGAGCAAACGGGCGGTGGGGTGGATGCCGGTGGAGGAGCGGGCGCCGAAGGTGGGACTCACATCGTCACCAGGTCCAAAGACAAGGCCCCGCAAGCTTTAGCGTCTGTACATACACCGCACCCTTCCCAGGAGGTGCAGGGTCGACAACGCCATGGTGCTCCTAGCACCGTACTCGCGTTGGAGCAAGGCCAAGCTGGTGGATCTCGGGGCGTTCAAGACCAGCGTGCACGCCAGCATGCTGGCACGAGTGAGGTACGGTCGCCTGGACGGGGTACTGCTCCTTCCTACCCCGTTGGAAGTCCGAGCATATCCCGTTCCTCGCGCCGCTCGCCGCCACCGCCGAAGACCCCAGAAGAAGCGTTTGCTCGAGCCCAACTGCTACTAGACTACCCTCCAGCGCCGGATAAGATCGACAACTGGAGGATCACCATTCAGAGCCTTATCGGCTTCGCCAACGCCGACAAGCCCCGGCAACCGAGCACGTCGAAGCCGCGGCAAGACGCCCAGGCACAAGCTGACACCGACAAGACCGCTGGGGGTGCCACCACAATGCACTCCCCGCAAAGAAGGCCAAGATCGCCGACTCGCCGGGACAATCTCGACACCGACTCCACTGCATCGTCGTACCCGCGAGCTCGCCGCGATCAACGCCAAGTTCTCCAAGAACGACGACACGAAGACGCTCGCACTCGCATCGAGCGTCGAAGAGAAGCGCGACGTCAGTCTGACTAGCGTGCTGGGCCCACTGTCGATATGCATGCGCCAGGGGAACCAGGCGACTTGCCGTACGCGGTAGGTTGCCCTGCGTTCACTCGTGAGCTGCGGCAAGTCCAGTGGCCCAGCACCAAAAACTTCAAGCCAGACGTACACGAGAAGTACGATGGCAGGATACATCCGTCGGAGTTCCTCAGCGTCTATACCATAGCGGTGCAGGCTGCCAGGGGGCGCGACGACAAGATCCTCGCAAACTACTTCCCGCTGGTACTCAAGCCCAATGTCAGATCTTGGCTCATGCACTTGCCGGACAACTCCATTTCTTTGTGGGCGGACCTGTGCCATCAGTTTGTCGGTGCCTTCATAGGCAGCCACAAGCCCCATGGCCAGGAAAGCGATCTTCATTTGCTTGCCCAGAAGGAAGGAGAGCCCCTGCGCAAGTACATACAGAGATTCAGCCAGGTGCAGCGCAACATTCCAGACGTCCACCCTGCCGCGGTTATCAGCGCGTTCCATCAGAACGTGCGTAACCACAGGATGAGGGAGGAGATGGCGATGTGCAAAATCAGATATGTCAGCGAGCTTTATGCTCTGGCCGACAAGTGTGCCCGTGCTGAAGAAGGGAGGAAACTCCCCGGAGAGAACGCAGGAGCAGAAGGATCTAACAGTGAGGATGCCCCTCTGGCAAAGAAGAACCGAAGGTGGAACAATAGAAAGAGGAAAGCTAAGGATGTACTAGTTGTCGAGCAGTCCGGCAATGGAGGCGGTGCCTACATGACCAAATCTGGCAACTCCGACGAGGCTGTGGTGGCCGCCGACAAGAAGGACGGTTCCGGCAAGCAGTACTGCAAGATCCATCGCACCAAGGGCCATGACCTCCAAGCATGCAAGAAGGTTGAGCAGATGGTAGAGCTACAGAAAGCTGAATATGAGTGTCGCGACAAGGAGAAGGCCCAGGAAGGTGGCGGAGGATCCGGCAAGAAGCGTCCCGCCCGGGGAGAGCGCCGCGGCAAGGCCAAGCAGCGGCAAGGAGACAGACCTCCCCGTGGCCGCGACAAGGACGAAGACGAAGATGAGGATGATGAGATGGACGAGGATGAGACCGACGAGCACGAGTTTCAGAAGGCAACAGAGGTTTTGTGCGTTAACGGCGGTGCTTCTCCGCACACCTCGCACCGCCAACTCAAGCAGTGGGTGCGGGAGGTAAATGCAGCAGAACCATCAGTCGAATCGCGCAAGCCCCTGAAGTGGTCTAGCACGCCCATCGTCTTTGATGTTGAGGATCACCCTGATCGCATCACTGCGGTCGGGTGCTTGCCGATGTTGGTTTCGCCAACCATCCGCAACCTCAAGGTCACGAAGATGTTGGTTGACGGTGGGGCCGGCCTAAATCTGGTCTCTTCCGCGGTGCTCGACAAGCTCCAGATCCCCGACAGCGAGCTCGAAGAAACTGGCACCTTTCAAGGAATCAATCCGGGAAGAAGCAAGCCCAAGGGGAAGATTACACTGCCAGTGACGTTTGGCAGCGAGCTGAATTTCAGAACAGAGAGAGTCACATTTGATGTTGCTTATTTCCCATTGCCCTACAATGGGATACTCGGCCGTCCAGCGTTTGCCAAGTTCATGGCAGCCTCTCACTATGCCTACAATGTGCTCAAGATGCCTGGTCCGATAAGTGTCATTTCTGTCCAAGGCGACAAGAAGGATGCACTTATCTGTATCGACAAGATCTACCGGGAAGCAGCAGCCGCAGCAGAGCGCAAACCACTTGCCGCTGAAGCTCCCGGAGGGAAGAAGAAGAAGACCAAGTCCGGCAAGAGTAGCTTTGATGCCTACTCCGGCAAGCGCACCTCTTCGGAGTGCTGCGCTACCGTCGAGGACGCACCATTGAGCTCCACCGGCAAGTGCAAGAAGGCGAAGACAGCTGCACCAGAGACCAAGAAAGTGGCCGCCAAGGAGGACGACACTGGTGGTACCTTCACCATCAGTGCCACACTTGACCCTAAATAGGAAAGCGCGCTCGTTGCTTTCCTGCGGGCGAATGTCGATGTGTTTGCATGGCAACCATCGACATCCCCGTGTTCCTGTGAAAGTAATTGAGCACCACCTTGCCGTCTGTCCTCACGCGCGCCCGTCAAGCAAAGAGTCGAAGCAAGCGTTGGAACGCCAAGTGTTCATTGCGAAGAGATCAAGAAGTTGGAAGCAGCGGGCCTCGTCCGAGGAGTACTCCATCCAACGTGGTTAGCCAATCCAATGAGTCGTGCGCCAAAGGCGAGCGGGAAGTGGAGGCTTTGTATTGACTTCACGGATGTTAATAAAGCTTGTCCCAAAGATCCATTTCCCTTGCCGCGCATTGACCAGATTGTCGACTCCACGGCAGGATGTGATCTGCTTTCATTTCTTGATGCATACTCAGGATACCATCAGATCTTCATGGCGGAAGAGAATGAAGAGAAAACCGCATTCATTACTCCATGTGGCACGTACTGCTTTGTATGAATGCCTTTCGGACTAAAGAATGCTGGTTCAACGTTTGCAAGAGTAGTCAGTCATGGTTTTGAGCCACAGCTGCACAGGAATGTAGAAGCATACATGGATGACATAGTGGTCAAGAGCAAAGATAGAGAAACTTTGGTTCAAGACCTGGAAGAGACTTTTGCAAATCTGCGCAAGGTCAATCTCAAGTTGAACCCCAAGAAGTGCGTGTTTGGAGTTCCTTCCAGCAAGCTTCTCTGGTTCCTTGTGTCCCAGAGGGGGATTGAAGCCAACCCCGACAAGATTAAGGCCATCGAGCAGATTGAAGCCCCGAAGCGCGTCAAGGATGTGCGAAGGCTTGCCGGCTGTGTTGCTGCTCTCAGTAGGTTCATTTCTAAGTTTGCTGAACGCGCCCTGCCATTTTTCAAAATTTTGAAAAAGGCAGGTCCAATGAAATGGACTCCGGAAGCGGAGGCTGCGCTGCAGGACTTGAAGAGATACATATCCTCCACTCCATTACTTGTCGCACCTAAGCCACAAGAGAAGTTGCTGCTGTATCTAGTGGCAACCAATCAAGTGGTTAGTGCTGCGTTAGTAGCGGAGAGGGAGGCAGATGATGAGCCAGCAACCACGGCAAGCGAGTCCAGCGACAAGCAGGGGGCTTCCCCGACAAGCTCTGGTCCCGGCAAGGATGGATCTGTATAGTTGCCGGAAGAGAAATAGAAGAAGATGGTACAGCGCCCAGTTTACTTTGTCAGTTCCCTTCTGCAGGGGGCTAGATCAAGATACTCTGGAGTGCAAAAGTTGCTTTTCGTCCTTCTCATGGCCTCGAGGAAGCTGCGCCATTATTTTCAAGCACATGAGATCACAGTTGTCACTCGCTTTCTGTTGAAGAGGATATTGCAAAATCCAGAAGCAAGAGGCAGGATTGTTGAGTGGGCACTGGAACTGTCAAGCTTTGGCCTCAAGTTTGAAAGTACTTCAACTATCCAGAGCCGAGCATTGGCAGAATTCATAGTGGAGTGGACACCAACACCAGATGAAGAAATTCCGGAGAAGAGCATCCCTGTCAAGGAAGCGAACAAGGAAAGGATCATGTACTTTGATGGTGCCTTCTCGCTGCAAGGCGCCGGTGCGGGTGTGTTACTCGTCGCACCCACCGGAGAGCACCTCAAGTACGTGATCCAAATGCACTTTCCCAAGGAGCAAGCAACAAACAATACTGCAAAGTATGAAGGCTTGCTTGCCGGACTCAGGATCGCGGTAGAACTTGGGATCAAGAAGCTTATTGTCAGGGGTGACTCACAGCTTGTCGTCTGCCAAGTTAACAATGATTATCAGAGTCCGTTGATGGAAGCCTACATTGATGAAGTGAGGAAGCTGGAAGAGCATTTTGACGGCCTGTCAAAATGCGCCGCACTTAAGTTGCCTGTTGAACCAGGGATTTTTGTGCTCAAGCTGACTCAGCCATCTGTAACACCATCAACTGGACAGAGCAAGAAGAGAAAGTTGGTTACTAGTGACTACTTTCCGGCAGAGCTCCCCGAAGCCGCCGCCAAGAAGGTCCTCAGGATCAACACAGAAAGTGCTGAGGAGCAGTCTGCTCCGACAAGCCCTAGGGTTTGTTTCGTTGAAGCAGACGCTCCCGACAAGCTGTGTCCCGACACGCTTGCCAGGGAGCATCACGCTCCGGCAGGATCCCAGATCCTTGCCGTAGAAGCGGATGTTCCCGCAGCAGCATTTGTGCCTTTAGTCCTTGTTGTCGAGCCACAAGCTCCAACGTGGGCACAGCAGATAGTCCATTTCCTTCAAACAGGAGAACTTCCCGAAGAGCAAGAAGAAGCAGAGAAAGTAGCTCGGCAATCAAGTATGTACCAGTTTGTCGACGACATACTGTACAGAAGAAGATTCAACGGAGTGAAATTGAAGTGCATTTCCCGGGAAGAAGGACAAGAGCTGTTGGCGGAGATACACGGAGGCATATGTGGTCACCACATTGGTGCAAGAGCACTTGCCGGCAAGGCTTTCCGGCAAGGTTTCTTTTGGCCGACAGCCCTCCAGGATGCAACTACACAAGTAACCAAGTGTGAAGCGTGCCAGTTCCACTCCAAACAGATTCATCAACCAGCTCAAGCTCTCCAAACAATCCCTTTATCCTGGCCATTTTCGGTCTGGGGGCTCGACATTCTCGGCCCCTTTCCTCGAGCTGTCGGGGGCTTCGAGTTCTTGTACGTCGCAATCGACAAGTTCACGAAGTGGCCGGAGGTGGAGGAAGTGAGGAAGGTGATAGCATAGTCAGCAGTCAAGTTCTTCAGGTCAATTGTTTGCCGTTTCGGAGTCCCTAATAGGATCATCACCGACAACGGCACACAATTTACCAGCCGCACCTTCATGCAGTACGTCTAAGATCTTGGCGCCAAGATCTGCTTCGCTTCTGTTGCTCACCCGAGAAGCAACGGTCAAGCGGAGAGGGCAAATGCTGAAGTGCTGCGCGGGCTCAAGACCAGAACTTTCGACAGGCTGCGCAAGTGCGGAAGAAATTGGATCGAGGAGCTGCTGGTGGTTTTTTGGTCGATCAGGACGACGCCAAATCGAGCCACTGGCCAGACACCTTTTGCTCTTGTCTACGGAGCGGAGGCAGTTCTCCCCACGGAACTCGTATACGGATCGCCTCGAGTGCTCGCTTATGATGAGCTTGAGCAAGAGCATCTGCGGCAAGATGACGCGCTGCTCCTCTAGGAAGATCGTCTTCAGGCTGCGGTACGAGCTGCTCGTTACCAGCAAGCTTTGCGCCGCTACCATAGCCGCAAAGTTAACGCCAGAAGCTTCGATGAAGGCGACCTTGTTCTTCGGCGCGTTCAATCCGCCAAGAATTCCAACAAGTTGACGCCAAAGTGGGAAGGCCCTTATCGGGTAAAGCGAGTCACTAGGCCCGGTGCTGTCCGCCATGAGACCGAAGATGGCTTTCCGGTGAGCAACTCCTAGAACATAGAGCATCTTCGTAAGTTTTACCCATAAGGCGTGGTTGCCGGGACCCGTTCCGGCAACCACCTTTTGTACAAGCTTTGCCGTTGTTGCATGTAGCCCTTTGTACAAAGCCGGGCGCAAATCCCGTGTATAAATAAAGATCGTATGTTCAGTACATATTGTCAAATTTCATGCCTTTTTCTTTTTAGCATGTATACACTGACACTTTGTGCAGAACTTGCCCCCGGTAAGCAATAACGAGCCTCAAGGCTCCATAACTTTATTTTCTCTTCTTTCTTTTGCTCAAAAAGAAGGTTCCTCCGCCCAAAAGTTCACCGGGGGGAGGAGAGGATAAACATGTGGACCGGGCATCATTCAAAGAAGTACAGCCTTGCCGGGACACAGACGACAGAAAAGCTAAGTTGCCAAAGTTTGAGCACAGTCATTTTTAAAATTTTTATGTTATATTCCTTGAACGACTGTGCCTTGTATGAAAAACCTGTGCGCGGAGGAACCGGCTCGTGGCTAAGTTGCGCCCTTACTTTGTTTCGAGTCCGCTCAACAATAAAAGTGTGCTGCAACTAGCCCCGACAAGGTTTCTTGCCGGAAGCAACACCGCCGGCAGGCTGCTGATGTCCCGCACTCAGCGCTCGCGGCAAGCGTGTTCCCACCGGCAAGTTCCCTAAAAGCGTAGGGTAAAAACATATAAGGGATGGAATTGAGTAAAGGGTATAACATAACAAGCATCCCTTTTTCATTAAAAAACATCCCACTCAGGTACAATCCATAGAGGATGAAAAACATGAAAGAGAGGATTACAAGTTTTAGATGCGGCTAAGGCCCCAAGGCTTACAAATTAAAAAGATAAGATGCCCGTAATCCCTTTCCTGGCCCTCTCTTCAGGAGGTAGGTCAAGGAGGCGAAACGGACAAAAGGGGCGCCTAGGCGAGCTACAGGTGCCAGAAGACACCAAGAGAACATCCCGGGGGCCGTCCGGAGGTTGGACGGTGATGGCGACGCCGGAAGCGGGGCTCGAAGACGGGGCGGCAGGACGTCAGCACGCTGTCGAGGGAACTACGCCCTCGTACTCCGATTTGACGGCCTTGTCGCCAGCCCTCTTCCCCTTCCGCAACCTCCCTACGCCAGCCGCCCAAGGAGGCGACCCCGGGGAGTTCAAGGAGCCGGCGACACGGATGACGGGGTCACCGGTGACGCACGAAGCGGCGCCCAACACCTAGTCGGGCCCGCCATCCCGCCGCCCGCTACCCTCATCATCGCTGTCGCTCTCCTCCTCGTCACCCTCGCTCGAGGGGGAGCCTTCACTATCGGAGGAGCTATCCACGCAGCACTTGCCCGAGTGCCGAAGCACCCGAAGACCTTGACGGGGAGGAGATCGCCCTCCATTAACTTAAAATGGAGGGTAAACCCCTCCATCAGGCTGTGGATACGGGCGAACGTCTTCCACCCACGATCAAGATACATCACATTAGGGGCTGGGAATACAACGCGGACTCGCGTGCCGCTAATTCCACAACCCCTCATGTGCAATCTCAGCGTCTCGGGCGGGTCCAACTCCATCACGCTCGCAAACGGAGCTAGAAGCCGGAGGCAACGACGAGTCGCCCGACGCAGCCTGACGAAGAACTCGCAAGGGTCGTCCCCTGTATGGACCGCCGTGGGGAGAGGAACTGCGGGCTGAGGCGGAGCTGGCGCGCCGCCCCGTCCGCCTCTTCCCCGAGCGCCTCGACCTCGTCCACGACCTCGCCCCCTCCCTCTTCCCCTTATGGCTGGCTCTGCCACCAGGCGCGGATAGGGAGGGTCTGCTGTCTGGCGGCGACCCTCGTCGCCACCGATGAAGGGCAGGGTTCCCTTTCTCCATGGCGAATGAGAGAAAGGGGAGCAGGTGAAGAAAGGAGAAGATGAGAGAGTCGGGCTTTGCGCTCCCCTCCCGCTCTTCTTAAAGGAGCGGGGTGGGGGCTCGGCCGCCCCGCTCAGCGAATCAGGGCACAGGAAGAGCAGGGAGTCGGGGCCGACCCGCTGCCTCTGCTCGCAATGGCCCAGTCCCCCGCTCCCACCGTCCGCGACCCCAAGCGCATGGGAGCCGCGTGGCAGGGATGCAGAACCGAGGTGAACGTTACGCATTTCCTGAATTAAAAATTACCCATGATCTCTCCCACGACGCCGCGATTGACGCGTGCCGTTACGAGAGGATGCGGTGGATACGGAGTGGATTTGGTTTGGACCCAGGCCGCGCGTGCCCGTGCCCTGTTTTGGGCCTGGCCCAACAGCGCTCGGCACCGTGTATGGCCCAGGCCCGGGGGCTCCTGTCGGTGTACTAAAGTAGGGGTACCTTAGTACCCCGAACTTGTGCACGGGCAGTCGCAGCCTCCCGCGGCAAGGCTTGCTGGGCGTCCGCCAAGACCCTTTGCTATTCCTATTTCTGCCATTCAAGAACAAAGTGTTAACCGAGAAGACAAGGCCCCGGCAAGGGAAGCTTGCTGGGAAGGAAAAGACCCCAGCAAGAGGAGCTTGCCGGGAAGGCCAACCAAGGCACTTCAGAAAACTTGCCGCTACGCTCCGCGCGTCCCGGCAAGACCCGACGAGCGGCAAGCTTGCGGGTGCGACAAGATAACGACCACGACAAGGTGCTTGCCGCGGCGAAGCCACCACTCTGCGCCCACACTCCAGCGCATCCGACGACGTGTCACCGCAGGATCGCTCCGGTGCGTGGGCGGGTAGTCAGTCTTGATCAAGCGGTGCGAGTGGCAAGAGAAGATGACGAGGAGGCCATTGTGGCGATCGGTGGCGCCCTAACGGTCGCTTCCTGCCTTTTTGATTTAACCGGACGGGCATTAAATGCCCTTGTCCCCTGCCGTCAGAATTAGGTAGGGGCACTGTTGATAGTGGTTGTACCAACCCACGTTTTTACTCTTTTACCCCTCTTTCTACGTTGCCACCTGTCGGTGTCCCCTTTAGCCTATAAAAAGGAGGCCCGTGCGCACGTAGAAGGGGTTCGACTCATTCGAGACCACAGCAGACCCATGCTTTCGAGCAAGAACAGAATAGAAACACAAAGCAGGAGTAGGAGTTTTATCTCTCCAGAGAGCTCCGAAGCTGGGTAAAATCCCTCGCGTGCTCGACCTCGATCTGCTCTTCATGCGCCCTTCGCTCCCTGCCGGACCGAAAAGGGGCCCTGCCCCATAGGTGCTCGTTCCCCACGACAATACATGTTTTTATCTACTTCATATGAGAATTCAAACTTGATGGACATTACATTTCAACGGTTGAAAATATGAGAAAAAACATTTCAAAATATCTTATAGGACTCATATTGACATGGAGATTTGGCTAGTCTCACCTCGAGGTCGGAGGGGGGTCGGTGACGGGGACGACGGCGGATGATGATGGAGGGGGCTCCTAGATTTCTGCAAAAACAAAAACCCTATAAGCTATCAACTAATCAAATGCATACGCCTTGCATAGTGCTCTCCAATTTTAGTAAAACCAAATCGTAAAATAAAGTAGGATTCAAATTAGCATACATTCAATTATAAGCAAAACTACATCATCTCTTGCGTCCGTACATTGTCGAATATTATCACTAATACACCTAGAATACTATCATACATATAGCATCGCTAATACAGCTAGAACCATAGCGCCCAACCGGTACCGACGCGGGTGGTGGACACCCAAAGAGAAGGAACCATCACAGGATCATAGCTTCAGTGAGATCCCTGAAGAACCTGCCAGGTATTGTCGAACCTGCCCTCCAACGCAACCATGTAGCGACAGACGTGCTCGTCCTCCTCGCTGACATGGTGACGTACCACCTCCATGATGTCCGAAAGCCTCGGCACCGTCACTAGCCCACGCAACAAAGATCGGGTCAATGACGGGCTGGCTCCTCTCCAACCTACGCCCCCCGAAAGGTAGCACCTCCCAATACCAGCCCAGCGGAGCCCAATCCCAGACATGGCCCCTCTGATCAAGCAGGCCTCCTCCACCCAGTCAACGACAAGGATGCGGGATAGGCATCATCGACGTCGATTCGGGAATAAGAACTAAAAAAATAAACTAGTTCTATTAATTTTCTTGCTAAGAATAAACTACTTCTATAGTAAAATAAAGTAGTTTTATTAAATCAACTAGTTCAACTACTAAGGACTTACTATAAATAAAATAAAGTAGTACTTACTAAAAATAAACTACTTCTATAATAAAATAAAGTAGTTTATTAAATCAACTAGTTCAATTATACTAAGCACTTACTATAATAGAATAAAGTAGTACTTACTAAAAATAAACTAGTTCTATAGTGAAATAAAGTAGTTTTATTAAATCAACTAGTTCAACTACTAAGCACTTACTAATAACCTAAAATGCACTAAATCAACTAACCTTAAATGTAACTTTTGCAACACAATTTTTTTCTAAGTATGTACATATATATATGAACATATACATAAATTGACAAAAAAAATCTATGAACAAAAAAAATCATACATCAATGCATACATATCCATGGATCATACATACATCTGCATATATATACATATTCATACAACATCCATATATACATACATCAATGAACAAAAAAGTGTATGAAAAAAGCACCAGAGAGCACAGGCCAGCCAGGGCGGCGGGCGTCTTGACAAGCGCGAAAGCAGCAGCCGGGCAATGGCGGCGGTGGCAAGCAGCAGCGGCGGGCGGCGACGTGGGGGAAGGAGTGCTCACTGGGCGGCGACAACGAGGCGCGGCAGAGGGCGGCGACGGAGAGGTCGGGGCAGAGGACGGCGACGGCGAGGTCGGGGCAGAGGGCGGCCACGTCAGGGCGGGGCAGCGATGGCGTCGGGGTAGCACGGGACGACGTCGGAGGTAGGGCGAGATGGTGACAGCGAGGCAGAGGGGCAGCCTGGCGGCGTCGTCGGGGCGGGATCGAAGAACTGAATGAAAATTTTCACAAGTGTTGATTATATAGACAAAACATTGGTCCCGATTCGTGCCAAGAACCGGGACCAATGCCCCCCTTTAATCCCGGTTGGTGCCACCAACCGGGACCAAAGGTCTCTTTTCAGCAGCCCAAAGGGCGGAAAGCAGAGACCTTTGGTCTCGGTTGGTGGCACCAACCGGGACTAAAGGGGGACATTGGTCCTGGTTGTTGGCACGAACCGGGACCAATGCACACCTTTAGTCCCGGTTGATGCCACCAACCAAGACTAAAGGCCTTGTGCTGCCCGTGTCGCGTCACGAAAGTTTAGTCCCACCTCGCTAGTTGAGGGAGCTCGAGACTGGTTTATAAGCCCCAGTCCCGCTACCCTCTCGAGCTCCTCTCAAATGCAGGCTTACGGGCCTAAACACACTATATGTGCCTGTGGGCCTACTAGGCCTACTGCGGGCCTGAATCCTAGCCCATTGTTTGGTTTCTAGTCGTATTCATGCCGTGGTGGCCCTTTAGGTGGCACTTTTTTGTTTTTTTGTTTTACTTTTTGCTTTGTTTATTTTATTTTGTTTCTACTTACAGCAAAATACTTACTAGTTTTTCAGTGATTCTTTTTGCTTTTAGGTAATAAAAATAATAAACTTTCTGTTAGTGCCATTTGTTTTCTAATTTGAATAGTTTAAATTTGAATTTTTGGAAATTTGTGTGAATCACTAGTTTTTGAATAGCTTTACTATAAAAATAGATTTCTGAGTGATTCTTTTTCCTGCTATTTAATATTACTGTGTTTTATCATTATATTCAAAAACATATTTTGTTATTTTAATTTCTCACAAAAACATTCTTTATGATAATTCTTTTTGCTATTAAAGTTTCTAACAAAAATTTCTTTATGAAAATTCTTTTTCTTTTAATGTTTTGAATAGAAAATACTTTGATAATTTTATTTGCATAACATTGATGTAATTTTAGTTTTAATGATACTAGAGGTTTTATAAAAGTTTATTTTGTTTTTACTTATTTATTAAAGTTTATTTTGTTTCTACTTATTTATTTTCTTTTCTTTTTTGCTTCTTTTATTTATTTTATGAAAATTCTTTCTTTTTTGCTTTATTTATTTTATTTTGTTTCTACTTAGTGTTGCTATTTTTATTTATTTTATTATAGTTTATTTATTTTAATTTTTAAAGTTTATTTTGTTTCTACTTATTAATTAAAGTTTTTCCTGTTTCTACTTATTTATTTTATTTTGTTTCTACTTATTTATTTTCTTTTCTTTTTTTTTTGCTTTTTTTATTTATTTTATGAAAATTCTTTTTTCTTTTCATGTTTTACACACAAAAACCCTCTCCCCTGGCTGGTTCATTGGTCCCAGTTCGTGGCTTGACCCGGTCCTAAAGACCCCCCCTTTGGTCACGGTTGGTGGCACGAACCACCACCATTGGTCCCGGTTGGTGGCCTAAACCGGGACCAAAGGGGCCAGACGAACCGGGACCAATGGCCCCACGAGGCCCGACAGGCCCCCTGGCCTCACGAACCGGGACTAATGGGCCCATGGGTACTGGTTCATGACCGAACCGGGACTAATGGGCTTATCTGGCCCGGACGTATGCCCTGTTTTCTACTAGTGACATATCAAATTCACATGATTACTTGCAACAAGATTTCTCCCATGACCTCAAGAACAAAAGTAACTGCTCACAAATAATAATCATGCTCAAGATTAGAGGGGTATTAAATAGCATAATGGATCTGAACATATAATCTTCCACCAAATAAACCATATAGTAATCAACTACAAGATGTAATCAACACTACTAGTCACCCACAAGTACCAATCTAATGTTCCGATACAAAGATTGAACACAAGAGATGAACTATGGTTTGATGGGAGATGGTGTTGTTGAAGATGTTGATGGAGATTGCCCTCCCCAATATGGGAGAGCTGTTGGTGATTATGGAGAGCTGTTGGTGATTATGGAGAGCTGTTGGTGATTATGATGACGATGATTTCCCCCTCTGGGAGGGAAGTTCCCCAAGCGGAATCGCTCCGCCGGAGAGCAAAACTGCTCCTACCCAAGTTCCGCCTCGAGACGGCGGCGCTTCGCCCCGAAAGTCCTCTCCTTATTTTTTTCTAGGTCAAAATGACTTATATACCTGAAGAGGGGCACCGGAGGCGGGCCAAGGAGGGCACAACCCACCAGGGCACGCCTGGGCTCCCTGGCGCGCCCAGGTGTGTTATGCCCACCTGGTGGACCCCCTCTGGTACTTATTTGCTCCATTATTTTTTTATATATTCCATACAAATCTCCGTAAAGTTTTAGCTCATTTGGAGTTGTGCAGAATAGGTAGCCTGACGTAGCTTTTTCAGGTACAGATTTCCAGCTGCCGGTATTCTCCCTCTTAGTGTGAACCTTGCATATTATGAGAGAAAAGGCATTAGAATTACTCCAAAAAGCTTTATTATGCATAAAAACATTATAAATAATAGTAGGTAAACATGATGCAAAATGGACGTATCAACTCCCCCAAGCTTAGACCTCGCTGGTCCTCAAGCGAAAACCAAAATCGAAAACATGTCTACATGCTTAGAGAGAGAGGTGTCGATAAAAACAAAATACGGACATAGAAGCATCATGTACATTATTATAACACCAACAAAATTTACCATAGAACTTTTATCATAAACTTCTCATGAATAAGTAACAATTCATCACAACATAGAAGTATAAAGCATAAACACTATGGAAACCAACAAACTATGTTCTCAGGTAACTTTGCAACTACAATTCATCATCTTTTTAGGAAGGGTCACGTATCGGAGCCTTTTTGGCAAGTCCACATACTCAACCATCATATAGTCTTCTATGATTGCTAACACTCACCGCATACACATGAGCAAAAAGTTTCAACCGGACACATAGAAAGATAGGGGCTTATAGATTTCGCCTCCCAACATACTCACCTCAAGGGTGATGTCAACAATAACAACTCATGCTACCCATATCCAACTGGATATATGTGCCTAGATCTTTCCTCACCACATGATGCTTGTCAAAAGAGAAAATAAAATGGAATAGAGAGAAAAACTTCGACGCTTGCATAAAAGTAAATACATAAAAGTAAAAGATAGGCCCTTCGTAGAGGTAAGCAGAGGTTGCCATGCGCTTTTTGTTTGTATGCTCAATCTCTTAGTGCAAAAGAACGTCACGTTATATTGCCCCTTATGATAGCAACCTTTATTATGCAGGTTGTCTCTTTTATTCTTTGCCATCACAAGTTCGTACAACACTCAATTTTCTCTTACACTAAATGATCCAACACTTTTAGAAGCAATTTTTTATTTCCTTTATTGCACCGATGGCAACTTACTTGAAGCATCTTACTCAATCCATAGGTAGGTATGGTGGACTCTCAATACAATATTTGGTTTAAGAGTTTTGGATGCACAAGTAGTATCCCTACTTAGTGCGGAATTTTTGGCTAGCAAAGATAGGGGGGCAAGCACCACATGTTAAAGGATCTTTGACAATATAACTTCTATGTGAATATGAACAAACATAAATCATTACGTTGTCTTCCCTGTCCAACGTCAACAATTTGGGCATATAATATTTTAATGGGGGCTCACAATCACAAAAGATGTCTAGGATAGTGTATTTGCATATGAATCTTCTCATCCCTTATTAATTCTTTCATGAATTGCATCATTGACCAATGTTATGTTTGTAAATCTCCAATAAAATTTTCTACTTACACTCTTCCTTATGTGATGTCATTACTTACCATAAGATTGGCATATGATCTTTTTCATTTATTTCCTTTATTTTTATTGAAAATAAAATAAAGAAAACAAAACTTCAAACTAAACTTTATTATATATCTCGCACGCAATTACAAGGATATATCACTAAGCAAACACTCGAAAAGAAAGGATCAAACAAAAAATTTATTCATCTATAGCAAAAGATAGCTATGGATCGAACTAAGATAAGTAAAGGCAAAAGATAGCGGAGGTGATATGATGACCCACAATTATAGGGTATCTATCATCGTCCTTTCAATAAGTAAGAGTGTTGAACCCAACAAGGAGCAGAAGGAAACGACAAGCGGTTTTTAGTAAGGTATTCTCTGCAAGCGCTGAAATTATCAGTAACAGATAGTTTTGTGATAAGGTAATTCATAACGGGTAACAAGTAACAAAGGTAAACAAGGTGCAACAAGGTGGCCCAATCCTTTTTGTAACAAAGGACAAGCCTGGACAAACTCTTATATAAAGCAAAGCGCTCCCGAGGACACATGGGAATTTATGTCAAGCTAGTTTTCATCATGCTCATATGATTCACGTTCGTTACTTTGATAATTTGATATGTGGGTGGACCAGTGTTTGGGTACTGCCCTTCCTTGGACAAGCATCCCAGTTATGATTAACCCCTCTCGCAAGCATCCGCAACTACGAAAGAAGAATTAAGGTAAACCTAACCATAGCATGAAACATATGGATCCAAATCAGCCCCTTACGAAGCAATGCATAAACTAGGGTTTAAGCTTCTGTCCCTCTAGCAACCCATCATCTACTTATATGCCTTCCCCTAGGCCCAAACAATGGTGAAGTTTCATGTAGTCGACGTTCACATAACACCACTAGAGGAGGGACAACATACGTCTCATCAAAATATCGACCGAATACCAAATTCACATGATTACTTATAAGAAGACTTCTCCTATGTCCTCAGGAACAAATGTAACTACTCACAAATCATATTCATGTTCATAATCAGAGGGGGTATTAATATGCATTAAGGATCTGAACATATGATCTTCCACCAAATAAACCAACTAGCATCAACTACAAGGAGTAATCAACACTACTACCAACCCACAGGTACCAATCTGAGGTTTTGAGACAAAGATCGGATAAAAGAGATGAACTAGGGTTTGAGAGGAGATGGTGTTGGTAAAGATGTTGATGGAGATTGACCCCCTCTCGATGAGAGGATCGATGGTGATGACGATGGCGATGATTTCCCCCTCCCGGAGGGATGTTTCCCCGGCAGAACAGCTCCACCGGAGCCCTAGGTTGGTCCTGCCCAAGTTCCGCCTCGAAACGGCGGCGCTTCATCCCGAAAGATTCCTTATGATTTTTTCCAGGGCAAAAGACACCATATAGCAGAACATGGGCATCGGGGGCCTACCAGGTGGCCCACAAGGCAAGGGGCGCGCCCAGGGGGTAGGGCGCGCCCTCCACCCTCGTGGCTGGTGGGTGGCCGTCCTCTGGTGCTTTCTTCGCAAAATATTTTTAATATATTCCAAAACTGACTTTGATGGAGTTTCAGGACTTTTGGAGTTGTGCAGAATAGGTCTCTAATATTTCGCAATACTTATGGGTATGAAGTTTCAATCGGACACAGAGAAAGATAATGGCTTATAGTTTTTCCTCCCAACCTCTTACCTCAAGGGTAATGTCAACAATAATTCTTTATGAGAACCTACATCCAATTGGATATATATATATATATATTAGGATCTTTCCAACACATAGTGCTTGCCAAAGGATAAAGTGTAAAAAGAAAGGTGAAGATCACCATGACTCTTGTATGAAGGTAGAAGATAAAAATAAAAGATAGGCCCTTCGTGGAGGGAAGCAGAGGTTGTCATGCGCTTCTAAGGTTGGATGCACAAAATCTTAATGCAAAAGAGCGTCACTTTATATCACACTTGTGATAGGGACCTTTATTATGTAGTCTGTCGCTTTTATTTCTTCCATATCACAAGCTCGTATAAAGATTATTTTCTCCACACTAATAGATCATACATATTTAGAGAGCAATTTTTATTGCTTGCACCGATGACAACTTACTTGAAGGATCTTACTCAATCCATAGGTAGGTAGAGTGGGCTCTCATGGAAAATTTGGGTTTAGGGATGTTTGGAAGCACAAGTAGTATCTCTACTTGGTGCAAAGAATTTGGATAGCATGAGGGGGAAAGGCAAGCTCAACATGTTGGATGATCCATGACAATATAACTTATTCGGGTATAAGAAAACATAACCCATTACATTGTCTTCCTTGTCCAACATCAACTTTTTAGCATGTCATATTTTAATGAGTGCTCACAATCATAGAATATGTCCAAGATAGTATATTTATATGTGAAAACCTCTCGTTCTTTATTACTTCCTATTAATTGCAACAATGACCAAAACTATTTTTGTCAACTCTCAACAACTTTTATTCATCATACTCTTTATATGTGAAGTCATTACTCTCCATAAGATCAATATGATCTTTTTATTCTTTCTTTTATTCCCTCAAGATCATAGAAAAATAGCAAAAGCCCTTGACTCAAAACTTATCTTTATTATATATCTAGATCAAACTAAAACTTTATTCTACTAGATCAAGATATAACCAAAAGGACCGAACTAAGAAAAATGGTAAAGATAGAAGTATGATGGTGATACGATACCGGGGCACCTCCCCCATGCTTGGCAGTTACCCAGGGGAGTGCCCATACCCATGTATCTATGTATCTTTCTTTGGAGGTGGTGATGATGGAGTTGTTGATGATGTAGGCTTGTCGTCCGTCTTCCAAGGCATAGGCTCACCATCATAGAAAGATGATCGAGTCTCTGGGATCGTCAAATCTGTAGCCAAACTCATCCTCTTGAATCTATATTCATACTCACAGTCTTGGTTTTTCAGGTCATTGATCTGGGCTTGGAGGTGCTCGATTTTCTCATGAAGCTTGAAGATGGTCTCCCCAATGTTCTTGGCATCCATCTTGTGGTCGTTGGTGAACTCCGCGATCATCATGTGGTCGGCGTTGAGTCCGCGTTCCACCATCCTTGGCACTTGAAAATTTGTTGCTCCATTGCTTCGAGTCTTGTCTCCAGGCTTCTGGTCCTCCTTGGTCCCTCAACATCACGGATGTGCAGCACCCCCTCACGCATCTCAATGGTTTGAGGGTGTTGTAGCACCTTGATACGTCTCCAACGTATCTATATTTTTTATTGTTCCATGCTATTATATTACCTGTTTTGGATGTTTATGGGATTTACTTTACACTTCTATATCATTTTTGGGACTAACCTACTAACCAGAGGCCCAGCCCGAATTGCTGTTTTTTTGCCTATTTCAGTGTTTCGAAGAAAAGGAATATCAAACGGAGTCCAAATGGATTGAAACCTTCGGGAGCGATCTTTTTGGAAAAAACGCAATCTAGGGGACTTGGACTGGATGTCAAGCAACAAACGAGGTGGCCACGAGGGTGCCCGGCCGACCCCTGGGGGTGGGTGCGCCCCCACCCTCATGGGCCCGTTGAGCGTCAACCGACCTACTTCTTCCTCCTATATATATCCACGTACCCCGAAAACATCCAGGAGTACCACGAAAAACTATTTCCACCGCTGCAACCTTCTATATCCGCGAGATCCCATCTTGGAGCCTTCATCGGCGCTCCGCCGGAGGGTGAATCGACCATGGACGGCCTCTACATCATCTCCAAGGCCTCTCCGATGAGTTGTGAGTAGTTTACCACAGACCTTCGGGTCCATAGTTATTAGCTAGATGGCTTCTTCTCTCTCTTTGAATCTCAATACAAAGTTCTCCTCGATCTTCTTGGAGATCTATTCGATGTAACTATTTTTGTGGTGTGTTTTGTTGAGATCTAATGAATTGAGGGTTTATGATCAAGTTTATCTATGAGAAATAATTGAATCTTCTCTGAATTCTTTTATGTGTGATTAGTTATCTTTGCAAGTTTCTTTGAATTATCAGTTTGGTTTGGCCAACTGGATTGATCTTTCTTGCAATGGGAGAAGTGCTTAGCTTTGGGTTCAATCTTGCGATGTCCTTTCTCGGTGACAGCAGGGGCTGCAAGGCACGTATTGTATTGTTGCCATCGAGGATAAAAAGATGGGGTTTATATCAGATTGCATGAGTTTATCCCTCTACATCATGTCATCTTTCTTAATGCGTTACTCTGTTCTTCATGAACTTAATACTCTAGATGCAGGCAGGAGTCGGTCGATGTGTGGAGTAATAGTAGTAGATGCAGAATTGTTTCGATCTACTTGTCACGGACATGATGCCTATATACATGATCATGCTTGGATATTCTCATAACTATGCTCTTTTCTATCAATTGCTCGACAGTAGTTTGTTCACCCACCATAATACTTATGCTATCTTGAGAGAAGCCACTAGTGAAACCTATGGCTCCCGGGTCTATCTTTTATCATATAAGTTTTCCATCTACTTTTATTTGCATCTTTTACTTTCCAATCTATATCATAAAAATACCAAAAATATTTATCTTATATTATTATCTCTATCAGATCTCACTTTTGCAAGTTACCGTGAAGGGATTGACAACCCCTTTAATGCATTGGTTGCGAGGTTCTTGTTTGTTTGTGTAAGTGCGTGGGACTTTTGAGGAGCCTCCTACGGGATTGATACCTTGGTTCTCAAAAACTAAGGGAAATACTTACTCTACTTTGCTGCATCACCTTTCCTCTTCAAGGAAAACCAACACAGGGCTCAAGAGGTAGCAAGAAGGATTTCTGGCGCCGTTGACGGGGAGGTCTTCGCTCAAGTCAAGACATACCAAGTACCCATCACAAACTCATCTCCCTCACATTACATTGTTTGCCATTTGCCTCTCGTTTTCCTCTCCTCCACTTCACCCTTGCCGTTTTATTCACCCTCTCTTTCTCAATTTTCTCTTTTTCGCTTGCCTTTTGTGTGCTTGTGTGTTGGATTGCTTGTCACGATGGCGCAAGATAATACCAAATTGTGTGACTTTTTCAATACCAATAATAATGATTTCCTTAGCACTCCGATTGCTCCTCTTAATGATGTTGAATCTTGTGAAATCAATGTTGCTTTGCTAAATCTTGTTATGAAATATCAATTCTCCGGCCTTCCTAGTGAAGATGCCGCTACTCATCTAAACAACTTTGTTGATTTGTGTGATATGCAAAACAATAAAGATACGGATAATGATATTGTTAAATTGAAGTTATTTCCGTTTTCACTTAGAGATCGTGCTAAAACTTGGTTTTCGTCTTTGCCTAAGAATAGTATTGATTCATGGAATAAGTGCAAAGATGCTTTTATCTCTAAATATTTTCCTCCCGCTAAGATCATCTCTCTTAGGAAAGATATTATGAATTTTAAACAACTTGATCATGAGCATGTTGCCCAATCTTGGGAAAGAATGAAATTAATGATTCGCAATTGCCTACTCATGGTTTGAACTTATGGATGATCATACAAAAATTTTATGCCGGATTGAATTTTGCTTCTAGAAATCTTTTAGATTCGGCCGCGGGAGGCACTTTTATGGAAATCACCTTAGGAGAAGCTACTAAACTCCTTGATAACATTATGGCTAATTATTCTCAATGGCACACCGAAAGATCTACTAGTAAAAAAGTGCATGCTATAGAAGAAATTAATGTGTTGAGTGGAAAGATGGCTGAACTTATGAAATTGTTTTGCTACTTAGAGTGCTCCTATTGATCCCAATGATATGCCTTTGTATACTTTGATTGAGAATAATAATGAATCTATGGATGTGAATTTTGTTGGTAGGAATAATTTTGGTAACGATGCTTATAGAGGAAACTTTAATCCTAGACCGTTTATGGTAATTCCTACAACAACCCTTATGGAAATTTTAATAAGATGCCCTCTGATTTTGAGAATAGCGTTAAAGAATTTATGATCTCTCAAAAGAATTTTAATGCTTTGCTTGAAGAAAAATTGCTTAAAGTTGGTGAATTGGCTAGGAACGTTGATACGCTTTCACTTGATGTTGATTCTTTGAAACTTAGATCTATTCCTCCTAAGCATGATATCAATGAGTCTCTCAAAGCCATGAGAATTTCCATTGATGAGTGTAAAGAAAGAACCGCTAGGTTGCGTGCTAAGAAAGATTGCTTTGTGAAAGCGTGTTCTTCTAGTTTCCATGAAAATAATGATGAAGATCTAAAAGTTATTGATGTGTCCCCTATTAAATCCTTGTTTTGAAATATGAATTTTAATAATGATGGGACTGGAGATGAGTCAACTTTAGTTAAAAGGCGTCCCAATGATTCGGAGTTTTTAGATCTTGATGCTAAATTTGGTAAAAGTGGGATTGAAGAGGTCAAGACTTTACATAGCATTGAACCCACTATTATGGATCTCAAGGAATTTATTTATGATAATTTTTCTTTAATAGATTGTATTTCCTTGTTGCAATCCGTGTTGAATTCTCCTCATGCTTATAGTCATGCCTTGATGCAATCTTATGAAGAAAAACTTAATTTGGAAGTTTCTATACCTAGAAAACTTTATGATGAGTGGGAACCTACTATAAAGATTAAAATTAAAGATCATGAGTGCTATGCTTTGTGTGATTTGGGTGCTAGTGTTTCCACGATCCGAAAACTTTATGTGATGTGCTAGGTTTCCATGATTTTGATGATTGCCCTTTAAACTTGCACCTTGCAGATTCCACCATTAAGGAACCTATGGGAAGGATCAATGATGTTATTATTGTTGCAAATAGGAATTATGTGCCCGTAGATTTTATCGTTCTTGATTTAGATTGCAATCTTTCATGTCCTACTATTCTTGGTAGTCCTTTCCTTAGAACGATTGGTGCAACTATTGATATAAAGGAAGGGAATATTAGATTCCAATTTCCATTAAGGAAAGGCATGGAACACTTCCCTAGAAAGAAAGTTAAATTACCTTATGAATCTATCATGCGAGCTACTTATGAATTGAATGCCAAAGATGGCACTACTTAGATCTATTCTCGCTTTTATGCCTAGCTATGGGCGTTAAACGATAGCGCTAGTTGGGAGGCAACCCAATTTTATTTTTGTTTCTTACTTTTTGCTTCTCTTTGTAATAAATATTTAATCTAGCTTCTGTTTAGATGTGTTTTCATGTTTTAATTAGTGTTTGTGCCAAGTAGAACCTATAGGATAACATACGGTGATAGTTAATTTGATTCTGCTGAAAAACAGAAACTTCTGCATGCACTAAAATAATATTAGTAAATCACGGAAACGTGCTTTTGCGTTTATTCTTTTTGCTGTAGATCAGTAGACAAATTTCCCAAGAATTCCTATTTTGGTAGGATTTCTAGAGGTCCAGAAGTATACTAAAGATACAGATTGCTACAGACTGTTCTGTTTTTGACAGATTCTGTTTTTCGTGTGTTGTTTGCTTATTTTGATGCATCTATGGCTTGTATCGGGGGGTATGAACCATAGAGAAGTTGGAATACAGTAGGTTTAACACCAATATAAATAAAGAATGAGTTCATTACAGTACCTTGTGTGGTGGTTTTTCTTTCTTGCACTAACGGAGCTTATAAGATTTCCTGTTGAGTTTTGTGTTGTGAAGTTTTCAAGTTTTGGGTTAAGATTTGATGGACTATGTAATAAGGAGTGGCAAGAGCCTAAGCTTGGGGATGCCCCAGAAGGCATCCCCTCTTTCGTCTTCGTCTATCGGTAACTTTACTTGGAGCTATATTTTTATTCGCCACATGATATGTGTTTTGCTTGGAGCGTCTTGTATGATATTAGTCTTTGCTTTTTAGATTACCACAATCATCCTTGCTGTACACACCTTTTGGGAGAAACCCACATGATTTTGAATTTATTAGAATACTCTATGTGCTTCACTTATATCTTTTGAGCTAGAAAATTTTGCTCTAGTGCTTCACTTATACCTTTTAGAGCACGGCGGTGGTTTAATTTTGTACAAATTGTTGACCTCTCATGCTTCACTTATATTATTTTGAGAGCCTTTTAGAACAGCATGGTATTTGCTATGGTTATAAAATTGGTCCTAGAATGATGGGCATCCAAGTTGGGTATACTAAAAACTATCATAGGAAGTGAATTGGATGCTATGATCAATTTGATACTTGATAATTGTTTTGAGATATGGAGGTGGTGATATTAGAGTCATGCTAGTTGGGTAATTGTGAATTTAAAGAATGCTTGTGTTGAAGTTGGCAAGTCCCGTAGCATGCACGTATGGTAACCATTGTGTAACAAATTTGATATATGAGGTGTTCTTAGATTATCATCCTTATGAGTGGCGGTCGGGGATGAGCGATGACCTTTTCCTACCAATCTACCCCCCTAGGAGCATGTGTGTAGTCCTTGGTTTTTGATGACTTGTAGATTTTTGCAATAAGTATATGAGTTCTTTATGACTAATGTTGAGTCCATGGATTATACGCACTTTCACCTTTCCATCATTGCTAGCCTCTTCGGTACCGTGCATTGCCCTTTGTCACCTTGAGAATTGGTGCAAACTTTGCCGGTGCATCCAAACCCCGTGATACGATACGCTCTATGACACATAAACCTCCTTATATCTTCCTCAAAACAGCCACCATACCTACCTATTATGGCATTTCCATAACCATTCTGAGATATGTTGCCATGCAACTTTCCACCGTTCCGTTCATCATGACACGCATCATCATTGCCATATTGCCTTGCATGATCATGTAGTTGATATCGTATTGTGGCTAAGCCACCTTCATAATTTTTCATACATGTCACTCTTGATTCATTGCCCATCCCGGTACTCCACCGGAGGCATTCATATAGAGTCATATCTTGTTCTAGTTTTGAGTTGTAACTCATGAGTTGTAAATAAATAGAAGTGTGATGATCGTCATTATTAGAGCATTGTCCCTGAAAAAAAGAGAAAGGACAAAAAAGGCCAAATAAAAAAAGAGAAAGGCCAAAAAAAGGAAAGGCCCAAAAAAAGGGGGACAATGCTACTATCTTTTTCCACACTTGTGCTTCAAAGTAGCACCATGTTCTTCATATAGAGAGTCTCATTTGTTACCAGTTTCATATACTAGTGGGAATTTTTCATTATAGAACTTGGCTTGTATATTCCAACGATGGGCTTCCTGCAAATTCCCTAGGTCTTCGTGAGCAAGCAAGTTAGATGCACACCCACCAGTTTCTTTTGTTGAGCTTTCATACATTTATATCTCTAGTGCATCCGTTGCATGGCAATCCCTACTCCTTATGTTGACATCAATTGATGGGCATCTCCATAGACCGTTGATTTGCCTCGTTAACATGAGACTTTCTTATTTTTTGTCTTCTCCACACAACCTCCGTCATCATATTCTATTCCACCCATAGTGCTATATCCATGGCTCATGCTCATGTATTGCGTGAAAGTTGAAATTTTTTGAGATTGCTAAAGTATAAATAAATTGCTTGGCTTTCATCGGGGGTGTGCAAGATGAGAGCATTCTTGTGTGACGAAAATGGAGCATGACCAAACTATATGATTTTGTAGGGATAAACTTTCTTTAGCCATGCTATTTTGAGAAGACATGATTGCTTTATTAGTATGCTTGAGGTATTACTATTTCTTATCTCAAGATGAACTTTTATTTCGAATCATTTGGATTTGAACATTCATGCCACAATAAAGAAAATTACATTGAGAGTTATGCTAGGTAGCATTCCACATCAAAAATTTTGTTTTTATCATTTACCTACTCGAGGACGAGCAGGAATTAAGCTTGGGGATGCTTGATACGTCTCCAACGTATCTATAATTTTTGATTGTTCCATGCTATTATATTACCTGTTTTGGATGTTTATGGGCTTTACTTTACACTTTTATATCATTTTTGCGACTAATCTACTAACCGGAGGCCCAGCCCAAATTGCTGTTTTTTTGCCTATTTCGGTGTTTCGAAGAAAAGGAATATCAAACGGATTCCAAACGGAATGAAACCTTCGGGAGCGATCTTTTTGGAACAAACGCAATCCAGGGGACTTGGAGTGGACGTCAAGCACGAGGCGGTCACGAGGGTGCCCGGCATGCCCCCTGGGGGTGGGCACGCCCCCACCCTCGTGGGCCCCTCGAGCATCAACCGACCTACTTCTTCCTCCTACATATATCCACGTACCCCGAAAACATCCAGGAGTACAATGAAAAACTATTTCCACTGCCGCAACCTTCTCTATCCACGAGATCCCATCTTGGAGCCTTCAACGGCGCTCCGCCGGAGGGTGAATCGACCATGGAGGGCCTCTACATCATCTCCAAGGCCTCTCTGATGATTTGTGAGTAGTTTACCACAGACCTTCGGGTCCATAGTTATTAGCTAGATGGCTTCTTCTTTCTCTTTGAATCTCAATACAAAGTTCTCCTCGATCTATTCGATGTAACTCTTTTTGCGGTGTGTTTGTCGAGATCCGATGAATTGTGGGTGTATGATGAAGTTTATCTATGAGAAATAATTGAATCTTCTCTGAATTCTTTTATGCGTGATTATTTATCTTTGCAAGTCTCTTTGAATTATCAGTTTGGTTTGGCCTACTAGATTGATCTTTCTTGCAATGGGAGAAGTGCTTAGCTTTGGGTTCAATCTTGCGGTGTCCTTTACTAGTGACAACAGGGGCAGCAAGGCACGTATTGTATTGTTGCCATCGAGGATAAAAAGATGGGGTTTATATCATATTGCATGAGTTTATCCCTCTACATCATGTCATCTTTCTTAATGCGTTACTCTGTTCTTCATGAACTTAATACTCTAGATGCAGGCAGGAGTCGGTCGATGTGTGGAGTAATAGTAGCAGATGCAGAATCATTTCGATCTACTTGTCATGGACGTGATGCCTATATACATGATCATGCCTAGATATTCTCATAACTATGCACTTTTCTATCAATTGCTCGACAGTAATTTTTTCACCCACCATAATACTTATGCTATCTTGAGAGAAGCCACTAGTGAAACCTATGGCCCCCGGGTCTATCTTTTATCATATAAGTTTTCCATCTACTTTTATTTGCATCTTTTACTTTCCAATCTATATCATAAAAATAACAAAAATATTTATCTTATATTATTATCTCTATCATATCTCACTTTTGCAAGTTACCGTGAAGGGATTGCCAACCCCTTTATTGCGTTGGTTGCGAGGTTCTTGTTTGTTTGTGTAGGTGCGTGGGACTTTTGAGGAGCCTCCTACTGGATTAATACCTTGGTTCTCAAAAACTGAGGGAAATACTTACTCTACTTTGCTGCATCACCCTTTCCTCTTCAAGGAAAACCAACGCAGTGCTCAAGAGTTAGCACACCTCCGTGAGGTAAGGGTTGATGACCTTCTCGAAAAACGTGTCCTTGGGGGCGCTTGAAGACGTCATGGTGATCTAGATCTGTCAGAAAAAATAGCTCGAAATTTTTTTGAGGATTTTGTCGTGGTACGGTGGTCAAAACCTTCGGGAGATTACATAATGATTTTTTACTGACCAAAAGAAGTATCGTGCAAGAAAACGGACTCCGAAGGGCACACTAGGTGGCCACAAGGTAGGGGGCGCGCCCAGGGGGGTAGGGCGCGCCCTTCACCCTCGTGGATGCCTCGTGTCTCTTTCGGACTACTTTTAATTTTCCTAATTTTTTAAATATTCCAAAACAGAGAAAAGTTGTTGTTTGAGAAGTTTTGGAGTCAGTTACTTACTGTACCACATACATATTCCTTTTTGGAGTCTAAAACATTCTGGAAAGTGTCCCTTATGTACTCGTCCGAGGTTATGGTGTCAATAACATTGGTTTCAACATTTATGGGATTACCTGAGATATAATGTTTGATTCTTTGGCCATTCACCACCCTCGGATTTCTGCCTTTGGCGTTGTTGATTTTAATGGCACCGGAACGATAGACCTCCTCGATAACGTAAGGACCTTCCCATTTAGAGAGAAGTTTTCCTGCAAAAAATCTTAAATGAGAGTTGTATAGCAAAACATAATCACCTACATTAAACTCACGCTTTTGTATCCTCTTGTCATGCCATCTTTTAACGTTTTTTTAAACAATTTGGCGTTCTCGTAGGCCTGGGTTCTCCGTTCATCGAGTGAGCTAATGTCAAAAAGCCTCTTCGCACCGGTAGGTTTGAAATCATGATTGAGCTCTTTAATGGCCCAATATGCCTTATGTTCTTGTTCGAGAGGTAAGTGACATGCTTTTCCATAAACCATTTTATACGGAGACATACCCATAGGATTTTTATATGCAGTTCTATAGGCCCATAATGCATCATCAAGTTTCTTGGACTAATTCTTTCTATATCTATTAACAGTCTTTTGCAAGATCAATTTAATCTCTCTATTACTCAATTCTACTTGACCACTAGACCGAGGGTGGTATGGAGATGCAATTCTATGATTAACATCATACTTAGCAAGCATTTTATGAAAAGCACCATGAATAAAATGTGAACCTCCATCAATCATTAAATATCTAGGGACTCCGAACCTCGGAAAAATAACTTCTTTAAGCATCTTAATAGAAGTGTTATGATCAACACTACTAGTTGGAATAGCTTCTACCCACTTAGTAACGTAATTAACAGCAACTAAAATATGTGTATACGTATTAGAGGAAGGAAAAGTTCCCATATAATCAAAGCCCCAAACATCAAATGGTTCAATAACAAGAGAATAGTTCATAGGCATTTCTTGACATCTGCTAATATTACCAATTCTTTAGCATTCATCACAAGACAATACAAACTTACGGGCATCTTTGAGAAGATTAGGCCAATAAAAACTGCATTGCAATACCTTATATGCAGTTCTATCTCCAGTGTGGTGTCCTCCGTAAGCCTCGGAGTGACACTTGCGTAGGATCTGTTCCTATTCATGCTCAGGTACACAACGTCTAATAACACCATCTACTCCTTCTTTATAAAAGTGTGGCTCATCCCAAAAGTAATGTCTTAAATCATAGAAAAACTTTTTCTTTTGCTGGTATGTGAAACTAGGTGCTATAAATTTAGCAACAATGTAATTTGCATAATCAGCATACCATGGAGCAGTATAGAAGCATTTATGATAGCTAATTGTTCATCAGGAAAGCTATCATCAATAGGTAGTGGGTCATCAAGAACATTTTCTAACATAGACAAGTTGTCTGCAACGGGGTTCTCAGCTCCCTTTCTATCAATAATATGCAAATCAAATTCTTGTAGCAAGAGAACCCATCTAATAAGTCTAGGTTTAGCATCTTTCTTTTCCATAAGATATTTAATAGCAGCATGATCAGTGTGAACAGTTACTTTGGAATCAATAATATAAGGTCTGAACTTATCACAAGAAAATACAACTCCTAAGAACTCTTTTTCAGTAGTAGCATAATTTCTCTGGGCACTATCTAGAGTTCTACTAGCAGATTGGATAACATTTAATTTCTTATCAACTATTTGCCCTAGAACAGCACCTACAACATAATCACTAGCATCACACATAATTTCAAAGGGTAAATTCCAATCAGGTGACTGAACAATAGGTGCAGAAATCAAGGCTTTCTTAAGTATTTCAAATGCTTCTACACAATCATCATTAAAGAGAAAAGGAACATCTTTTTGTAAGAGATCAATCAGAGGCCTAGAAATTTTTGAGAAGTCTTTAGTAAACCTCCAATAAAAACCAGCATGACCAAGAAAACTTCTTATACCTTTGATGTCCTTAGGACACGACATCTTTTAAATAGCATCTACTTTAGCTTTATCAACTTCAATACCTCTTTTAGAAATTTTATGCCCCGAGACAATACCTTCATTAACCATAAAGTGACACTTCTCCCGATTCAAGATAAGATTGGTTTCTTCACATCTCTGCAAAACTTGATCAAGGTAGCTTAAGCAATTATCAAAATAAGTTCCATAAACGGAGAAATCATCCATGAAAACCTCAACAATCTTTTCACAAAAGTTAGAGAATATAGCAGTCATACATCTTTGAAAGGTAGGAGGTGCATTGCATACAGCAAAAGGCATACGTCCATAAGCAAAAGTACCGAAAGGGCAAGTAAAAGTGGTCTTTTCCTGATCCTCTTGTGACACATGTATTTGAGAGAAACCAGAATAACCATCTAGAAAGCAAAAATGTGTATGTTTGGATAGTCTTTCTAGCATTTTCTAGTAGCTTTATTTAATTTGCGGAAATCAATTTCAGCGTTCTGTATATGGGGGTATCCAGCCCTGCCTGCCTGTGGCCCACCACGTGGCTCCATCGACGGCCTGGTACGGCCCAACTTTAGCATTGACAGCTGAAGACCTTCGCGAGGGGCCAAGCCTCGCGAGGCCGGCAACGCCAAGACCCACAAGGGGACCGGCCTCCTCAGGCTGGCTCCCGAGGGGCGGAGAGTTCTATGCAAGGTATACCTCATGAGGCTCAGCTGACGTGAGCCATGACGACCAAGGCCAGGCGGGAGCAGAGCGCAGGTTTCCTCTTTGGTGCAAAGGAGGCAAGCCACAGGCGCGGAGTCCTGAGGAATCAGCCAAAGGTTTCCATTCTAGTACGACAAGACCAAGACCTCCAGGACGGCAGGACGGAGGTCATCACCGAGCCCACTGTAGCGTCATGACCGAAGGCTTTTCGCAGGCGAAGACTACTTTTTTCAGGATAAGCTATACTACTTGTCCCCTTTGAAATCCGGCCGTTGTGGGATCCCTTCCCACCAACATTCGGGAAGAGGACCAAGGCCACTATAAATAGGACTTAGCCACCACCATAGAGAGCATCGAGTTCACATCCCCTTAGCTCTCTCGATCTCAAGAAGACCTCACCTCCTGAGGCCAGTTCATCCACTATACTAGTTCATCCTCAGCTCTCCGAGGCAATCCACCGAAACGCTGGAGTAGGGTATTACACCGCAAGGTGGCCCGAACCAGGATAAACTTCTGTGTCTCCTTGTCTTTTCGAGCTCGTCGCGCTAGGCTTAGGAGGATCGCGGGTAAGCAGGCTGGGTAGGTTGAGATCTCCGCACGCACCCTAGAGTTTGAAGCTCTCAAGGGTTTGCGGAATCCGTAATCCGACATTTGGCACGCCGAGTAGGGGTGCGTCAGATCTTCTCTTTCGTCGATCGATCCACCGCCACTCCGACACCTCCATGGCCGACGCACACCGAGCTTGCACCGAGCACCGGGCCGTAGTCGCCGCTCGTGTTGCTTAGGCGGCTCCGGCGGGCGAGGGTTGTGCTCGTCGTGCTTCGTCTCCGTTGGCCAATGCCACCACGGGCCCTGCCGGCCACGAGCAGCAAGCTTCATCGCTGCACACGTCGGTGCTCCGCAACGAGCGCACCGCTACTCCGTCATTGACTCCAACAGCTTCGTCCTCCCACGCGCGTCACTGCCCGGCGGACGCGCAGGCCACTCTACTCATGGCGCGGGAGCTCCTTCGCTACCGCTCGGTCGGCGACTTCTACAAGGAGTGGCTCAAGTGGATCAATGAGCTCGTCAGCGTGGCCGGGGGCTCCGCCGCTCCGGCCCGCTCGCTACGTCAATAGCCGCCTGCAGTGGGCAACATGGCTCATGGGGCTCCTCCACCACCTCCAGCCCAGGGCGTCATCATCGAGCCAAGGCGTGTGGCACCACGGCGGGACCCGCCGCGCCCTACGCCTGCTAGGGAGGATGTGAGCTGCCAGGTGGTGCAGCGACCTCAAGGAGAAGCGTGCGTACTTCCAGCGCCCCCGCACCAGGCTCGTGTACCGCCACAGGAGGTGGCGGTGCGCATGCACCGGGACCAGGCTCCACCTCTCAACAGGCTCTAGTGGCCACAACAGGATGCCGCGCATTCACCCCAGAGCTCTGCAACGTCGTCTGGCCAAGCAAGTTCAAGCCTGACCTGCCTCCACGCTACGACGGCACCGCTGACCCCCACTACAAGAAATATGTCAACTTGTGACCTTGACTATTGGTCACTAAATGGTCATTATTTTCCATTTGTGACCTTTTTGTGACCAAAAACAGATGGTCAAAAGCTGGTCGTCGTAAACTGAAATTAACGACCTTCTCTGTGAGATGGTCGTAGAAGTTTACGACCAAAACAAAAGGTCATGGATTCTACGACCTACTGTTTTGGTCACTGGCTGTCTTTCCAGGCCACGTCGGATCCAACGTGGCAATCTGACGTGGCAAAATTGCGACCAATTGAAAAGGTCATTGATAAGATTCAGCCCGGTCCAATTCGGTGTCTATATGGGCCGAGCCCAACAATTCAGCCTTTTTAATATATAGGGCGGAACTTCATTAATGAAAGGATTTGCACTGCCCCACCGTGCCGCAGGCTCAACCCTCTCTCGAACTGAGCTATTTCCGATTTTTTGAACAAAAAGTTCCATCCCTAGCGGTACGCAAAGAGAGGTCATGATGATATCATCTACGTCCGTACCGCTCTTCGTGGAGTAGATCCCGCATGCGCTTTTCGTATTAAGTACGGGAGTCGTAAGGAAAGACCTCTGTGTAGCTATCAGTTTTTTCTGTTAGTTTTCGCTAGGTACATGGGCCTGGCCCAACAATTTGGCCTTTTTTTCCTGAGCTTCTTCCATTTTTCTGGGCTCGGCCTTTTTGTGATCCATTTAATTTTTTAAATTTTTTAAGATGTTTTTCCTTTCATTTTTTTCCAATATTGTTTGGGCTAAGGCCTCTTCCAGCCCACTAATTCAAAGGAATGGATGAGAGAGAAACAATTCAGTTTCTTTAACTTTGTGATCAAAGCAACATTTGTTTCACTGTACAATCGTACATCATTTGTTGCAGTTACATCTTCATCACATTATCTATACATAAGAAGCAGCAACTAAAAGATTGTCATCTATAACAAACGACAGCGAGTCCAAAAAGATCACCACCACAGCTCCAGCAACTACTAATATACACTACAACTTCCACTTATGTGCAAACCTACAAGAAGGCCAAACAAAAAAGGAATCGCTAAAAAGATGATCACTAGCTTAGATATTCAGAGACCACTGCCATGCTGTCGATTGGATTTGGTTGCAGCCCTTCCAGTTTGCTAACGGCATCTCTCCAGCAGCATATCTCATAACCTACAAAGAGAACATAAACCAGCATAAGAATTTGAAACTTCTTCTAATTTGAAACTTCAGTGAAGCACGAAAAGCAGCAGCAAACTAAGACAGTAGCACGCATGCAGCGTTGCAAACAGCAAACCAAGTAATGTAATGTACACTATAGGAGAAACAAACAACAAAGCGAGGCTTGACCTGGAAGGGACAGACGTGGGAGCCCTCGAGGCCCTGGAACGCCCTCCGGATCTGCTCCAGCCCCACTCATAGTCATGCGAGGAAACATAACTTAGTCAGAACAAACAAGCAAGGGCGCTGAATATACTCCAAGTACTCAAGTTTTTCTAACCGAATTTAGGAGTCTGTTTTCATTCTTTTCTTATGCAGTCTGAAACATAACTTGTTCTAACTGAATTTAGTCAGAACAAACAAGAAAAGGCACTGCAGATCACGCACCTGAGATCAAGGGCAATGTAGATCACGAATCAAAGCACATCTGGTCCAGTCCTCAGCACCAACTCCTCCAATCGCTACAGAAACCAAGAGCAGAAAATCAGTTCGCCTGCTTCAGCATACAGAACAAGCAAACAAGCAAGCAAGAAATACCGAAATAGTACTAGTGTGATCCACATTTCAGTATCTCACTTTCAGTTTAGTTGTTCCGAATCGCAAACCACTACAAAAATTGGCAACATTACTATTTCCTTTCCCCAAACCACAAAGGACACAAATCAGTATGCACAAGTGTTTGAGCTTCAAACAAGCAGACTTGAATTCACTGGTAAGCATTAGCAGAACTAATATATATTTTTGCATGATCTTAGTGTATCTCTACGTCACATAGATTCACCCACTCTATCACTATCAATTCTACTACAGAGTAAGAATGGAATGATGCTAATCTATTGAGGGAAAGGATCTGCTCTCATCATCAGTGGTGTTGCTCATAGGCCAAGTGGGAGGAGTCAAATCATTTGCCAATGTCAGAAAGCTAGTCGGAGCATTAGGAGATGATCACACACACACACACACACACACACACACGAGGATATGTTTGCTTCACTCAACTTGACATAATATAGCAGCAGACAAATACAATGGTAACGAATATCAAGTGACTCCGCAATCTTTACTTCATCCCATACCAATGTATCTGTTGAGAAGGAAGTTTTTGCAATGGGGTTAGCAGGCAAGCAAATCAACAAGACTTCAATCTACAAGAAGGGAAATAGAATACTGAATCATGAGGTGGTTATATAGGCAAAGACAAGCAGAATCTAAAAGAAACACATCTTATATCAGACATACAATGTAAATGTTTCCAGAAAAGAATAGCTCACACACCAAGCATTACAAAAAGAAATAGTGTATGATAACCCTAGGACAGACAATATAGGACAAGAGTTGAAGTAGCTTGTACAACCAAATTATCACTGTAAATCCATCATAGATGGCCAACAATTTACCAACAAAATGCATCTAATTACATAACTAATCATCTTGCAAGTACAAAACAATGAAAAACAACTAAAGCTGGATAGAAGAATGCATTCATCTTGCAAGTCAACAGTTATCACAGAGAACAGGATACCATAATATGAATGAAAGCACTCAGATTCTAATCTCACATAGACAAAATTCACTGCAATAGTAATAGTACATCTTCACTTGAATATATCTAAGAAGTCCAATTGGTTCTCATAAGCAAGTGTTCTTAGGTTAGCCTTAACATGGCAGCCCAACTTATACAACTTAATTGTGAGCAAAGAGTACATATCAGTAAAATGTTAGGCAAGACCGTAAAGAAATACAGAGGTACCAAAGTGAGAAAACATTGGTGATACAAGTAGTATAAGCATAATACAACAACATATATTTGACGTGGACATCAAAGAAGTCCAGTCGGACCATAAGAAAGTATTCTGCACAGGTTAACCTCAATACAACGCCCCAACTTTGTTAATTATCAGCAAACAACATATGTCAGCCATCTACTTTTGTTCTACTGAACCAATTGGACAATAGCCATCTATTTTGTAAAAACTACAGTTAACTTGGGAGAAATCCAACCAAACCAATTGGTAAACAAAATTGCACTGAATTTTTGGGGCATCAAGCAAGCAATTTAATTGGCAAACAATGAAAGTTAGCCAAGCATGTAAGCAAATTTGGAGCAGCAGAAATTAGGGACTAAGCCTGGAAATCAGAACAGGGAGATGTAGAGGGAGGCCTTGAAATAGAGTTGTTGCTTCCACGTGGCTGGGCATCTTCCATGGAACAACATCACTCAGGGACTTCCACTTCTCACCATCGGCCTTTCCAATCTGCGATTCGACCAACACAAACCAGATTAGGACACAGAATTCACAAGGAAACCCAGCATTACGTAGTATAAATAAATGAGTTCGGCACTGTGAGTTTTACACAGTATAAATAAATGAGTTCCCACCCCGCAGTCAACCCTACTACAATGACAGGGCTTCGGTAAAGGGACATTGCTGGTAACTTATCACAAAGTTCAATAATCATGCTATCCCTTTCAGATGGTTTCAGGTGTAGGGAAAGGCAGAAACTGGTAAGTTTTGCTGGAGCAGAACTGACATTATTTTCTAGCCAGACCCAAACAAGAAATGTACAGAATATACTAGCGGAAATCTTTTCACCATTAATAGTACAATAAACTCAGATCTTATTGATCAAACTGAACACTATATATGCAGAATATTTACAGCTAAGATTTATCTTTGGACTGTATTTGGACACTAAATATGCAGAATATTTTAGATTACCAACAATAAAAGTTCATGACTGTCAACCAGGGATGTACAGTTTGTGGAAATCAGTTAAAATCAAGGGAAGAATCTATATATCACATTCAGGGAACTAAGTTGATATTATCAGCATCCAAAAGCAATATATTTTTTCCTACTACTTGCTTCAACTGCTAGAACCAACGAAAAATGGATAGGTTTTCTTACCTGAGCACATGACAACACAACATACCGGTGTGCTCGAATTACCCACATTCACACTAGAATTCTGCCGCGACACCGTTCACAGTCACCTCGTAGACTACTCTGCACCACTTTTCCCTCTTAGCTTCAAAAAACAAACTTTCTTAGTGCACACAGAAGGAAACAAGGGGGATCAAAAAATGTAACGCCTGCAAGTAGTACTGCTTTGCTATCAGGTGCAATCACACAATTTTTTTATTTCTACCATGCTTCCATTTTGCAGCAACCAAAAATCAATTGATTGCGGAGACCTTTCAAAATTAATTTATAGTTCACTACGCAAGTTACAATCCATCTGTCAAATAAAATCGCTCATCTGCCAGAAGCATAAGCAATCAGACAGATCACACAAATTCAGTATTATTATTGTGCAAACAAAAAAATGTTCAGAGTGCCTCCATACACGAATCATAAACGTCCTCTTATATTTGACCATTTCCCACATCATTATAACGTCCCTTACTGAATTTTGGTTCGAAGTGGCCATTTAGAGTGTGCAAACAGAAGGATTTTCTCCCCTCACGCTCTACCTGCCCGCATAAGAGACTCACAATCTAAACAGTCACTGTCATCACACTAGTTTTCAAATTCTCGCACTTGCAACTAGCACAAGAGCGAATTTCATACATAATCAATACAACAGTGCAGCAATAACCAATACACAAAGCATTACATCATATATGAGACAGACTACAAGAGGAACATATCTGAAACCAGTAGTCATAACCCATCAATGAAGATTGAATGGGCACATCCTAATCTACACCATGGCTTGCTGACAACCCCACAAACAGGCCGCCATGGGAGGGAGAAGCGCACAATAGCAGAATACACATGAACTGGATCGGAGTGTTACCTTTGTTGTGGCCATGGATGGCATGGAGAAGAGGAGGAGGACGGCCACCGGATGCCTGGAGCAGGAAGAATGAACGAACATCTGTACTGCAGAATGAATTGTGAGGAAATTTGTCAAGGGGAAGGGCCGAAGCAAGGAGAGAGATTCATGGCCGAGATCCGGGAGTACCTCAGCAGCCAAGTAGGAGCGGAGGACGACAGAAGTCCGGCGTCTCTTGTACAACACCGGACGCGGACGAGAGGCATCGAAGGGCACGGCCGCATCGTCGCCGGAGAAGAAGCAGGGTGGCTCTACCGGTGCGAGCGCGCGACCGTGGAGAAGGAGGCTACCTCCCAGCTCGACGTCGTGGATGGGGAAGCGGCGGCAGCGGCTCCCTTGCCTTGCAGCCTCCATGCTCTCTGGTACATCTCCGACAGCGTCGCGCCGCCGTCGGCCCCGCCAGAAAGATCCATCGCCACCGCGGCCGGTCGGGATCGATTGATCGAGGGGGAAGGAGGATTGTTTCCGTTTCTTGGATCGATTTTGGTGGAGAAGGAAGCGAGGGGCTGGCGGATGCGGTGGATGCGTCGCGAGAGGAAGGGGAGGGGGTCAGGGTGGTGGAGACGAGGAAGGGCGCAATGGAGAGGAGCTCGCCGGGGTGGTGAGGAAGGGCGCGACGGAGAGGAGCTCCGCTGGATCTGGAAGGGGAGAGGAGGAGAGGTAAAGAAAGGAGGCGGGGGTGGATGGAAAATGACCACGACGACATAGCTAGGGTTTCGAGGTTGGTGTGAAAGGGTCAAGGACTATCGGTGGATCTGCGAGCATCCGATGGTGTGCGATGCATGATCCGCGTGAGACGTCCACGGACCAATCAGAGTGCAGTAAGACGTTATGACCATCTAAATTGGTCGTAGTTGACTAAAAATAACATGTTAAAATCAGGTCAGCTATTTTATGACCCGAGAAATATAAAAAGAAAATGTAAAACCTTCTCACTTTGTCAACAAATGTGGACAATTTTTTAGGAAAATAATAAACATGAAATGAGATAAATAACTTAAAAAAGGTGCCATGAGAAATGAGTTTTTTGGCAAAAAAATCATTTTCCATTTTTTTGAGTGCCCAAAATGAGTTTTTTTTGTGAAGTACCTACCATATATTTATTGTAAAATTGGACCAAAACAATTTTCTAAAATATTAGGCCATATTTAATGCACAATTGACAAAATGGTTGGGTGTCAAAAGTTTTGATCCACCTCTGGTGAAAAAGGCAAATTCCTGCCGATTCAGGAGGAAGCGAGTCAAATTTGAACTACAGCTGCCTCATAGTTTGGTTTTTATTTTTTCAAAAATTCATTTCTAGGTACATAAGTATCTATTTAATCAGAGAAACACCAAAAAATCCAAGATTCAACCACTAGCTAGGAACGGTCATGCCCGCCGTTTTGACCGCATTTTGATACGGGCATAAAAAGATAAAAAAAATCAAAAAATTGGAAAACCATCACATTGTGTCATTGCATGTGACCAAGTTACCAGGGAAAATAATAAACTTGTAATACGACAATTATTTTAAAAAAGTTTTATCAGAATAGAGCTACCATGTGTGAAGATTCATGGCTTCCAAGCAAAATGATCAATCTTATGGCCACATTCATGGCATAGTTTGTTCAAATGATCTCATATCGTGGACAAGAGTGCATCTTGGAATGGCAAACAATGTTGCCTAAGGAAGTTTTCATTTTCTTTCGTCGAAAAATTCATTTTCCATTTTCTGAGTGCCCAAAATGATTTTTTTCTGTGAAGGACCTACCATATATTTGTTGCAAAGTTGGACCAAATCAATTTTCTAAAATACTAGGACATATTTAATGCACAATTGGCAACGTTGGGTGTCAAAAGTTTTGATCCACGTCTGGTGAAAAAGACAAATTTCCGTCGATTCTGTAGAAACTGGGTCAAATTTGAACTACACCTGCCTCATAGTTTGCTCTTTATTTTTTCCAAAAATCATTTCTAGGTACATAACTATCTATTTAATCAGAGAAACATCAAAAGGTTTACACGATTCAACAACTATCTAAGAACGGCCAAGCCCTCCGTTTCGACCGCATTTTGAAATGGGGCATAAAAAATCAAAAAAATCAAAAAATTAGAAAACCTTCGCATTGTGTCATCATATGTGACCAAGTTTCCTGGAAAAATAATAAACTTGTAATACGGCAATTATTTAAAAAAAATTGTTCTCAGAAATGAGCTATCATGCATGAAGATTCATGGCTTTCAAGTCAAATGATCAATCTTATGGCCACATTCATGGCATAGTTTGTTCAAATGATCTCATATTGTGCACAAGGGTGCATCTTGGAATTCCGAACAATGTTGCCTAAGGGAGTTTTCATTTTCTTTGCACGGAAAAATCATTTTCCATTTTCCGAGTGCCTGAAATGAGTTTTTTTGTGAAGGGCCTACCATATATTTGTTGCAAAATTTGACCAAATCAATTTTCTAAAATACTAGGCCATATTTAATGCACAATTGACAAAATGGTTGGGTGTCAAAAGTTTTGATCCACCTCTGGTGAAAAAGACAAATTCCCGCCAATTTAGTAGGAAGCGGGTCAAATTTGAACTGCAGCTGCCTCATAGTTTGCTCTTTATTTTTTCCAAAAATCATTTCTAGGTACACAAGTATCTATTTAATCAGAGAAACATCAAAATTTTTCCAAGATTCAACCACTAGCTAGGAACGGTCAAGCCCGCCGTTTTGACCGCATTTTGAAACGGGCATAAAAAATTCAAAAAAATTCAAAAATATTGGAAAACCTTCATATTATGTCATTATATGTGACCAAGTTTCCAGAAAAAATAATAAACATGTAATACGGAAATTATTTAAAAAAATGTTCTCAGAAATGAGCTATCATGCGTGAAGATTCATGGCTTTCAAGCCAAATGATCAATCTTATGGCCACATTCATGGCATAGTTTGTTCAAATGATCTCATATTGTGCACAAGGGTGCATCTTGGAATTCCAAACAATGTTGCCTAAGGGAGTTTTCATTTTCTTTTCATGGAAAATACATTTTCCATTTTTTGAGTGCCGGAAATGATTTTTTTGTGAAGGACCGACCATATATTTGTTGAAAATTTGGACCAAATCAATTTTATAAAATACTAGGCCATATTTAATGCACAGTTGACAAAATGGTTGGGTGTCAAAAGTTTTGATCCACCTCTGGTGAAAAAGACAAATTCCCATCGATTCAGTAGGAAGCAGGTCATATTTGAACTGCAGCTGCCTCATAGTTTGGCTTTATTTTTTTCCAAAAATCATTTCTAGGTACATAAGTATCTATTTAATCAGAAATACATGGTTTGGTGGCGAGACATCGAGGTTTGTACGGTGGCCGAGGGCGCATAAGCTCGCATGCTCGCCGTGTGGTCACCGCGTGACCGTGGCGTTGCCATGCGTTCTGGGAGGCCTAGGCATGTCTAGTGGGTTGGGCACTCCCCAGGTAGGTGCTAGGAAGAAAATTACAACATAATATTCTCATGAGGAGACCGAACTATGCTCAAAGATGAATTAGCAGCCAAGTGTTTGATTAGCGGTACGGGAAATGCACATGGCCAATGGGCGTGAGTTTTGGCTGAGGATGATCATATACTAAGAAGAATGTATTCATAAATTTTCAGATCAAAAGGAGGATCCTAGGTGGTACTTGCTTGGCAAAGTACCACACTGGACAAAAATACGAATGTTGAAGCTGGGCTCAAAATAATGAATGGACTGAGCTAAAATTTGGTGGAGGATGGTTATTTGGGCATAGGAAAGCACTGTAGAAAATGGATACCATTTGGACATGCCAAAGTGGTACTTCCTTCACAATGCTCTTCTCTGGACAGAAACATCAGAAATTAGTGAGAGAAATTGGCTAAATGAAATGAGCTCAAATTTGGTGTAGGTAAGTTACATAGGCATATATAATATGTGGAAAAAATTCAACTCATTAGGATATGCATAGCTAGTACTTCTTTCACAAAGGTTCTAGGTGGACAAAAACTTTGGAAATTTGCCGAGGAAGATTTAAAGGGCAAATGGAGCTGAATTTTATCCTGAGGCAATGATTTGGATAGGAAAGACTGCCCAAAAGTTTTGAGGCAACCAAGAATATATAAATAGCACTTTCTACACAATGCTCTTCTCTGGATAGAAACTTCGGAAAATTAATGAGAGAAATTGGCTAAATGAAGTGAGCTCAAATTTGGTGTAGGTAGGTTACATAGGCATATAGAATATGTGGCAAAAATTCAAATCATTAGGATATGCATAGCTAGTACTTCTTTCACAAAGGTTTTAGGTGGACAAAAACTTTGGAAATTTGCCGAGGAAGATTTACTGGGCAAATGGAGCTGAATTTTGTCATGAGGCAATGATTTGGATAGGAAATAGTGCCCAAAAATTTTGAGGGCAATCAAGAATATATAAATAACACTTCCTTCACAAAGTGTTTTTCTGAACAGAATAGGAAAATGAATATTTTTATATTATTTTTGAACTAGGCAAGGAAGGTTTTTTACATATTTGACGAAGATATGACCCAAAGAATTTATGAGATTTTTTAGGAATTTTGGGAATGACAGAAATATAGGTTGCTTCACAACCTAGGGCAAAAACTGATACATGGACATGACACATAGGCAAAAATGATGAGGTGGTGTCTAGTCATAGCAACCCACCACAATTTACAAGGTTATGACCATCTATATTGGTCATGATCAGCTAGAAACAAGGCAGCGGACCAGTGATATCTGCTTTATGGCCATTTCGTGTAAGGAAATTACGACCTTTCTGACCAAAATGGTCATTATAGTTTAGGGTTTGGAGCCCCCCGAATAGCTTTTGACCAATTGGTCTTAAATGGTCATAGATCTATGACCAATTCTTCTAGGGTCACTGACAGAAGGTCACTAGTTGACATATTTCTTGTAGTGCCCGCCGAGTTCCTGCAGCTCTACGAGCTGAGCATCGAGGCGGCCAGCGGCGAGAAGATCATGGCAAACTGGTTCTTGATGGCCTTCAAGGATGGTGCGTGTTCGTGGCTCCTGAACCTACCTGAGGGTTCGGTCTCTTCCTGGGAGGATATGTGCGGCCGCTTCGTCGCCAACTCCCAGGGCACTCGCGACCGTCCGCCGGCCGCGGGTGACCTGCGACGCATCAAGCAGTAGCCTGGAGAGACCCTGCAGAAGTATATCCAGCACTTCAACAATGTTCGTCTCAATATCCCCAAGGTATCGGAAGAGGCCATCATATCAGCATTTACTGATGGCGTCCATGATGTCAAGATGAAGGAGGAGCTCGCCATCCATGAGGATCTCTGCACAGCCCTGGAGATGTTCAACATGGCGAACAAGTGCGCAAGGGCTGAGGAGGGGCGCCTCTCCCTCCTCGAGCTCTCCAATGCTAACCCAGAAGACAAGAAGGCCAAGGCGAAGGACGTGAAGCGCAAGGGGCCAACCGTGCTTGCGGCCGAGCCAGAGACGAAGCACGGCTGCGACCACCCCGAGTCATCTAAGAGCAACCGGCCGTTCTGCGTCTTCCACAACATTCACAGCCACAACACCAACGACTGTCGGGAGCTCAGGGCCCTCCGCGATGGTCGCCTCGGTCGACGCCCCGAGCGCAATGATCCAGGCTACGGTCGTGGAGGTGGCCGAGGCGGAGGACGCTGGGACGGATGCGACCACCGTCAGGAGTGGCGCGACCAGCCTCGGGAGGATCACTGGCCCTCGCAAGGGCGCCTGGAGAGAGCAGCCTCGTGAGGAGTGCCCTCAGGGCAGTGCAGCTCTGCCTCCACTGCCTCCACCGCCAAGAAGGAACAAAGATCACCACCAGGACAAGGGGGCTGGGGGCTTCCAGGAGCCTCGAGCCATCGCCTGCATCTTGGGCGGCTCACAGGCCCCAGCTTCCCACCGCATTTTCAAGCAGTTCGCGTGTGAGGTGAATGCAACGCTCCCCAAGCCTGAAGCAACTCTCCCTCTCAGGTGGTCCAAGTGCGCCATCACCTTCAGCTCCTCAGACCAACTCAAGTGCGCGGCCACTGGTGGCGCGCTCCCCATGCTCTGCTCTCCTGTCATTAGCAATGTGGTCATCACCAAGACTCTCATCGATGGCGGAGCAGGGCTCAATGTCCTATCTGTGCAGACGTTCGATAGACTCCAAGTGTCATACTACTAGCTTCACCCAACCAAGCCATTTTCAGGAGTGACCGACGGTTCTACACATCTGATAGGGCAGGTCCGCCTCCCTGTCACCTTTGGCGAGCGCAACAACTACCACACCGAGCCCATCGACTTTGATGTCACCGACATCCGCTTGCCCTACAACGCCATCCTAGGGTACCCAGCACTGGCCAAGTTCATGGCAGCTACGCACCATGGCTAGAACGTCCTCAAGGTGCCAGGAAGTGGCGGCGTCATCGCGGTCGCATGTCAAGAGAAGGATGTGGTGTCCTCCCTCAAGCGCGCCTTCCAGGCTGCAGTGGTCGAGAACCCTAAAGACGAGGGCCGTGCCCTCCCTCTTGAGGTCGCTGTAAGTGCATCTAGTGCCCCTTAGTGATTTTGGTGTATTGAAGACTTATAGGTTAAGGGACTAATGCGTTTGTGAGTGTACACAGGTCTATAAGTCTATGAGGAGTTTGATATTCTGAGAGAAAGTCGACCCTAAAAATGAAGTTCTTGATGAAGACTTTTATATTCGAAGACTTTGAAAGTGAAGAAATTGGTGTGACCTTGAAGACTTGGTATTCATTTGAGGAACATGAAGCTCGAAGACTTTTGTTTCCGTAGTTTCATTTTCTCTTTCTTGAGTCATAGGAAACACCGTCTTTGTTAAAGGGGGTCGAGGAAATACTAAGGAAAAATTTCCATGTGATGCTCAACTCAAAATCCTACACCTACCAATCCCTTGAGTGAAGCCATTGGAAATCTCATACAGTTCGATCAATTTCTTGATGACAAAGACGCAGTTCTTACAGTCACTGAGGACTTTCTTCGATGAGGAGTTAGGAATTCGCCAAATCTGAATTGCCTACGATGAGAACATGATAGCCCGAAGAATTTGAGAGTCAAATTTCGACCGTTCTTGTGTTCTTGCCGGCTGTCCCAAAATATCTTATCCACCTAACGGTCATATCATTGAAGGGCATTTATGTCTTATCATGTCGGGCTGCTCCCTAGGCTATAAATAGCCGCCCCTACAACCACTAGTTGGTTGGCTGCTCGAGAGAACTTGACACTTGTCATTTGAGAGCAACCCATCCTCCGAGGGACTTTGAGCGAAAATCATCAAGTGAGGAAAATCCAAACCAAACCCCCACAAACCCAAAGTGATTGAGCATCATCAAGAAATTGATCCTGCGTGGATCCGGCGCTTGTTACCTTTGAAGATCGTGCTTCTTCCGCACGGTTAAGCGTCAAGGTCTAGAACATCCTGGAGGAATTGTGGATCGCCGAGTGACCAAGTCTGTGAAGGTTTGGAAGTCGCTGAAGACTTACCACGAGTGATTGGACGAGGCTGCGTGGTCTTAGTTCAAGGAGAATACGGTGAGGACTGGGTGTCTGAGTTGCGGCTCGATGATGGGTGTCGGGACTGCGTGTCCTCGAGTTTAAATACTTAGCCACTCCAACCAGACGTACAACTGAGACAGCAGTTGGAACTGGTCTACCAAATCATTGTCTTCACCAACTAACTGGTTCTATCTCCTCAACCCTTTCATTTCCTCATTACTGTGTTGTGTATTTGTTCATATCTGTGCTTGAAGACTTTGACTGAAGACTTTCTCAATTTCCTCAGTTCAATTTCTTCAGTCTGTTTGTCATCGTCTTGTGTTATCCTGTGTTTACGCTTTCTGTACTCTATGCTAGTCTTCATTTCATCATGATGACCATGCTTGTATCCTGTTCTGCTTACTTCTGAGTACTTATTCCGCTGCTAGTAGTTCTTCAGTAAGGAATTTCCTTACCGCAAATTCCTCGATGAAGAATTCATAAAATCGCCTATTCACCCCCCTCTAGTCGATATAACGCACTTTCAATTGGTATCAGAGCAAGGTACTCCCTTGTTCTGTGTGATTTTGGTTTAACCGCCTGGAGTTTTAGTTATGTCGACCGCAGGTATGATCAAGGTCTCGGCTGGGTGTCCTACCTTTGATGGGACGGACTACCCCTACTGGAAGAACAAGATGCGAATGCATCTTGAGGCTATTGACAATGATCTCTGGTATGTTGTGGAAAATGGTGTCCCCTCTGTCTCACCCTCACTGAATGCTACCGATGTGAAGAGATTCAAGCAACTCGATTCTCAAGCGAAGAATATCATATGTGGCCATCTGAGTAAAGGACAGTATGGAAGAGTGAGTGCTTTGGAAACTGCTAAGCTTATCTGGGATAGGCTGTCCAAAGTGAATGAAGGAGTCTCAACTCAGCGTGACTCTCGAGTTGATGTTCTTCGGAATCTCTTTAATCGCTTCAAAAGACTCGACAATGAAAATGTCCAACAAACCTTTGATCGCCTCACTGATATCTCAAATGAGCTTCAAGCCCTCGGTGCCACTGACATCACTGATCATGAGGTGGTGAAGAAACTGTTGAGATCGCTTGATTCCTCATTTGATACTCTGGGATTGATGATACAAGAACGTGCTGACTACAAGTCTCTTGATCCTGCCGATATCATCGAAAGGCTAAATACTCACGAGTTCCAGCTTGCTGAAAAGAGAGATCTCTATGGTTCAAGCTATGGCAAACCACGTGACCTGAAGGCCAAGGCTATGTCTGACTCTGAATGTGAGGATTCTGGTAGTAGCCTTGGTGATCCTAAAGAATTGAGCCAGGAGCTAGCACTGCTCGTGAAGAAATTCCAGAAGTTCTCAAGACGTGGTCGCTTTGGAAAATCCTCAAGGAGCGTCGATCAGGTAGTAGGCATCGTTCCCTAGCACCTTGCTGATGATGAAGGGGCCCTCCCAAGGCACCGACAACTTGTGCTGGCCGGCTGTTCTCTGAATCAGCCGGAGCACAAATCGCCCTCTTGGAATGATCTTGGCTTGACCTTGCGGTTGTAGTATCGCCAGAGACTCTTACGTAGATCTTTGGACGGTGAGTGCCAACAGCCGCCCTCTTCCAGCAGGTCGGCGCCGTCTTGGCGTGCTTCTTCACCTCCTCTTGGTGTACATAGAGACTCGCGGAGAGTCGAATTGTATATCCGTCGGGATGACAACCCGGCACCGTGAGACGAGGAAGAACGGCGTGAAGCCGTTGATCTGTTCGAGTCGTCGCAGACTCTAGAGGACGGCAGCAGCTCTTCCACCCAACAGCGGCGGCGCTCGAGTGGTTCGACCAATCGAGGCTTGATGCGAACGAGATGAGGCCGTTGGCTCGTTCCACCGGCCGTTTGATGCGGATGGGCAACGGGCGCTAGGTCGATCGGATGCCTGCGTCGCCGCGAAAGCGAGCCAAAGCGCCTTTGGCGAAATTGGTGCCATTATCGGTGATGATGCTATGCGGTATGCCGTGCCGCACCGTGATGTCGGCAATGAAGGTCACCGCTTTGTGGGCCCATTTAATTTCTTGATGGGCTTCGCTTCTACCCACTTGGTGAACTTGTCCACCGCGACAAGCAAATGAGTCGAACCGCCTCGGGCCGTCTTGAAAGGTCCCACCATGTCCAAGCCCCAAAGCTGCGAAGGGCAGGCGATGGGGATTGTCTTGATCAGAAGCCGGGTGAAGGGGCTTGGAGCGAACACAGCACCCCTTGCACTTCTTGACTAATTCTTTAGCTTCTTCGAGGCGATCGGCCAAAAGAAACCGTCTTAGAAAGGCTTTGGCCATGGCGCCCTCGAGGCCGCATGGTGACCACACTCGCCTCGATGGATGTCTTTGAGGATCGCTGGCCTTGCTCGATTCCACATGGCTGTTGGTGGACACCAGTGGTGTGCGTCGACTAACTCTCTGTTGACTATGGTGTAGGCTGCCGCTCGGCGTTGTACTTGCCGAGCCGAGTCTCATCTGCAGCAGCTCCTTGTTGACTAGGAACTTGAGGATGGGTTGTGCCCATGAAGGTGCTGCTATCTCTTGACTTCCACCACAAATGACTTGGACAAGGGTGGCTGGGCTGGGAGGCGGCGGGTTGAACTCTGCTTGCCGCTTGCTGAATTGAGGAATCTCTGGGCGATCGGCGCAGTCCCGAGCAGTGGCCGATCCCGGGCCGATCGCCTTGATCCCGGCCGATCGGGCGCAGCCCCGGCCGTGGCTTTCTTGAGGTTGCTTGCTGGGGTCTTGGAGTCGGATTCGACTATCTCTGCGGGAGCCGGCACGAAAATGGAGTCGGATTCTGGTGAGGGCTTGATAGACGGCTTGAGGAGGCGCTGAAGGGCGACGCCAGAAGGTATCGCCTGGCGAGTGGAGCCGACTCGCGCCAATGCATCTGCTTGATTGTTGTCGTTTCTTGGTACGTGGAGGAATTCGCATCCTTCAAAATATCCGCTGAGCTGCTGCACCAAGAAGCGGTAGCTTGCCATGTTTGCGTCCTTGGCGTCGATCGCGGATGATCTTGAACCACCAAGTCGAGTCGCCATAGCACGAGATCCGGCGAATGCCGAGTTCCTTGGCAAGCGGAGCCCGTGGGCGAGTGCTTCATATTGGCGGCGTTGTTGGAGGCGGCGAAGTGGATTTGCAGCATGTATTTGAGCTTGTCGCCTTTGGGAGGTGAGGGCGATGCGGCTCCGAGGCGGGCGCATCTTGGAGCCGTCAAGTCACGTCGCCAATGAGTAGAGTCGAGCCTGGTGGCAAAATCTTGAGTCTCGGCCCGGTCGACGAGGAAGTCAGCCAGCGCTGCGACTTGATGGCGGTCTTGCGGTTGGTAGTAGATCGTGTGGGGGCTAGATCGATAGCCCATTTGGCCACTCGGCGGAAGCATCTCGACTTCCGATGATCTCGGCGAGTGGGGCGGTGCAAACCACGGTGATTGGATGCTCTTGAAAGTAGGGCTTGACTTCTTGGCGGCAAAATGCACACCGTAGCACATCTTACGGTAGTGAGGTAGTTACTGCTTGGAGGTCGACGATTACCTCGCTCGGGTAATATCTTGGTCTTCGGACCGGGGCGCCTTGCCTTCCTCCTTGCGCTCGACTACAATAAGCATCTTGACTACCCGGTGGTGGCGGCGATGTACAAAAGCATGGGCTCTTTGGGAGTCGGAGCCGCCAACACGAAGTCGCCAACATCTTCTTGATTGGAGAAATGCCTCATCGCCTTGTGGTTCCACTCGAAAAAAGTGGTCTTCTTCATCGCTTGATACAATGGCGAGCTTTCTGCCCACCGATGATGAATCGGCTTATGCAAGCCAAGCAGCCGGTGAACTTCTGCACATCCAACAGTCGGCTGGGTACCTCCATCCTCTCAATGGCCTTGATCTTCACAGGGTTGCACTCTATGCCGCGTTCGGAGACCAGAAAACCAAGGAGCTGGCGGTTGGGACTCGAACACGCATTTCTCGGGTTGAGCTTGATCTGGAATCGCGCAGATTCTCAAAGGTCTCTTTAAGATCCTCTAGCGGCGCCCTTCTCGTCTTCACCACCACATCATCCACATAAACATGGGCATTCTGCCGAGTTGCTTGAGGAGGCATTTCGCATGCAACGCTGAAGGTGGCGCCGGCATTCCTCAAGCGAGCGTCATCGTCGGCAGCGAAGGCTCCAAAGCGGCATGATGAATGCGGTCTTGATCTGTCTGCTGGATTCAGCTTGATCTGGTGATATCCCGAGTATGCATCCAAGAAGCTCAACAGCTCGCATCCGGTGTGGAGTCTATCACTGATCAATCCTTGGCGAGCAAACGGGTCCTTCTGGGCGAGGCTTTGTTGAGGCTGGTGTAGTCGATGCACATCCGCCATTTGCTTGTTCTTCTTCAATACCAAAGACAGGGGTTTGCCAACCATTCCGAAAAACACCTCCATGATGAAGCCGGCTGCGGGGCGGGCTATCTCTTCTCCTCGACTCTTCTCTTCTCTTGACGGTAGCGCAAGGGCTGCCCGACCGCTTCTATCCGGCACGATATGTAGCTTGTGCTCGGCGAATTCCGTCGGTACACCTGGCATGTCCTTGGGGGACCATGCGAAGATGTCCCAATTCTCACAGAGGAAATCGACGAGCTCGCCTTCCTATTTTCTGTCAAGGCCAGTGCCCATGACAGCGTACCTCTCTGGGTGCTCCGGGTCCAAGGGTATCTTCTTGGTTTCTTTGGCCGGCTTGAATGATCCTTCTGCCTCCGACTCCTTGGGGTCAGGCGACATCTCCGGCTGCTTCCCAGCCATCGCCACGACGCGATCAAGGAGCCGCTTCTCGCCGCGATCACGGAGACTCGCCAGCCGACTACTCTCGGCAGCGCCATGACGACTTCTTGTAGTCGCCCGGCACAATCAGATCCCTTGGAGGTCGGCATCTTCATCTTGAGATAGGCGTAGTGGGAACCGCCATGAATTTGGCGGGGCAGGCCGACCTAGCAGCGCGTGGTGCAGGCTCTCCAAATCCACCACCTCGAACCAGATCGGCTCTCGGCGGAAGTGATCTTTGTCTCCGAAGAGGCGTCTATCGAGATCTTGCCAATCGGCGAACAGGAGAGGCGGGTACAATCCCATGGAACACGTGCGGCTGCTCTGCGGCTGCCTCCGCTGATTCGAGCTTCTCCATGGTATCCTTATGCAGGGATGTTTATGCTGCTGCCTCCGTCTATCAGGACCCGCGAGAAACGGGCAGCCCGCTTGTCAGTGGCCAAGGTTGCTCCGAGAACCAAGGCGTAAGAGCCCAGACTTGGCATCACCTCTGGGTGATCTGCCCGACTCCAGTTGATAGGCTTCTCGGACCAATGCATGAACTCGGGGGCCTCTGCGCCATGCGTTGACTTCTTCTTCTTGTTGGCGCTTTCTGCTACCGATCATCTGTCGGTAGTGAACACTACGTATGCTCCGTGCTCTTACAGGAACTCGTCTTGGACCGCGCCGATCGTGCCGAGCCGCCCGGCTCGCGGAGGCGGCGGAGGCGGCGCGGCGCCCCGCAGCGGCGGGGGCGAGGCCGTCTCCTTGGCGATCTGACAAGCCGGTGGCACTTTCGGTGGTGTGGTTCGATGGCTTCGGCGCCGCTGTGAAACTTGCAAGGACCATCCAGAGTCGCTCGTAAGAAAAGCCGCAACCAATTGGACTTTCCGCCCTTACGCGCTTGGCGGAGGCTGGCCCTCTGCTGCCGATCCTCCATCGTTGCGACACTGCCGATTGTTGGCGGTCGGTGAGGAGCTTTGCGCTTGTTGTCGTTCTATTGCTGCCGTCGGCGGCGTCTCGGCCGCGCGCTACGAGAGCTGGGGAATCACCTTGCCACCGTGTTGACACGGATCTCCGTCTTCATAGAGGAGTCGGCCGTGGCGTGCTTATGCCGCTATGATTAGCGGTTAAATCGAGGTTTTAGGCTCGTCGCAGAGGAGCTTGTGCTAGAGGAGGTGCCCTCTCGGCACCCGGCCGTAAAAGTACTCGATGGCCTGCACCTCGTGCACGCCCTCAGGAGTTTTGGAGCTCGCCCGGTAGCGTGAGATAGTCGCTGATTCCTCGGGGCCTTGCACGCACAAGGAGAGTGGCGGCGGCTTGGGAGGTCGCTTATGCGTCGGTGAAGTTGTGAATGAAGGCTTCGATGAAGTCGACCCAGCTGTTGATGCTGCGGGGCCTCAAGCTGTTCAGCCATGTCCGGGCCGTGCCCTGGAGCATGAGGGGAACATACTTGACGGCGACTCGCTTGTTGCCGTTGGCGATGCTGACAGCCGTAGAGTAGTCTATCAGCCAATCTTCCGGCTTCACGGAGCCGGTGTACTTGGGCGTATCTCGAGGGAGCGTGAACCCTTTGGGGAAGGGCTCGTCTCTGATGCGAGGCCCGAAGCAAGGTGGACCCAGCTCGTCTTCTTCTTCTAACGCCAGGGATCTGTGGAGGCGGTCGATCCTGTGGCGGGCATCGTTCTCTCCGACTCCCTCTCGGCGACCGAGGCGATCTCCGAGAGTCGGATGCTCAACAGGCGGCGGAAAGACTCGCCGTTCTCTTCGGGGAGGGGGAGGCAAATAATCGCCTCGCCGCTCCACTGCTCTGGGGCGGCCATCTTGGTCGCGCTCGATGGAGATGCGAGTCCGGCTGTGGCTCGCAGCCGGCTCCTTCTCTCTCTTCCCGCGGACTCCGCCAGTCGGCGTCCGGGAGGTCGCGCCTTGATCTCGGCGAGGGGGTAAGTCGTCATTCTTCTGTTGCTGCGCGTCGGCGCGGCCGCCTGCCGCGTTTTGCGCAGCAACCGCGTCGAGGAGCTGCTGGACTCGCTCCGTCATCACACGGCGCTCTTCACCGTCGAGGTTCCTCAGCTCCTCGGTTGCCGCTTGGGCGGCGCGGATGTTCTCCGCAGGGGTGGCGTACACGGGGCGCTTCGCCCCAAACAGATCGGCGATGGCCGCGCCGCGCTCTCGGACCGCGCCAAGACGGCTCGGCCCAGTCGGAGCCGGCGAGCCGCCCGCAGCACGGTCCATCTCGCGCTGATATGCTTCGGACAAGCGTCTCATGCTTGCCAACTTCTTGGCGCCTTCAATGAGCTGAAGGCGGCGCTCTTCCAGCATCTCTGCGTCCGCGTCCTCTGGGAGGGGCGCGGACAGGTCTTGCAGGGCCGCAGGCAGCGGATCCTGGGCGTTTTCACCGAAGTGCTCGCCGTGGCCGATGACGAGCACCTCCGTGACGGCGCTTCCGCCGCTCTCCTCGTACGGAAGCGGCTCGTCGTAAACCACCACGTTGTTGGGGAAGGTATCAAGCGTCTGGCGTCGGAGTCGACCAGATCGGGTTGGAGGAGCCTACGGACTCCAAGTCTGGCGGGCTTCGCCGCGACTTGAAGCTGGTCAAGGAGGCCCGCGAAGGTTCTCGGGGCCACCCGCGCCCGCTTTGGCGCGAGCTCGCCGGAGAGGCGCACCTCGCCGATGAGTTCGGCGAGGCTGCTTTCCTTCGCAGCGGCGGCTTCGCGCCACAAGGCAGCGTCCGATGCAACTCCATCCGGCGAGCCGGGCTGGCTGCGCTTCGCCAGGAGGAAGAGGGTTCCCGCCCGAGCAGATCTCCGGACGACGGTGCACCTCGACCCACGGTGGGCGCCAAATGTCGGGGGTTGGGTGCGACATATGCCAACGGGTGGCTTATCATGGTGGGGGCGAGTAGGACGTCGCCGGTGCACGAAACGGATGAGGCGAAGACATGCACGCCGGGAATCTTACCCAGCTTCGGGGCTCTCCGAGGAGATAACACCCCTACTGCTGCGCTGCGGGGTCTCCGCATGATCACTATGGGGTGATAGTACAATGGTGCTCCTCGAGCTGTGTGGAGGCAGGAAGGAGCAAGGCTAGCTCTTTCCCTCTTGCTATATGTCTAAACCTATCTAGGGCCGAACCCTTTGCATGGGTGCCCCGGGGGGTTTATATAGGCCTACCCCCCGGGGGTACAATTGTAATCAGACTGGGCGTGGCCCCCAGTCGTCAGTCTCTCTTGCAGCCGTCCTCCCGCCCGGCTTGGGCTCGCCGATGGCGGGTCCCATGGACAGCAGACAATCGTGCGGGCGCTCTTTGATGATGCAGGCTTGGTCATGGGGTCGTGGGAACAGTGCCGCCGTCTCGTCAGCGATCACCGCCGCCATCCCCGTCAATCTGGTTTATGGCTTGTGGGGCCTCGGCCGGGAGGCGGCCGACTGGGAGGCCGACTCCGTAGGGCCGCCTTCGACTCTCCAACCGCCTTCTTCCATCTCACCGACGGGGCCCGGTGATCTCCGGGCGACACGCGCCCGCCGTCGTGGGTGCAAAGGCCTTGCGACTATGGCTGAGAAAAGGAGGCATGGCAGCGATGCCGCGCCTCACGGAGATCTCTGGTGACGCGGCTCACTCAGAGCCATGCCTTCTTCTCGTGGTCCGAGGGGACAGCCACGATGGGGATGTACCCTGATCGGTCTTCGTGAAGGTCGCAGCCGACTCTCACGGTCGGCCCCTTGAGAGGTCGCAAGCCCAGAGTCGGCTTGGTCCAGAGTCGCCGCTTGGGGACTCTGCTTCTTGAGGTCGCCACTGGGACTCGGCCTTCGAAGGTCGCCACTGAGGCTCGGCCTTCTCGAAGGTCGCCTCACTGCACTCGCCCTCTCGGTCGTCGCACTGGACTCTGGACTCGGGCGCGCCCCCGCCGATGTCTTGAAAGATCCTGGGTCCTGGGTCAGCCTACCCATGGCCCATTACTCCGACAGTGACTATAAGAGAAGGTTGTGCCACAAATGCAAGAAACCTGGTCACTATATTCAAGATTATCCTCAGTGGGAAAAGGAAATGAAGAAGAAGAAATACAAGGATTACAGTTCTGATGATGCGAAAAAGAAGAAGAAATCATCAAAATCTTCGTCATCAAAATCCTCAAAGTCTTCATCTCACAAGAAGGGCAGCTCCAAGAAGGCTCGGGCATTCATTGGCAAGGAAATGGACTCTGAAGCTGAATCTGAGGAAAATGATGAAGAGGAGGCGTCTGAAGAATCTAAATCTGGTGTGGCGAGTCCGGCCTTCGCTCTTGCTTTCGCGTCAACAAGTCCATCTTCAACATCAAGAAACCGACTCCACCGACAAGCCTGATGAAGATAATGATGACTACGCTCCCACCTATTGCTTCATGGTGAAAGGTGCAAAGGTACTCAAATACAACTCCTCTGAATCTAGTGAAAATGAATCTGATGAGGATCTCAATCCCAGCTACTCTAAACTTGCTAAGATTGTTGTAAAACAACAACGGGCTTTTGAAAAGGTTCAAAACATGCTAGACAAAAGTGATGATATGTTGGGTGAAGAAATGGATCGCACTAAAGCCTTGACTGAAAATCTTCAAAGACTTCAGTCTAGGTTTGATAACCTTCAAAGTCATCATAACACTCTCTTATCTGATCATGACAAACTTTCTTATGAATTTCTTCAAGAAAAGCAAGATCACGAGAAGCTTTCCTCTGAATCTCTTCAAAGAAAGGAAGATCTTGAAAAGCTAAGAGTGTGTTATGAAGATCTTCAGAAGGAGCGCGATTCATTACTAGCTCAACAAATCAGCGCTTCTCAGGAAGAATTCGTTCCTCCATGCTTAAAGTGCATTGAACGTGAATCTGCTAATTCTTCACCTGAATGTTTAAATGCTTCAGATGTTACAAATTCCTCATCTACCTCTGCTATCACTAATTCCTAATCTGAGGACATTGCTAGTATCACTGACAATGCAGGGCTGAAGGAATTGTACATGACAGGCATGTACAAAAGCCTCAAAGGGCATCAGACTCTTTGTGATGTGCTTAAAAAGCAGATCCTCAACAGAAACCCTAGGAAAGAGGGTATTGCCTTTGAGAGGAAACTCAATGCTGATGGAACATATTGAAGCCCGAGCAAGGTACCCCAAAACCTCATGGGTTGTTTGCAAAGGACCTCCAGTTGATCCATCTAACTTATCTAGCTTTACATGTGAATCTCCTCATTCTTCTGATGAGTCATTTGACTCCAACTATAAACTGTTCAAAAATCAGAATGGTGAAGTATTTGCTAGATATGTTGGCACTAACTGCAGGAACGGTTCCCCTATGAAGAAAATCTGGCTTCCCAAAAGTTATGTTGAAAGTCTTCAGGTGAATGTCCTCATGACACCACCTATGAAGAACAGGAACCCCAGATCAAATTCTTCATATGGACCAACTTCTTCATATGGATCCAAGTCCTCATAAGGACCAAATTCCTCACATGGATCAAATTCCTCAAAAGGATCAAAGTCCTCATATGATTATCATCATGCTAACAACTTTGTCTCGCAGGGTAGAGCTAAGGGCTATGAATATGTGCATTATTCTTCAAATCATTATGTTCATAAGTCCTCGAAGAATTTCTCTGCTTATTCATATGCTTACTCTAACCCCTCTTATGTGAAACGAAATGGTTTGGCATCTTTTCCACCTTTTTCATATGGTGCTCACAGAGTGATGAACTCTTTGCCACCCCTTCAGATGTGGGTGGTGAAGAAAAAGAACTAATTGAAGGAAATATGCCCTAGAGGCAATAATAAAGTTATTATTTATTTCCTTATTTCATGATAAATGTTTATCATTCATGCTAGAATTGTATTAACCAGAAACATGATACATGTGTGAATGCATAGACAAACAATATGTCACTAGTATGCCTCTACTAGACTAGCTTGTTAATCAAAGATGGTTATGTTTCCTAACCATGAACAAAGAATTGTTATTTGATTAACAAGGTCACATCATTAGTTGAATGATCTGATTGACATGACCCATTCCATTAGCTTAGCACACGATCATTTAGTATGTTGCTACCGCTTTTATCCATGACATATACATGTTCCTGTAACTATGAGATTATGCAACTCCGCTTACGGAGGAACACTTTGGGTGCTACCAAACATCACAACGAATCGGGTGATTATAAAGGAGTACTACAGTGTGTTCCAAAGGCGATGTTGGGTTGGCGATTTCGAGATTAGCTTTTGTCACTCCGATTGTCGGAGAGGTATCTCTGGCCCTCTCGGTAATACACATCATCAAGCCTTGCAAGCATTACAACTAATGAGTTAGCTGTGAGATGATGTATTACGGACGAGTAAAGAGACTTGCCGTAACGAGATTGAACTAGGTATTGATACCGACGATCAATCTCGGGCAAGTAACATACCGATGATAAAGGGAACAACGTATGTTGTTATGCGGTCTGACCGATAAAGATCTTTGTAGAATATGTAGGAGCCAATATGGGCATCCAGGTCCCGCTATTGGTTATTGACCGAAGACGTGTCTCGGTCATGTCTACATTGTTCTCGAACCGTGGGGTCCGCACGCTTAAGGTTTCGATGACGGTTATATTATGAGTTTATGTATTTTGATGTACCGAAGAAGTTCGGAGTCCCGGATGTGATTACGGACATGACGAGGAGTCTCGAAATAGTCGAGACATAAAGATTGATATATTGGAAGCCTATATTTGAGTTCGAATGGTTCCGGTGAAATCGGATTTTACCTAACACTGGGGTTGAGGAAACCTCCCGGGGTTATTGGGCCTTAGTGGGCCATGAGGGAGAAGAGGAAGGGCCGGCCAGGGCAGGCCGCGCGCCCCCTCCCCCTAGTCCGAATAGGACAAGGAGAGGGGGCGCCCCCCTTCCCTCTTTCCCTCCCCCAATCCTACTCCAACTAGGAAGGGGGAGTCCTACTCCCGGTGGGAGTAGGACTCCTCCGGCGCGCCTCCTCCAAGGGCCGGCCGCACCCCCCCCTTGCTCCTTTATATACGGGGGCAGGGGGGCACCCTAGAACACACAAGTTGATCTACGGATCGATCCTTAGCCGTGTGCGGTGCCCCCCTCCACCATATACGGGGGCAGGGGGGCACCCTAGAACACACAAGTTGATCTACACACTCGTTGCTTAAAGGTGACTTGCGGGTGTCTGTCTCTCTCACTTTAGTTGAACCGAGTGTGGCTACGCCCGGTCCTTGAGAAGGTTAAAACGGAGTCTATTTGACGAAGTATCGTTGTGGTTTTGATGCGTAGGTGAGATTGGTTCTTGCGTAAGCCCGTAGCAGCCACATAAAATTTGCAACAACAAAGTAGAGGACGTCTAACTTGTTTTTGCAGGGCATGTTGTGATGTGATATGGTCAAGACGTGATGCTATATTTTATTGTATGAGATGATCATGTTTTGTAACCGGTTATCGGCAATCGGCAGGAGCCATATGGTTGTCGCTTATTGTATGAAATGCAATCGCTTCAGTAATGCTTTACTTTATCACTAAGCGGTAGCGATAGTCGTAGAAGCATGAGATTGGTGAGACGACAACGATGCTACGATGGAGATCAAGGTGTCGCGCCGGTGACGATGGTGATCATGATGGTGTTGCAGAGATGGAGATCACAAAGCACAAGACGATGATGACCATATCATATCACTTATATTGATTTGCATGTGATGTTTATCTTTTATGCATCTTATCTTGCTTTGATTGACGGTAGCATTATAAGATGATCTCTCACTAAATTATCAAGAAGTGTTCTCCCGAGTATGCACCGTTGCCAAAGTTCGTCGTGCCCGCACACCACGTGATGATCGGTGTGATAAGCTCACGTCCATCTACAACGGGTGCAAGCCAGTTTTGCACACGCAGAATACTCGAGTTATACTTGACGAGCCTAGCATATGCGAGATATGGCCTCGGAACACCGAGACCGAAAGGTCGAGCGTGAATCATATAGTAGATATGATCAACATAAGATGTTCACCATTGAAAACTACTCCATATCACGTGATGATCGGTTATGGTTTAGTTGATTTGGATCACGTGATCACTTAGATGACTAGAGAGATGTCTGCCTAAGTGGGAGTTCTTAAGTAATATGATTAATTGAACTTAAATTTATCATGAACTTAGTACCGATAGTATCTTGCTTGTCTATGTTTGATTGTAGATAGATGGCTCGTCTTTGTTGTTCCGTTGAATTTTAATGCGTTCCTTGAGAAAGCAAAGTTGAAAGATGATGGTAGCAATTACACGGATCGGGTCCAGAACTCGAGGATTATCCTCATTGCTGCACGTAAGAGTTACGCCCCGATGCACCGCTAGGTGCCAGACTCGCTTGCCGATGCAACCGACGACGTTAAGAACGTCTGCGAGAGCAAAGCTGATGACTACTCTATAGTTCAATGTGCCATGCTTTATGGCTTAGAACCGGGACTTCAACGACGTTTTGAACGTCATGGAGCATATGAGATGTTCCAGGAGTTGAAGTTGATATTCCAAATGTAATGCCCGGATTGAGAGATATGAAGTCTCCAATAAGTTCTATAGCTGCAAGATGGAGGAGAATAGTTCATCAAGGAGCACATACTCAAAATGTCCGGGTATTACAATCACTTGACTCAACCGGGAGTTAATCTTCCGGATGATTGTGTCATTGATGTAATTCTTCAATCACGCCACCAAGCTACAAAGGCTTCGTGATGAACTATAATATGCAAGGGTTAGTAAAGACTATACCGAGCTCTTCGCAATGCTAAAGGCTGCGAGGTAGAAATCAAGAAGGAGCATCAAGTGTTGATGGTCAATAAGACCACTAGTTTCAAGAAGAAAGGCAAAGGGAAGAAGAAGGAACTTCAAGAAGAACAGCAAGCAAGTTGTCGCTTAGGAGAAGAAACCCAAGTCTGGACCTAAACTTGAAACTGAGTGCTTCTACCGCAAGCGATCGTCACTTTGGAAGCGGAACTGCCCCAAGTATTTGGCGGATAAGAAGGATGGCAAGGTGAACAAAGGTATATGTGATATACATGTTATTGATGTGTACCTTACTAGAGCTCGCAGAGCACTGGTATTTGATACTGGTTCTGCTAATATTTGCAACTCGAAGCGGGGACTACGGATTGCTTAACACCGGCAAAGGACGAGGTGACGATGCGCTGGGAAATGGTTCCAAAGTCGATGTGATCGCGGTCGGCACGCTACCTCTACATCTACCTTCGGATTAGTTTTAGACCTAAATAATTGTTATTTGGTGCGGCGTTGAGCATGAACATTATATCTGGATCTTGTTTGATGCGAGACGGTTATTCATTTAAATCGAGAATAATGGTTGTTCTATTTATATGAGTAATATCTTTTATGGTCATGCACCCTGAAGAGTGGTCTATTTTGATGAATCTCGATAGTAGTGATATACATATTCATAATGTTGAAACCAAAAGATGCAGAGTTGATAATGATAGTGCAACTTATTTGTGGCAATCGCCGCTTAGGTCATATCGGTATAAAGCGCATGAAGAAACTCCATATTGATGGACTTTTGGAGTCACTTGATTATGAATCACTTGGCACTTATGTAACCGTGCCTCATGGGCAAGATGACTAAAACCCGCTTCTCCGTACTATGGAGAGAGCAACAGATTTGTTGGAAATCATACATACGTATGTATGTGGTCCGATGAATGTTGAGGCTCGTGGCGGATATCATTATTTTCTCACCTTCACAGATGATTTAAGTAGATATGGGTATATCTACTTAATGAAACATAAGTCTGAAACATTTGAAAAGTTCAAAGAATTTCAGAGTGAAGTTGAAAATCATCGTAATAAGAAAATTAAATTTCTACGATCCGATCGTGGAGGTGAATATTTGAGTTACGAGTTTGGTCTACATTTGAAACAATGCGAATAGTTTCAAGCTCACGCCACCCGAACACCACAACGTAATGGTGTGTCCGAACGTCAGAATCGCACTTTACTAGATATGGTGCGATCTATGATGTCTCTTACAGATTTACCATTATCATTTTGGGGTTATGCTCTAGAGACGGCCGTGATTCACACCGAATAGAACACCGTCAAAATCCGCTGAGACGACACCTTATGAACTATGGTTTAGCAAGAAACCAAAGTTGTCGCTTCTTAAAGTTTGGGGATGCGATGCTTATGTGAAAAAGCTTCAACCCGATAAGCTCGAACCCAAATCGAGAAATGTGTCTTCATAGGATACCCAAAGGAGACAGTTGGGTACACCTTCTATCACAGATCCGAAGGCAAGACATTTGTTGCTAAGAATGGATCCTTTCTAGAGAAGGAGTTTCTCTCGAAAAGAAGTGAGTGGGAGGAAAGTAGAACTTGATGAGGTAATTGTACCTTCTCCCTTACTTGAAAGTAGTTTGTCGCACAAACCGGTTTCTGAGACATCTACACCAAATGGTGAGGAAGTTGATGATATTGATCATGAAACTTCGGATCAAGTTACTACAGAACCTCGTAGATCAACCAGAGTAAGATCTGCACCAGAGTGGTACGGTAATCCTGTTCTGGAAATCATGCTACTAGATCATGATGAACCTACGAACTATGAAGAAGCGATGGTGAGCCCAGATTCCGCAAAATGGCTTGAGGCCATGAAATCTGAGATGGGATCCATGTATGAAAACAAAGTATGGACTTTGGTTGACTTGCCCGAGGGTAGGCAAGCAATAGAAAACAAGTGGATCTTCAAGAAGAAGACTGACGCTGACGGTAATATTACTGTCTACAAAGCTCGACTTGTCGCAAAGGGTTTTCGACAAGTTCAAGGGATTGACTATGATGAGACCTTCTCACCCGTAGCGATGCTTAAGTCCGTCCGAATCATGTTAGCAATTGCCGCATTTTATGATTATGAAATTTGGCAAATGGATGTAAAGACTGCATTCTGAATGGATTTACGAAGAAGAGTTGTATATGATGCAACCGAAGGTTTTATTGATCCAAAGAGAGCTAACAAAGTGTGCAAGCTCCAATGATCCATTTATGGACTGGTGCAAGCATCTCGAGTTGGAATAAACGCTTTGATAGTGTGATCAAAGCATTTGGGTTCATATGCACTTTTGGAGAAGCCTCAGATTTACAAGAAAGTGAGTGGGAGCTCAGAGCATTTCGATATTATATGTAGATGACATATTACTGATCGGAAATGATATAGAATTTCGGATAGCATAAAGGATACTTGAATAAGAGTTTTCAATGAAAGACCTCGGTGAAGCTGCTTACATATTGGGCATCAAAATCTATAGAGATAGATCAAGACGCTTAATTGACTTTCACAAAGCACATACCTTGACAAAATTTTGAAGAAGTTCAAAATGGATCAAGCAAAGAAAGGGTTCTTGCCTGTGTTACAAGGTGTGAAGTTGAGTAAGAATCAATGCCCGACCACCGCAGAAGATAGAGAGAAATGAAAGATGTTCCTATGCTTCAGCCATAGGCTCTATCATGTATGCAATGCTGTGTACTGCACTGATGTATGCCTTGCTATAAGCTTAGCAGGAGGTACCAAAGTAATCCAGGAGTGGATCACTGGACAGCGGTCAAGAACATCCTGAAATACCTGAAAAGGACTAAGGATATGTTTCTCGTATATGGAGGTGACAAGAGGACCAAGCACATCAAGAGACGCTTCAATTCCATCCGGGATCTAGTCCAGGTGGGAGACATAGAGATTTGCAAGATACATACGGATCTGAATGTAGCAGACCCGTTGACTAAGCCTCTTCCACGAGCAAAACATGATCAACACCAAGACTCCATGGGTGTTAGAATCATTACTATGTAATCTAGATTATTGACTCTAGTGCAAGTGGGAGACTGAAGGAAATATGCCCTAGAGGCAATAATAAAGTTATTATTTATTTCCTTATTTCATGATAAATGTTTATCATTCATGCTAGAATTGTATTAACCGGAAACATGATACATGTGTGAATGCATAGACAAACAATATGTCACTAGTATGCCTCTACTAGACTAGCTTGTTAATCAAAGATGGTTATGTTTCCTAACCATGAACAAAGAGTTGTTATTTGATTAACAAGGTCACATCATTAGTTGAATGATCTGATTGACATGACCCATTCCATTAGCTTAGCACACGATCGCTTAGTATGTTGCTACTACTTTTATCCATGACATATACATGTTCCTCGTAACTATGAGATTATGCAACTCCGCTTTACGGAGGAACACTTTGGTGCTACCAAACGCCACAACGTGAATCGGGTGATTATAAAGGAGTACTACAGTGTTTCCAAAGGCGATGTTGGGTTGGCGATTTGAGATTAGGTTTTGTCACTCCGATTGTCGGAGAGGTATCTCTGGGCCCTCTCGGTAATACACATCATCAAGCCTTGCAAGCATTACAACTAATGAGTTAGCTGTGAGATGATGTATTACGAACGAGTAAAGAGACTTGCCGGTAACGAGATTGAACTAGGTATTGATACCGACGATCGAATCTCGGGCAAGTAACATACCGATGACAAAGGGAACAACGATGTTGTTATGCGGTCTGACCGATAAAGATCTTCAGAGAATATGTAGGAGCCAATATGGGCATCCAGGTCCCGCTATTGGTTATTGACCGAGACGTGTCTCGGTCATGTCTACATTGTTCTCAAACCGTGGGGTCCGCACGCTTAAGGTTTCGATGACGGTTATATTATGAGTTTATGTATTTTGATGTACCAAGAAGTTCGAGTCCCGGATGTGATCACGGACATGACGAGGAGTCTCAAATGGTCAAGACATAAAGATTGATATATTGGAAGCCTATATTTGAGTTCGAAATGGTTCCGGTGAAATCGATTTTACTGAACACCGGGGTTACTGAACCCTCCGGGGTTATTGGGCCTTAGTGGGCCATGAGGGAGAAGAGGAAGGGACGGCCAGGGCAGGCCGCGCCCCTCCCCTAGTCCGAATAGGACAAGGAGAGGCGGCGCTCCCCTTCCCTCTTTCCTCCCCAATCCTACTCCAACTAGGAAGGGGGAGTCCTACTCCGGTGGGAGTAGGACTCCTCCCGCGCCTCCTCCATGGGCCGCCGCACCCCCTTGATCCTTTATATACGGGGGCGGGGGCACCCTAGAACACACAAGTTGATCTACGGATCGATCCTTAGCCGTGTCGGTGCCCCCTCCACCATATTCCACCTCGGTCATATCGTCATAAAGCTTAGCGAAGCCTCGCTACCGAGAACATCAAGATCGTCACCACGCCGTCGTCTTGACGGAACTCTCCTCCCAAGCTCTACTAGATTGGAGCCCGAGGAGCGCCATCGAGCTGTCGTGTGTCAAGAACTCGGTGCGCCGGAGTAACGGCGCCGGATCGGTCGGATCGCGAGGAGAACGTCACGACTACTTCCTCTACGCTGTGATTGCTTCCGCTTGGTCTCGAGGGTACGTAGACAACACTCTCCCTCTCGCTTGCTATGCATCACCATGATCTTGCGTGTGCGTAGGAAATTTTTGAAATTACTACGCTCCCCAACACTAGTCTCTTCTGCGGGTCAGGTCCGGGCGTGCTTTAACGTCTGAAGAATTTGCCGAGGACTGTGAAATTGCTCGAAAGGACGCAGCGAATCATGATGAAATGAACTTTCATTTCACACGCCCTCATATCGCTATATCTGCTTACTGCTTGATGAAATTCATCTGATGAACTTAATATCATATTCTTCACTGATGAAGCATATGAGATTGTAAGTTACACTAATTCATCTGCAGGATGATCAACCCAAAACTACTGAGTGGGTCCTCGATAGTGGATGTACGAATCACATGACTGGTGACAAGAATCTATTGGTGGATGCTCCCTTATCCCCGTCACCTCTGAAGCATATCATCTTTGCTGACAAAGGCAAAAGTCAGGTATTGGGTCTTGGTAAGGTTGCAATCTCTAAGGATAAACACATGGACAAAGTCATGCTTGTTGAGTCCTTAGGATACAACCTCATGTCAGTCTCAATGCTCTGTGATCTTGATATGGTTGTTGTCTTTGGCAAGTATCGCTGTGTTGTGATTATGGAAGCTGACAATTCCAAAGTCTTCGAAGGCTTTAGGAGAGGAGACTTGTACATTGTTGATTTCTCTACAGGACCACAACCAGCCGTGTGTCTACTTGCGAAAGCTTCAGAAGGCTGGATATGGCATCAACGACTTGGTCACGCAGGCATGAGGAATTTGAACACGCTTGCGAAGAAGAAGCATGTCATTGGCATTGAGAATGTCAAATTCCTCAAGGATCACTTATGCGGAGCCTGTGAAGCTGGAAAAATGACCAAGGCCAAGCATCCAGCGAAGACTATCATGACGACTACTCGTCCATTCGAATTGCTTCACATGGACCTCTCCGGACCTAATCATTACTCAGCAGTCACTAATGATGCATATCTATATGGTTTTGTCATTGTTTATGATTACTCTCGATATACATGGGTACACATTGTTACTTACAAACATGAAGTGCAGGAAGTATTCAAACGATTTTCCTCAAGGGCTTCAACCAACTTTGGTGTGAAGATCAAGCACATCAGAAGTGACAATGGAACTGAGTTCAAGAATTCCGGTCTTGATGACTATCTTGATGAACTTGGTATTACTCATGAGTTATCTGCTCCCTATACTCCTCAGCAAAATGGCGTCGTGGAGCGCAAGGACAGAACTCTTGTTGAGATGGCTCACACTATGCTTGATGAATACAAAACGCCCCAGCGTTTTTGGATTGATGCAATTGATACTGCATGCCACATCATCAACAGAGTATATCTTCACAAATTCTTCAAGAAGACAGCCTATGAACTCCTCACTGACAAGAAACCCAATGTGAGTTATTTCAAAGTCTTCGGTGCTAAATGTTGGACTAGAGATCCTCACCACAACTCTAAATTTGCACCAAAAGCACACGAAGGTTTTATGCTTGGTTACGGAAAGGACTCGCACACCTACAGGGTCTTCAACATTGCTCTTCACAAGATTGTTGACACTGTAGATGTGCGGTTCGATGAAACTAATGGCTCGCAAAGAGAGCACCTACCTTCTGTGTTAGATGAACCATCACCTGAGGATGCTATCAAGCTCAAGGCAACTGAGGATGTCATTCCTACTGAAGAATCTGCTGAAGAATTCATTCCAGTTCATGAAGAACGTCGAGCTGATGCACCTAAAGAAAATGCTGATCAAATTCCTCAACGACAACCAGCTTATCCTCGCGTTGCAAAAGAAGTGCAAGTGGAGAAGATCATCGATGACATTAGCGCACCAGGTCCTCTCACACGCTCAAAAGCTTCACATTTATCTAACTTTTGCGGGCACTATGCTTTTGTCTCTATCACAGAGCCCACTAAGGTAGATGAAGCATTTCTGGAGCCGGAGTGGATTCAGGCTATGCAAGAAGAATTACATTAGTTCGAGCTTAACAATGTCTGGGAATTGGTCAATCGCCCAAATCCTCGCAAGCATAATATCATTGGCACAAAGTGGATGTACCGCAACAAGCAAGACGAAAATGGCCTTGTGGTGAGGAATAAGGCACGACTAGTAGCTCAAGGCTACACACAGGTTGAAGGAATTGATTTCGATGAAACTTTTGCACCTGTTGCTAGACTTGAGGCTATTCGCATATTACTTGCTTATGCTAACCATCATGATATCATCTTATATCAAATGGATGTGAAAAGTGCATTCCTCAATGGTAAGCTTGAGGAAGAAGTATATGTTGCTCAACCCCGTGTTTTGAAGATCCAAAGAATCGACAAAGTCTTCAGACTTAATAAGGCCCTCTATGGCCTCAAGCAAGCCCCTCGGCGTGGTATGATACATCGAAGGAATTCTTCGTGAAGAATGGCTTCACACCCGTTCACTTGACCCTACTCTCTTTACTAAATCTTATGATGGTGAACTGTTTGTGTGCCAAATATATGTTGATGATATTATCTTTGGCTGTCTCGACCAACGTTATAGTGATGAATTTGCCTATATGATGAGTGAAGAATATCAAATGTCTATGATGGGAGAGTTGAAATTCTTCTTAGGTCTTCAAATTAAATCGACAGCAAGAATGGCATATTCATATCTCAGAGAAATACCTCAAAGATGTATCGAGGAAATTCGCATGCAAGATTGCAAAGGCGCTAAAATTCCTATGCCCACAAATGGCCATCTATGCACTAATGAAAATGGTATTGACTTCGATCACAAGGTATACCTCTCCATGATTGGTTCTTTATTGTACTTATGTGCATCTAGGCCAGATATAATGCTTAGTGTTTGCATGTGTGCCTGATTTCAAGCTGCACCAAGGAATCACACCATAAGGTCAGTGAAGCATATTCTTCGATATCTAGCTCACACACCAACACTAGGATTATGGTACCCCAAGGGCTCGCTTTTGATCTCATTGATATTCGACTGACTATGCTTTGGTGATCGTGGACCGCAAGTCAACATCCGCACTTGTCATTTCCTCGACGATCTTTGGTCCGTTGGTCCTCGAAGAAACAAAACTGCGATCACCGCTTCATCTGCTGAAGCTGAATACATTGTTGTTGGCTCATGCTGTGCTCAACTGCTTTGGATGAAGCAAACCCTCAAGGACTATGGCATCAATGTGAAGAATGTGCCTCTCCTCTGTGACAATGAGAGTGCCATAAAGATTGCTCACAACCCAGTTCAGCACTCGAAGACAAAGCACATCCAGATTCGTCATCATTTTCTTCGTGATCATGTGTTGAAGGGAGACATCTCCATCGAGCACGTGAAGACTGAAGAACAGCTAGCTGATATCTTCACTAAGCCCTTGGATGAGAAGAGATTTAGCAAGTTGCGGTGTGAGCTAAATATCTTAGAATCTTTGAATGTTCTTTGAAAATGACACACATCCTAACACTTGTGCAAAATTGATGACTTAGATGTGCAACACACGAAGAAACGTTTTTCTTCAATCAATGAAGAATAACACTCTAAGTGTGAAGAAATTAGTGAAGAATTCGATTCTCAGAACCCTACGACAATTGTACGCGGTGTCTGAAATCATCATTCTTATATGGTGGGTCACGCCACCACAAAAGTTGAAAATCTTCAATTTGAGTTTTTCCTCAATTTTGAAATTCTTCAGTTTTTCAAATTCTTCAACTTTGCAAAATCTTCACTATTTCCGTCATTTTTCTTCATTGGATATACATATATATATGAGTTTATGTCCTCTACAGCATTCACTTATGGCTATTTCTTCATGTTGCGTTTTCTGCTAAGTGAATGTGATCGGACCCTTCCCCCTCTATGCTATACTCAACCCAGTCTATTCACAAATTCTTCATGTGCGTTCTAATTGAAACTCGTTCAAAGTCTTCACTATGTCCTTGACGGCTGAAGAAATTGCGAACGAAACTTTAAAACAAATCTTATCCAGATTTTCGATTTTACCGCTCAAACCGTTCCGCATTCCACGATGTATTATTTTATTCACCCACGATCTTACACGATCTCATCTACACAGTACGTGGGTGACACATGTCACGTGAAGAAGAACGGGCAGGGGCATGTTCGTCCCAAAATCTTCGGGCGAACAGTTTTTCACCATGGCTATAAATACCCTCTCCCCTTCCTCACTTCATTTACTCCGCTCGGTCGCTGTCTCTCGCTCGAGCTCCTCAAACCCTAGCGCCGCCGCTACTCCATCGTCGCCGGTGAGTAAGAGCTTCGCTGCCTCGACCTCGTCGTCGTCAGACTTCGCGCCGGTTATGGAAATCTTCACTCCACCGCCGCCAGTGCTGCTTCCCTCTGCCAAGTTAGGGCGTGGAGATCGAACTGACGAACTTCACATCTGCTCATCTCGGTTAAATCGTGTTCTTCGTTCGGTAATTAAAAGTTACTTTTATTACTCACTTTGATTCTCAAACTTTCCGAAAATCTTCAAAGGTGTTTATTCTTCAAATCTTCACACATATGAACACCTCACACATCAGATGCTCTTGATCCATTTCTCTAAGCAATCATTTTCTTCACGATTCCTCAATTGTGTGGATCTTCGATCTGCATAACTCGAACCTAAGACAAAGAGCGCTTAGTGAAATTCCTCAAGGTTCATCCGGTCAAATTCCTCAAAACTTGTATTTTCAAAAACCTTCCGAGAACGATATGACCTCTCCAAATTCCTCGCACCAACACTCTATTCACAGTACTCATGTCCGCTTCTTTGAATCACTAGGTTCTCATCAACTTAACTCATTTGCAGATTCCTCAAGAAAAACTGCATACTTCTTCAGAGTGTCCAATTGTTCAAATTCCTCATCCAAGAATATGGTCAAGGAAAGAGACCACACAAAGGAGGAAAGAAGCCCGAGGTCATGACTGCTTTGAGATCCCCGATGACATATACAAGGACTATTGCACACCGATGAAGCCAAGTTTGGCAAAGAGAACAAAAATCAGCGAAAGTGCGATTCAGAGGATTGAACGGAGATGGGCAAGAGAATGGAGGAGTATGATATGTGACTCCAAAATACATGAAGAAATTCGCTTAAATCCTCCATGCCCAAGAGCTCCATTGGCACTGCCAAGTACTGATCCCACCAAAGATCAAGCGCAGTGAGGACTTTCTCAAGAATGGGCTAGGCACCAAGCTAAATTGGCAAGACAAGCCAAGGAGGCAGTGAAGAAATTCAATGAGGATTCTGCTGCTGCTGCTGCTGCTGAGACCTCAGTCAGACCGAGGAAATCAATGCCAAAGAAGCTTGCTCGCAAGCCAATTGCTTCACCGACAGCGCCCTCACGGACAAGTTCCTCAGCTATGCCCTCACGGCAAATTCCTCAGACTGCCACTGCTCCATCAAAGTCCTCAGCTCCTGTGCATCTGGCTACATGCCAAAGGACTACTGGTTTTTCAATTGCTTCGTGTCTCAAAGAAGTTCCTCACCGCACCAATGTCCTCGCCAGCCCCACATCGTTGAAGACTAAAGCAACTGCTGGACGCGGTCCTCGGCCAAGTCCAAGGAAGAAGCAGGTTGCATTCCAAGTGCCCTCTGATGATGAAGCTTCTGATGATGAACTTGCAGAAATCATCAGAGATAGACAAGTGAAGGCCGCTAGAGCCAAAGGCACATCTGTGCCACTGCTTTTGGATCCGAGAAAAATCCTCGACTACATTGACCTCTGGCACAAGGATCCAAACAACCCAATGTCTGATCTTCCTGTGACTCCTGGTCAAAGTCACATGCTGACCCATTTCATCACTCAAGAGAAATGGAAATTTGAGATGGCAAGAGAGATAAAGAAGGCTCAATACAGAAAGGAGAAGCTCCTGAAGAAGAATGTTGTCAGAATGACACCTGAGGAACTTCTCCAGGCTCAATCTGAAATTCAAGCCCTCAGCAAAGACTTTGATGCATACTATGTTGATTGGCAAGGAGCCAAAGTGAGATTCGTCAACCTGACGAAGAAAATGACGACTGTTGCAGCTCCATCGCAACAAGAAAACCCTCAGGCTGCAAACTCTGCTCAGCCTGCTGAAGAACATGCCAAGACCACTGATGACTTTCAACCTGCCGATGAAAATACAAGTTCCAGGGCTGATGACTCCATCCTAGTCGCCAAGAAATTGCTGGGCATCCACTAGTGGTGCGCTCAAGAAATCAAGAGATCAGGCAATCGCATCACCAGCTCAAGAAAATCAACCAGATTTCTCAGCTCCTGTCGCACCTACACCAACTCCAATTCTTCCTTCTGCCTATGAAGTGAAGAAGACCAAGGCTGCAGAGCGAGCTGCAGTGAAGAAAAGGAAGGCATCAGCTGCGTCAAATTCTTCGGCTGTGAAGAAAATGAAGCCAATGACCACCTCCTTTGAAAATCCAATTGATGTTGTTCCAATTTCCTCCATGTCATCAAAGGAAATTGTTCCTTATGGAGAAGACTATAAGATCCCAAGTGGATCTGATGAAGAAAATCATTCTGCTGCTACGTCAGAGCAGCTTGATGAAGAAATTGAAGTGGACGCAATCCCTTCAATGCCAGTCATTTCCTCACCTATGCCTTAGTTCACAGCTGAAGAGGCTGGTGTTGAGGAAATTGAAGATGAAGATGTGGATATTGGATGCACCACTCCTGTGATGAATGATGACTTTTGGGAAAGTCAGCATCCCAATACTCCTCTATTCACACCTATCCAACAGATTCCTCAGTCCCCGGCAACAACTGTTCAGATGGGCTCTAAAGAAACTCATCCCACTCCTTCTGTTCATGAAGATATTCCAGCCGCTAGTGTTGACGAACCTGCTGCTGCTGATCCTCAAGTTGCACAAGAAGAGGAACCAGAAATTCCTCAGCCTGAAGAACCTGAGCTCGCGATTCCTGAGGTTGTGCTGCAAATCACTGACACTCCTCTGCCCAAACCGAAGAATCCGTTCTCAAGCAAGCAAAAATTCAAGGTGAAGACTTCTTTTCGCATGTGTTCTTCATCGACTATAATCCATATGACTCGCTCGCATAAGGAAGAGGCATTTCGACTGTTAGTCAAGCCAACTTCTATTCCTCGGTGTTTGTTTGACAAGGACAAAATCTTCGATCATGAACATATTCCTCACGTGGATATGGAATCTCTGCCATGCTTCGAGCCAGTCCTCAGTGTTATTCACGATGCAGGACTACTCAATTTCAGCACTGACATCTGCGATTGGAATGAAGAACTCATTCTTCAATTCTACGCTACACTGCATATCACCGGAGATGCTGAAGATGTCAATTCATGGGTGTTGGATTGGATGACTGAAAACACTCACTACAAGGCACCGGCAACTGAATTGCTTCGTGTCCTTCCTCTTGATCCTCCCATGACAGTGCACGTTGCATCCACAATGACCCTGAACTGACAAATCACTACATGCAAGTGCTCATAAAGCCTTTGAAGCCAGGGCAGGCCCCACGAACCAAATTCCTCGTCAAGGAATTGCTCTATGTGCCCCGGACTGTCTATCGCATTCTGACGAAGACAATGAGTCCTATCAAAGGCCATGATTCAAATGATGAAGAAGTCGTTGGCATCATGAAGAATATGCTTTTCAACATCATTCATGGCGTTCCGTCCAACTTCCATGATTTCTTCATGAGGACTCGCAAATGTTGCTATGTCACCATTCGATTTGAAGCCCTATGCGCCTTGGATTATGAGATTCATAAGGGCAAGATCTTCACTGAATTACAAAGCTGACAATCTGAACCATGGTAGCTACTTGCCTCCCATTGAAGTCCTCAAACGGCCGCCATCATCATCGATGATAAAGGCAAGGCAGCTGCTGTGATCGATGAAGGCACTCGCCCATTGATGGTCAATTTCGTCTGCTACATCTTACTCTACCAATGATGACTCGCCACACATGACACCGCCAAGAAATACCTCACCAAGCAAAATCCTCAAGCCACAAAGACCTGTGGTGATGACCGATCGTGAGTTACTCCTCGCCTTCATCAGAAGGTTGATCGCAACCACAAATGGGTAAAGCGTCAGTTTGGTGCAATTCTTCACAACATGACCTCAACACATAATGCAGTGAAGAAGAACTACTACTACCTTCATGAAACCCTCAACCGCACCTGGGCTGTTCTCACTCATGTTTATAGCGCTGAAGAACTGAAGACTATGGGTCTCAAGGAAGAATTTGACTGGTCTGCACCTCCTCCGAAGAAATTCAAGAGGGTCAAAGTTCCTCCACTGGTGGCCAGCTCTTATTCTTCATCGTGTGATACTGATGAGTATGAAGATTTGGACGACACTGCGGCAGGCCCTACTACAACAAACAACCCCGACAACGCTGGCGCTCCTCCATCAACTTGAAATTCTTCAGGGGCGTTAGTCCTCAGTTTCGATCCTTTTGGCCATTTGATGACAAAGGGGGAGAAATCTGAGTTAGTCTTCAAGCGGGTCTATATTGAGGGCATTTTTTTAAGTTACAACTCTCGTTCTTCCGAAACTTTTTATTGGATCGAGTTGTAATCTTAAACCCGATGGTGCTCTGATACTTTTGGATGGTGCTCTGACCTTTGATGCACTATGATATGATACTTTTGATGTGCTATTCTGCATGCTTATTCCTAGTTAATATTATTGCACGCATGCTGAATTACATCAGGCACCATATTTCATCATGCATTTCAAATTCTTCATAATATATATCAAATGCGTGTATGAATTACAAGATATAGGGGGAGATCTCCATGATTCAACTCCTCAAATGTGCATTGCCTCAAAAGCAAATTCCTCATTATGCACATCTTCAGGGGGAGTCCTTCTATATCTTGCAATCAAATTCCTCAATATCAGTATGTACACTTCATATGTTTATCCCCGTTGAAAACTTAACCTATGTTGTCATCAGTCACCAAAAAGGGGGAGATTGTAAGTGCATCTAGTGCCCCTTAGTGATTTTGGTGTATTGAAGACTTATAGGTTAAGGGACTAATGCGTTTGTGAGTGTACACAGGTCTATAATTCTCGAGGAGTTTGATATTTACAGAGAAAGTCGACCCTAAAAATGAAGTTCTTCAATCAAGACTTTGATATTCTCAAGACTTTCAAGACTTTGAAAGTGAAGAAATTGGTGTGACCTTGAAGACTTGGTATTCATTTGAGGAACATGAAGCGTGAAGACTTTTGTTTTCGTAGTTTCATTTTCTCTTTCTGAGTCATAGGAAACACCGTCTTCGTTAAAGGGGGTCGAGGAAATACTAAGGAAAAATTTCCATGTGATGCTCAACTCAAAATCCTACACCTACCAATCCCTTCGAGTGAAGCCATTGAAATCTCATACAGCTTCACCAATTTCTTCAAAGGATGAGACGCAGTTCTTCCGTCAATGAGGACTTTGCTCGATCGAGGAGTTAGGAATTCGCCAAAGGCGAATTGCCTACACAAAGGAGGAACATGATAGCCCTCAAGAATTTGAGAGTCAAATTTTCGACCGTTCTTTGTCTTCTTACCGGCTGTCCCAAAATATCTTATCCACCTAACGGTCATATCATTGAAGGGCATTTATGTCTTATCATGTCGGGCAGCTCCTAGGCTATAAATAGCCGCCCTACAACCACTAGTTGGTTGGCTGCTCCGAGAGAACTTGACACTTGTCATTTGAGAGCAACCCATCCTCCGAGGACTTTGAGCGAAAATCATCAAGTGAGGAAAATCCAAAACCAAACCCCCACAAACCCAAAGTGATTGAGCATCACTGAAGAAATTGATCCTGCGTGGATCTGACGCTTGTTACCTTTGAAGACTGTGCTTCTTCCAGACGGTTAGGCGTCAAGGTCTAGAGCATCCAAGAGGAATTGTGGATCGCTGAGTGACCAAGTCTGTGAAGGTTTGGAAGTCGCCTGAAGACTTACCACGAGTGATTGGACGAGGCCTGTGTGGTCTTAGTTCAAGGAGAACACGGTGAGGACTAGGTGTCCTGAGTTGCGGCTCGCTGATCGGGTGTCCGGATCTGCGGTCCTCGAGTTTAAATACTCACCGCTCCAACCAGACGCATAACCGAGACAACAGTTGGAACTGGTCTACCAAATCATTGTCTTCACCAACTAACTGGTTCTATCTCCTCAACCCTTTCATTTCCTCATTCTTTGTGTTGTGTATTTGTTCATATCGTGCTTGAAGACTTTGATCAAGACTTTCTCAATTTCCTCAATTCAATTTCTTCACCGCTTTGTCTTCGTCTTGTGTTATCCTGTGTTTACGCTTTCTGTACTCTGTGCTAGTCTTCATTTCATCATGATGACCATGCTTGTATCCTGTTATGCTTACTTCTGAGTACTTATTCCGCTGCTAGTAGTTCTTCAGTAAGGAATTTCCTCACCGGCAAATTCCTCAGTGAAGAATTCATAAAAATCGCCTATTCACCCCCCTCTAGTCGATATAACACACTTTCAGTCGCCCCTAAGATGAAGAAGCTGCAGCTGGGACAGGGGTCTCATGAAGGAGCATCGCCCGAGGATGCCGTGCTGAGCCTCGCATCCCCGGATGTGGCGCCTTCACCCACGCATAGGAAGGCGCGCCTGGCGCCCCCCTCAGGCTGGGCTCGGGGGATCTCCTCGAGAGGGCCTCAGACCAAGCCAGAGTCATGAGGGAGGTGATCGGGCACCATGTGGAGGCGCTCTTCAAAGCGCGCTTCCTAGGAGAAGGCATCAGGCGGGAGGTGCCAGACGTACAGGAGTTCATCAGCAAGGCAATCGAGGAGATTCAAGATGCTAGGGTTCTGCAAGGTGATCGTCTCCTGCCACGAGGTGCAACTCGCTGCCCTGGCGAGGGTAAGGAGTTCCGCGTCTGCATCGACATCACCGGGCTCAACAAGGCCGCATCTCGGCAGATCATCTGGCCATCTCGTGTCAGCCGATGCGAGGGTCCACCCCACAGCTACGTCTGCATGCCCTTCGGCCTGCCTGGCGCGGCTATGGTGTTCCAGCGCTGCATGAGGGACGCCTTGGCGGCTCGCGAGGCCAGGCATCATGCGATCCTGGCAGAGATGGACGAGCACCTCCAAGAGCCTCCCGGGCCCTCTGGGCTTCCCGAGGCTCGGCACCAGAGCAGCTCGTGAGGAACGACTCCAGGAACGCGCATTTTTGGCTACCTCAACACCTCTTCAGCGACAGTACCAGGTGATATCTCACTAGTTCGTTCAGTTTGGGGGCGCCCCTCGGGCTGCATCATCCCCAGGCCGTGTGGGTCTATGCCTATGGCATGTATCCCTTTTGCATCTATCAGAGATAGTTTACCCTCCTTCGCAAGCTACCTTTAAATTATCAATTGCCTGAACGGCGCTTTGTCACTAAGAACGTCTCGCGCCCTTGCGAGCCCTCCCGCGACCGCCTCATGATTAAGGACTGGCACGTTGTCTGTGCTCGGGTTCGTCCCTGCAGCGTCGCTAAATCCAAGAGACTGAGCTCTGGCTCACGGGCCAGTCCCCGTGTACGTCACCTCCCATGGCCCTTGGTGCCTTGTTCTCGCATGAGCTAATCATGGGTGAATGAGTAAGGCGCGCGACCTAGTGCCCCCGTGGCCACGGGAACTGCACGCCGGTTGTTTTTCTTCAGGATCTTTGCATGAGAAGACTGGGCACGGTGGTTGTGCTCGGGTCCGTCCCTGCAGCGTCGATAAACCAACCAGCTGAGCTCTGTCTGGCGGGCCGGCCTCGTTCACGTCACCTCCTAGGGTCGTTGGTGTCAGGCCTTCTCATGCAATAACCTCATGAGACTCATTCGGCGCAGGCTGCCTAACCATCTCGCGGGACTAATACAAGCATCCCCAATCAAGACCAGGTGCAACCCACCTTGAGGTAGGGCCTCGTGAGTCCCGTACTGGCTCAGGGTGCCCATATACACCTCCTCCAGCCCTGCCATGCAAGCCATATGTTAGGGCGGGGCTGTACACGCGCCGGGGGCTCTCCTCAGAGGGAGCCCCCTCCCACGCACTAGTGGAAGTACCATGCTCCGTGCTGGCCGTCGACACTACGAGGAGCAGCTATGCCCGTGCAGGAGCTGAAGCGCTATGCTCTGCGTTGGTAATAAACAACTAAGGGTGGCCTCGCGGCCACATTAACCTCGGGGAGCTTTCTGGCTCAGTGAACAGCCTCGCCTTGCTGCTCTCCCTCGGGAGGGTAGCGCGAGGGGGCTGGGCACGGGGGCTACGCTCAGGTCGCACCTGGTGTACCCCACCTCACCAGGCCCCACGGGCTTGGTCTTCGCGCGCCCCTCCCGAGCGAGAGCTCGGCAAGGCCAAGGTATGATGGTCGGTTCGTACGTCAAGGGGGACTCCTAAGCATCGCGTCTCAGGAGCCTAACTGGCCACGTAGCCCCTCACCCCTTGGGCTTGTCCTGGCGGTCCGTATGACCCAACGGCAGCTAAGGCACGCATGGGGCCGGGTCCTGCGGACGCAAAACGCCAAGGCCTGACTTTCGCCTTTTTAAGTCATTCGTACGTCAAGGGGGACTCCTGAGCATCGCACCTCAGAGCCTAACTGGTCACGTAGCCCCTTACCCTTGGTCTCGTCCTGGCGATCTGGACGACCCAACGGTGGCTGAGGTATGTGCGGGGCCGGGCCCTTCTGACGCGGAACATCAAGGCTTGCCTTCGCACCTTTTCCTAAGCTGTTCACACGTCAAGGAGGACTCCTGAGCATCGCGTCTCAGGAGCCTAACTGGTCACGTAGCCCTTCACCCCTTGGGCTTGTCCTAGCGATCTAGACGACCCAACGGCGGCTGAGGTATGCGCGGGGCTAGGCTCTGCCGATGCAGAACATTAAAAGCAAACAGAAAAGTCAAGGGACCATAATCTAATTACTACAAAACATATTGTTCCAAGCAAAGAGTTTTAAACGCCTCCCTGAGGCATGCTAGATGATACAGGACGAACAGGAAAGATCAGCGTCACCAAGCCACCTCTTCAGACCTGGGTGCCGCCGTACCCGCTAGCGGAGCCCCGTCGCTAGGCGCGTCGCCCGTCCCCTCGGCCCCGGTAGGAGGACCAATGTAACGCCCCGGACACACCCGCCGGTGGTCGTTACTCCTGGCGGGATCTAGACTGGCCCCACAGATCAATACTAGTCTTTTCTACGCACTTTGTCCTCACTCATGCGCACCCGGGAGCAACTTCCCGGTCGGTCACCCATCCTGAGACTACTCCAAGCTGAGCACGCTTAACTTTGGAGTTCTGTCCGAGTGGGCTCCCGGAAAAGAAGGAATTCCTTATTGATATGAGTAGTCTATCATCCCTAATAAGCCGTGGATATCACATACACCCACACTCGGAGGAACCGACGCCCTCGTCGGGCCACAGAACGCTCCTCTTGGCACAACCGTCTCAGCATCCAGTCCGCACATGTGCCATGCCGTGCCACGACGGGTCACAAACGCCATGAACAACATGACCGCAAGACCTGTCCGCAACCATCCGTAACCGCGAGGGTCGGCTCGATACCAACTTGTAACGCCCGGACACACCGCCGGTGGTCAGCATTCTCTGGCGGATCTAGATCGCCCCACAGATCAATACTAGTCTTTTCTCAAGACTTTGTCCTCACTCATGCGCACTCCGGAGCAACTTCGGCCGGTCACCCATCCCGAGACTACTCCAAGCTGAGCACGCTTAACTTTGGAGTTCTGTCCGAGTGGGCTCCCGGAAAAGAAGGAATTCCTTATTGATATGAGTAGTCTATCATCCCTAATAAGCCAGGATATCACAACCGACGACCAAGAACTTGCTCAGCATGGCATCCACGGAGCTCTTCACGGTGGCAGCAGCAGCGTCTTGGGAGTCGGAGTCCATGGGAGCAAGGAAGGAGAAGAAGTCGAAGCCGGCGTCCCGGAGATAGAGATGGCTGAAGACGCACGTAAGGGCTGAGGAAGAAAGCGAGCGTGCCTCACCTTCCACCGAAGAGCCAAACCCGTCGAAAACATCCTCAAGCACTGCCAAGACCTCAGGGAGTAGAGCAGCAGGGCTCTCCCTCGGGGTCATCGCTGTCGCCTTCTTCAAGGAATCGTCCCCGAAGAGCGACCGCTGAGCCTTGTGGAACCTCGCCTCGAGGGAGGCAAGGGTGCTGCGCTCCATGGGGGCCGCCTCCGCCTCATCCTTCAGCTTCGTCAGGCGGTCGCGCTTCACAGCTTGCTCCAAGGCCGCCTTCTTCAGCTCGACGTCTCGATCGGCAACGGCAGCCTCCTGGGCCCTCAGCTTCTCCTCACGCTCCTGGAGCTCACTGGCCTGGGCGGCCTGCTGATCCTAAAGAGCCTTCAGTTCAGCCTCCACCACGCGGTACCGATCCTCGGCTTCTGTGGCCTCCTTCCGCGCCAGGTCGTGCTTGGTTGCGACCACCCCAAGCACCTTCTGGGCTTCCTCCGTAGAGCCCCAGGCCACGCGGACAGACGCGTCGGCCTGGAGCCAACCAGAAATCAGCCCTAGGCATCCCAACACCGCGCACCGGTCCGGGCCCCGAAGTTCACCCTGGAGGAGGTCCAGCATCGCCCTTGTGTCCTCCAGGGCCCTGGAGGTGGCAAGAGCGCCATGGCCCGGCTGCACGAAGGGCAGAAGAGAAGGCGTCCTCGGCGCTAGGACGGGAGGAGCCGCTGCAGCAGAAAGGTCTCGGGCCTCCAGAAGCTGAGCGGTCTCGGCAGCCGCAGCAAGGATGGGCCCTGGAGGAGAAGCCCCGCCGAAGGCGCCGAGACCTCCTGAGGATGGGTTTCACGCCTTGGGGAGATGGCATCACCACTGGAGCTGCGGAGGCCGCGGCACTCTTCTTTGCCAGGGCTGCGGCGGCCACTTCGACGTGCTCGACCATGGTAACTTCCGCGCCCTCCTTCTGCTTCTTCGACGACTGCTGCCGAATGACAGACGAAGATGCTAAGCACCACATAAAGAATCAACAATAGGACTAGGGAGAAGACTTACTGGTCGGCAAAGACATAGTTCCTCTTCAGGCCCAGCAGCGGGAGCCGAGCCGGGGCAGCTAGAGCTGAACTCTTGGGAGCAGGAGAACTCGCAGTTGGCGCCACTCGGGGCGCTGCTGGCGAAGGCGGAACGCTGCCTGGAGGAATCAATGCGGTCCTGCCCTTCTTCGCGGCCGTCCGCTTGGGCTGCTTCAAGAAGGACACCCCAGATCTCGTGGTGACCCCAGAAGGGCAAGCCTCCTCCACCACCGGAGGTGCATCATATCATCATCGTCAGGAAAGTCGCAGAGGAGCTGCCTCTGCCGCGGGGAAGAGGATTCCTACACAACCTCATCCTCGATGGCCTCGGAGGATTGATCGTTGGAGGACATGTCTACCAAGGAGGTAGGCGGCGGGGGAGGCCCCGCCCACACGAGCCCAAACTCATCAAAGACCGGCATGGCAGCAGCAACCTCCTCCCCGTCGACTCGATAGTACAACGGGAGCCAATCCTCCGGAGGATTCCTCGGGTCCTTCCCGGTCAAGTAAAGCAACACCTTGCTCAGCTCCTCCTCGAGAAAGGCGTCCTGGCACAGGCGAATCTTGTCGTTGGCGCCCGCAAGCTTCCACAGGGGCCGGGAGCGATCTTGGAGCGGCGCTAAGCGCTGCGTCAAGAACTCCTTGATGAACATGGCCCCCGTCAGCTTCTCGCTCTTCAGGTCCTCCTCCATCTTATTCACCAATGGCTTCAGGGAATGGTTGGTGATCTTTTCAGAAAGCCACCCCTTCCCAGAGGAGGGGAGCTCAGTCAGCAGCTCCGGCAAGTCCTCGGAGCACTTGGCATCCATCAGAACCCACCTCTTCAGGGCATCCTCCAGCTTCTTCCCGGTGCGGGAGATCGCGTTACCGCCCCGGGATGCAACGAAGCTGACACACCCAGCGGGATGGTCGCCAGTCATGCAGAGGAAGAAGAAGTGGCGGAGCATGGCGACGGAGGGCATCACCCCCCACGAACGCCTCGCAGTAAAAGGCAAAAATAGATAGGAGGAGGATGGAGTTGGGATGAATGTGGAGCGCGTGGAGGCCATAATGGTGAAGAACGGCATAGAAGAAGCGGGAGAATGGGGGCACCAGCCCCGAGTAGACGCTGTGCAGGAAGAAAGGGAAGAAGGTACTGTTCGCAGGCTTCGGCATAGCGGCGGTGACCCAGAGCACCGTCCCCTTCCCCTCGTTGTCCTCGGTCGCCATCAGGAGGAGCACGGTCTGGAGCTTCTCCCCGGCCACGGAGGGCGCAAGTAGCACCGGCTCGTTCCAGGTGGAGCTGGCAGCCGAGGCTGAGGCCGTGGTCTTCTCCGTAGCCATTGGGGAAAATATTGGAGGGGAAAATTGGCAGATCTAGTGAGTTCTTCCGGTGCAGGGAGAAGGGGATCTAGAGCAAGGCAAAGAAAAGGCAATGAAAAGCCCGGCGGTAGATGGCAGCCGTTTTGTCAGATGGAAATAGTTGCCGAGGCAGCGTGGGGAAGCGGAGTCGCCCACGTCCCATCAATCGCCACGCGTCATCAAGGCCGCAAGCGGTTAGGGCCCGCGACGCTCCGCACTTGCTCTTTGGCTTTGCCTAGAAGCCAAGTCCGAGCGCGCCTTGGGCCCGGGGCTACTGTCGGCGTTCTATATATGGGGGTATCCATCCCTGCCTGCCTGGGGCCCACCACGTGGCTCCATCGATGGCCTGTTACGGTCCAGCTTCAACATCAACAGCTCAAGACCTTCGTGAGGGGCCAAGCCTCGCGAGGCGAACGACGCCAAGACCCCTGAGGGGATCGGCCTCCTCAGGCTGGCTCCCGAGGGGCGGAGAGTTCTATGCAAGGTATACCTCACGAGGCTCAGCTGACGTGAGCCATGACGACCAAGGCCAGGCGGGCGCAGAGCGCAGGTTTCCTCTTCGGTGCAAAGGAGGCAAACCATAGGCGTGGAGTCCCGAGGAATCAGACAAAGGTTTCCATTCTGGTGCAACAAGACCAAGACCGCCAGGACGGCAGGATGGAGGTCATCACCGAGCCCACCGCAGTGTCACAATTGAAGGCTTTTCGCAGGCGAAGACTACTTTTGTCAGGATAAGTTGTACTACTTGTCCCCTTTCAAATCCGGCCGTTGTGGGATCCCTTCCCGCCAACATTTGGGAAGAGGACCAAGGCCACTACAAATAGGACTTAGCCACCACCATAGAGAGCATCCAGTTCACATCCCCTCAGGCCTCTCGAGCTCAAGAACACCTCACCTCCTGAGGCCAGTTCATCCACTGTACTAGTTCATCCTCAGCCCTCCGAGGCAATCCACCAAAACACTGGAGTAGGGTATTACATCGCAAGGTGGCCTGAACCAGGATAAACTATTGTGTCTCCTTGTGTTTTCGAGCTCGTCGCGCTAGGCTTAGGAGGATCGTGGGTAGGCAGGCTGGGTAAGTTGAGATCTCCGCACGCACCCTAGCGTTCAAACCTCTCAAGGGTTTCTGGAACCCGTAATCCGACAATCAATTACCATTCTATAACATGTAACAATTCTTTGTGCGATCAATTCATCCTTATCATTAGGAACAACAGTAATACCTCCCTTCTTAGGGACACATTGGAAAGGACTTACCCACTGACTATCAGCAACAGGAATAATTATACCTGCCTCCAGAAGCTTTAGTATTTCATTTGTTACCACTTCTTTCATCTTAGGATTTAACCGTCGTTGATGATCAACAACTGGTTTAGCATCGTTCTCCAGTTTTATTTTGTGCTGGCATAGAGTGGGACTAATGCCCTTAAGATCATCAAGAGTATATCCAATAGCAGCACGATACTTCTTCAGAGTTTTCAATAATTTTTCTTCTTCATGCTCTGAAAGGTTAGCACTAATAATAACAGGATATATCTTCTTTTCATCAAGATAAGCATATTTAAGAGTATCAGGTAATTGTTTAAGCTCAAACACGGGATCACCCTTGGGTGGATGAGGATCCCCAAGGATTTCAACAGACAAGTTGTGTTTCAAAATAGGTCCCTGTTTAAAGAATACTTCATCTATTTCCCTTCTTACATTCATAAACATATCATTTTCATGGTCGAGCAAATATTGTTCTAAAGGATCATTAGGAGGCATGGCAATAGAAGCAAGACCAATTATTTCATCTTTACTAGGCAATTCTTTATCATGGGGTTGTCTACAAAATTTAGCAAAATTAAAGTCATGAGACATATCCCCTAAACCAACAGTAACAATACCCTTTTCGCAGTCTATCTTAGCATTAACAGTATTCAAGAAGGGTCTACCAAATATAATGGGGCAAAAGTCATCTTGTGGGGAACCAAGAACAAGAAAATCCGTAGGATATTTAATTTTCCCACACAAGACTTCAACAACAATCCCAATTGGTGAAATAGTGACTCTATTGGCAAGCTTAATAGTAACATCAATATCTTCTATTTCAGCAGGTGCAATATCAGGCATAATTTCTTTGTATAAGGAATGAGGTATTGCACTCACACTAGCACCCATATCACATAAGCCATGATAACAATGATCTCCTATTTTAATAGAAACATCAAGCATGCCGACAACAGGTCTATGTTTATTTTTAGTATCGGGTCTAGCAATTCTAGCAGCTTCATCATAGAAGTAAATAACATGCCCACCAATATTATCAAACAAGAAATCTTTAACCATAGCAATACTAGGTTCAACTTTAATTTGCTCAGGGGGTGTAGGTGTTCTAGCATTACTCTTATGAACCACAGTTGAAGCTTTAGCGTGATCCTTTATTCTAACAGGGAAAGGTGGTTTCTCAATATAGGCAGTAGGAACAATAGGATCAACATTATAACTAATAGTCTTTTCTTCAACTTTAATAGGTTCTACTAATTTTACTTCAATGGGAGGATGATATTTAAACCACTTCTCCTTAGGGAGATCAACATGAGTAGCGAATGATTCACATAAAGAAGGTACTATCTCAAAGTCAAGTCCATATTTAGTGCTGAATTCACAAAAAGCATCGGTATCCATAAAAGATTTAACGCAATCAAACTTAGGTGTTTTAACTGACTCCTTACCTTTGTCGAGTTCCCAATCTTCAGAGTTGCGTTTAATTCTTTCCAATAAATCCCATCTGAATTCAATAGTCTTCATCATAAAAGAACACGTACAAGAAGTATTGAACATGGAGCGATTATTAAGAGAAAGCCGAGCATAAATTTTTTGAATAATAGTTTCTCTTGAGAGCTCATGATTGGGGCATGAAAATAACATTGAATTAAGCCTCCCCAAGCTTGAGCGATACTTTCTCCTTCACAAGGCCAAAAATTATATATATAATTATGATCACGATGAACCAGATGCATAGGATAAAACTTCTGATGAAATTCCAATTTCAATCGGTTGTAGTTCCATGATCCAATATCATAGCATAGCCTAAACCATGTCAATGTCTTTCCTTTCAAAGATAAAGGGAAGACCTTCTTCTTGATGACATCCTCGGGCATACCTGCAAGCTTAAATAATCCACAAACTTCATCCACATATATTAGGTGCATATCGGGATGTAATGTTCCATCTCCTGTATAGGGATTAGCTAGCAGTTTCTCTATCATACCTGAAGGAATTTCAAAATAAATATTTTTAGTAGGTTCAGTAGGTTGAGGAGCAACTCTTTGCTCTTCTGGTCGGGGTGAAGATACCCCGAACAAGCCCCTCAAAGAATTATTTTTCATAGTAACAAGTGACAGTAGATTTCAGCACACTATATAAATGTTTCCTTACCAAATTCCACCTACCAAAGGTGCTTCAGTCCCCGGCAACGGCGCCAGAAAGGAGTCTTGATGACCCACAAGTATAGGGGATCTATCGTAGTCCTTTCAATAAGTAAGAGTGTCGAACCCAACGAGGAGCAGAAGGAAATGACAAGCGGTTTTCAGTAAGGTATTCTCTGCAAGCACTGAAATTATGGGTAACAGATAGTTTTGTGATAAGGTAATTCGTAAGGGGTAAGAAGTACCAAAAGTAAAGAAGGTGCAGCAAGGTGGCCCAATCCTTTTTGTATAGCTATTCTGCACAACTCCAAGTGACCTAAAAATTTACAGAGAAATGTTGGAATATATAAAAAAAATATTGGTGAAAAAAACACCAAGATGGGACCCACCAGGAAGCCACAAGCCTGGGGGCACCCCCCGAGCTTGTGGGCCCCCTGGCAGGCCTCCGGTGCCCATCTTCTGCTATATGAAGCCATTTACCCTAGAAAAAGAAGAAGAAGACTTTCGGGATGAAGCGCCGCTGTCTTGAGGCGGAACCTGGGCAGGAGCACTTTTGCTCTTAGGAGGAGCGATTCCGCCGGGGAAACTTTCCTCCGGAAGGGGGAAATCGAAGCCATCGATATCACCAATGATCATCTCATTGTGGGAGGATCAATCTTCATCAGCACCATCTTCTCTCAAACCCTAATTCATCTCTTGTATTCAATCTTTGTCCCAAAACCTCATATTGGTACATGTGGGTTGCTAGTAGTGTTGATTACATCTTGTAGTTAATGCTAGTTGGTTTATTTGGTAGAAGATTGTATGTTAACATGAATATGATTTGTGGGTAGTTACTTTTGTTCTTGAGGACATGGGAGAAGTCTTGTTATAAGTAATCCTTTGAAGTTGGTATTCGTTCGATATTTTGATGATATGTACATTGTTGCTTCCTTTAATGGTGTTATGTGAACGTCGACTACATGAAAATTCACCATACTTGGGCCTAAGGGAAGGCATTGTGGAGTAATAAGTAGATGATGGGTTGTTAGAGTGATATAAGCTTAAGCCTAGTTTATGCGTTATTCCGTAAGGAGCTGATTTGGATCCATATGTTTCATGTTATAGTTAGATTTATCTTAATTCTTCTTTCGCAGTTGCAGATGCTTGCGAGAGGGGGTAATCATAAGTGGGTTGCTTGTTCAACCAAGAACAACACCCAAGCACTGGCACCCACATATCAAATTATTGAAGTAGCAAACGTGAATCAGCTAAACATAATGAACGTGGTTAGACGATAATTCCCATGTGTCCTCGAGAGCATGTTGCTTTATATAAGAGAACTTTCTGGCTTGTCCTTTGCTATAAAAAAGATTGGGCCACCTTGCTGCACCTTTTCTAATATTGTTACTTGTTACCCATTATGAATTTCTTGCTACAAAACTATGTACCGCTGTTACTTTCAGCACTTGCAGAGAATACCATGCTGAAAAGCGCTCGTCATTCCTTCTGCTCCTCGTAGGGTTCGACACTCTTATTTATCGAAAGCACTACGTTGATGTGACGCCCGAATAATTAAGTTACAATAATCCCATGCTAATGATGCATTGTCATCATTTTTATTGTTGCTAGGTCCCACATTGGTTCAGACCAATTCAAAACTCAAATTTAAAATAAATCCAAACAATTAAAGTTTTCAAATTTCAAAACTAAAAAGTATGAACGATGAAAATAATTCCTAGGTAATAATGGTGGAGAAATCGACATTTTATATATTGGTTTAATGCGCTACAATAAATAAAATAGTGGATCAAATAATATGTAAGTGCTTTTTTAAATTACAGAAAATCCCAAACTATTTTAAAATCCTCAACAAATCATTTTATGGCAGTGACTAAAATTGCTTTTTGAATTATTGGGCCAAGTCTCATATTATCTATAAGTCAAATGCTAGTGGTTTTAAAGTAAAATAGAAAAAAGGAAAATACAAAAAAAGGAGTAAGAGAGAAGCCCCCCGGGCCTAGCCCACCTGGCCAACCCAGGAAGCCCAGCTCCCCCTCCCGCATTGTCTTCATCAGGCGGACGATCGAGCGCCATACCATGTCGCCGCTTCACAAGGCAACGCCGGGGATAAGGACGAGCCCTCCCCCCTTGGCCTTGTTCTCGTCGCCCACTCACGCCTCGCCCCCTTGTGCTCTCTCTCGCACACCCTCGCCCCCTCTCATGATCCCCCAACGCCAGAACACAGTCGTCGTCGTGCCATCGTCGACGTCGCGTCCACCGGTTTCCCCGCGTCGCACCGCCGTGCCCATCCGTTCTGCCGGTCTCTCCTTCATCGTCTTCGCCCATGGGATCGAGCCCGGAGCCCCTACCGCATCGGCATCGAGTCGTCTTCCTCCTCTGTATCGTCGTCACCATCCCCGGAACCCACCGCCGTAGAGCCCTCCTCGAGCCCGATGTGCACCTCTATAGGTCCCTATGAGCCCCTCTTCCTTGGCCCTCACCTCGCATGCTCGCGCGTGTCCGCTAGCCGTCATCTCCGTCGTGCCCGAAAGCTCGTCGCCGCTGCCGCGCTTGTTGTGGTTGCTGTTGTCCTCCTCGCCGCAGGCCAAGCACGCTATTGTGCTCATGATGTCGCCCTGATGCTGTCGATGGCCCTGATACACTCGAACACGAGCGGTAGCGCCACGCCCGTGCTTGCTCGTGCTGCTGTCGTTGTTGCCGCACAGTGAAATAATTTTAGAAATTTTCTAAAACTTTGAAATTTAATAGAAAATAAACCGTAACTTGGATGGAAATACTTTGTACATGAAAGTTGCACAGAAAGACGAGACTAATCCGATTACACAGTACATTTGTCTGCCACACGTCCCTAGCATAGAGAGCATGTAACTTTCCTCCTCCGGTTCGTTTGTCCAAAAATGCCAAACACCAGGAAAACATTCCCGGATGTTTTCCCCTTTCGCCGGTATCGTGTAGCGCTGTGTTAGAACACCCTTAGCACCGCTTATCGTCATGTCATGCTTAGTAATGCATCTGTGTGCTTTGTATTTACTATTTCTTCCCACGCTTCTCTCCGGTAGAGCCCGAGAACGATGCTACCCCTGTGATCGGCTGCATCGACAACGACCCCTCCTTCTCGTCTGAGCAACAAGGCAAGCAAACCTCCATTGATCATTCTGATATCACCCATTCTATTCTCTCTCATGCTTGCATTAGATTTTGCTACTGTTATTGTTTGCTCCTATTCTAATGTGTAGCCTGCTTTTGTAACCTGCTATTGTACCTTATTGCTTATCATAAACTACTTAGTATAGGTTGACTAGTGATCCATCAGTGACCCCTCTCCTTATCCCAGTTGCCTCGGCTTGATGACCGATGACTCGATCAACGTGATCGACGACCAGAGCTCGACACTTCACATCACTTCACCCCCTTTAGTTGTACGACTCTGCAGAGCTACTATCAAGTGCTGAGGGTGATACCTCGTAACGCACTCCTGATGATAACTCTATAGTGTAGCTATTCGGTCGTGGTCATCGAGGGTGATTCTTCCTTCGCCACTCCCGACACAACCCTGTCGTGCACCACCTCAAGTGTGAACCTCGAGAGTGATTCCTCCTAAGTTCAGCTTGACGATTACATCGAGTGGAATCCCTAGAGGGTGATTCCTCGGGTTTCCCCCCTTGATGTTTTGGACACACGGTTACCTAGGCTTTACTTGAGACCTTTGTTAAAGCCGGGTCAGCCCTGAGGGGTACCCGCGAGTTGATGTGAAATCGGGCGGGCCCGAAGAGCACCCGCGAGATAATTACGTGGCACGGCCGGGCATTCTAGGCCCTTGCCGTAAGTCCATGAGACGGGGCGACGGGGTCACATCGCTCGTGAGTCTCTGCTCGTCTCCGCGAGCTCCTAATACACTAAAGGTTTGGGTATTTGTTCTGAGTTGGCCTTTGGCCTTTACGCACTAACCACCACGCATGAATAGTTATGGGCCTCGACGTTGTAATATCAGCCGAAGCTTTGTCAGACATCCAGTTCAATATTGTGGCACGGTCGGATCACGTCAACCATCCGCGGTGGCGCTGGTATTCACCCTGCGCGCAATGGCACGGAGTACAATGGGTGATGGGCCCAAGACCCCGGAGTGCTTAGGATGTAGACCCGCGGGGACCTATCTGTTGAGCCTAGGTAGGGCTGCGACGTGTTGATCTTCCGAGGCCGGGCATTGACCCAGAAAGGTGTGTCCGACCAAAGTAATCAAGCGTGTTGGGTAACATGGTGCACCCCTACAGGGAAGTTATCTATTCGAATATCGTGTCCACGATAATGGACGTTCAGACTTGTATCCTGATTATTACAACTAGAACTGATTACTTGATACATGTGATGGATATGTTGGCTCCGGGATTGCTTTCTCGCAGGGAGTCGAGGAAGGATCTCTGGGCGTTAATGCTACAACATGCTTGTTAATTATAAACTGCTATTCTATACTCTTCTGAATGCTGCAAGATGCTTGGAGCTGCATGAAGATGCTAGTCTTTGATAGGCTAGGCCTTCCCCTCTATTCTGGCATTCTGCAGTTCAGTCCACAGATACATACCTTCCTTTGATACCAATGCATACTTAGTATAGATCTGATGCTTGCGAGTACTTTGGATGAGTACTCACGGTTGCTTTGCTACCCCTTTTCCCCTTTCTTCCTTCTTTCCGGTTGCTGCAACCAGATGGTGGATCCCTGGAGCCAGATGCCACTGCCGACGGATAATACTACATGGAGGCCGCCGAAGACGAGGAGAAGTTAGGAGGTCCCAGGAAGGAGGCCTTGCCTCTTCGATCGTTGTTCACTGGTATGTGCAGGATCGAAAGTATGTATAGAGGGGGGGGTGATTAGACTACTTGACCAAATAAAAACTTATCCTTTTCCCAATTTTAATCTTTGGCAGATTTCAGCTATCTTTGCACAAGTCAAGCAATCTTAACACAATTCAAGCAAGCATGCAAAGAGTATATGAGCAGCGGAAAGTAAAGCATGCAACTTGCAAGAATGTAAAGGGAAGGGTTTGGAGAATTCAAACGCAATTGGAGACACAAATGTTTTTGTCGTGGTTCCGATAGGTGGTGCTATTGTACATCCACGTTGATGGAGACTTCAACCCACAAAGGGTAACTGTAAGTGCATCTAGTGCCCCTTAGTGATTTTGGTGTATTGAAGACTTATAAGTTAAGGGACTGATGCGTTTGTGAGTGTACATAGGTCTATAAGTCTATGAGGAGTTTGATATTTACAGAGAAAGTCGACCCCTAAAAATGAAGTTTTTCGACTGAAGACTTTGATATTCTGAAGACTTTCTGAAGACTTTGAAAGTGAAGAAATTGGTGTGGCCTTGAAGACTTGATATTCATTTGAGGAACATGAAGCGTGAAGACTTTTTGTTTTCGTAGTTTCATTTTCTCTTTCTTGAGTCATAGGAAACACCGTACTCTTAAAGGGGGTCGAGGAAATACTAAGGAAAAATTTCCATGTGATGCTCAACTCAAAATCCTACACCTACCAATCCCTTCGAGTGAAGCCATTGAAATCTCATACAGCTCAGTCCAATTTCTTCAAGGATAGAGATGCAGTTCTTCCGTCACCGAGGACTTTGCTCGATCGAGGAGTTAGGAATTCGCTAGTGCGAATTGCCTACACAAAGGAGGAACATGATAGCCCCGAGGAATTTGAGAGTCAAATTTTCGATCAAGTTCTTTGTCTGCTACCGCTGTCCCAAAATATCTTATCCACCTAACGGTCATATCATTGAAGGGCATTTATGTCTTATCATGTCGGGCTGCTCCCTAGGCTATAAATAGCCGCCCCCTACAACCACTAGCTGGTTGCCTGCTCCGAGAGAACTTGACACTTGTCATCTGAGAGCAACCCATCCTCCGAGGACTTTGAGCGAAAATCATCAAGTGAGGAAAATCCCAAAACAAACCCCCACAAACCCAAAGTTATTGAGCATCACTGAAGAAATTGATCCTGCATGGATCCGACGCTTGTTACCTTTGAAGACTGTACTTCTTCCAGATGGTTAGGCATCACGGTCTAGAGCATCCAAGAGGAATTGTGGATCGCCGAGTGACCAAGTCTGTGAAGGTTTGAAAGTCACCTGAAGACTTACCACGAGTGATTGGACGAGGCCTGCATGGTCTTAGTTCAAGGAGAATACGATGAGGACTGGGTGTCCTGAGTTGCGGCTCATTGACTGGGTGTCCGGGACTGCGTGTCCTCGAGTTTAAATACTCAGCTTCTCCAACCAGACGTACAACTAAGACAGCAGTTGGAACTGGTCTACCAAATCATTGTGTTCACCAACTAACAGGTTCCATTTCCTCAACCCTTTCATTTCCTCATTACTGTGTTGAGTGTTTGTTCATATCTGTGCTTGAAGACTTTGACTGAAGACTTTCTCAATTTCCTTAGTTCAATTTCTTCAGTCTGTCTGTCTTCATCTTGATTATCCTGTGATTACGCTTTCTGTACTCTGTACTAGTCTTCATTTCATCATGATGACCATGCTTGTATTCTGTTACGCTTACTTCTGAGTACTTATTCCGCTGCTAGTAGTTCTTCGCTAAGGAATTTCCTCACCGGCAAATTCCTTAGTGAAGAATTCATAAAAATCGCCTATTCACCCCCCTCTAGTCGATATAACGCACTTTCAATTGGTATCAGAGCAAGGTACTCCCTTGTTCTGTGTGATTTTGGTTTAACCGCCTGGAGTCTTAGTTATGTCGACCGCAGGTATGAAGAAAGTGACATGCACTATCTTTGACGGTCATCATTATCCCAAGTGGAAGGCCATGATGAGGAAGCGCCTCATGGCAATGAATAGCGAGCTGTGGACCGTCACTGAGATTGGTCTTACTGATCTATGCAAGATGGCGGACGCTGATGATATTCGCAAGTACACTCGACTTGACATCATGGCGAAGGATATCATCTATTCCTGCCTATCCAGAGATCAATTCGGGCGCATTATGCATCTTGGCAATTCGAAGCTTATCTGGGACCGAATCTCTGATGTCTATGAAGGTCATCGAACTCGTCATGATCCCTGGTTTGAGGACTTCAAGGAATCTCTCAAAACGATGACTTTCGAGCCAGAATCATCATCTTCTGCATCATGTCTCATGGCAAACGGTGCTGAGGTAACCGAATGCTCCTCATCCGAGTCTTGTGACGATGAATCTGATAATGATGAATCTGATGATGATATTGAATCTTGTTATACCAAACTTGTTTGCATTGCCACTAAACAACAAACGGCTTTGGAACAAGTTCAAGACATGCTAGATAAAAGTGATGATATGTTGCGTAAAGAAATGGATCAGTCAGAAGCATTGGGTGAATGTCTTCAGAGAATTCACTCCAAGTTTGACGCCCTTCAAGATCAACATAATGCCCTCTTGACTGATCACGAGAAGCTTTCTTCTGAATCTCTTCAAAGAAAGGAAGATCTTGAAAAGCTAAGAGTGTGTTATGAAGATCTTCAGAAGGAGCGCGATTCATTACTTGCTCAACAAATCAGCGCTTCTCAGGAAGAATTTGTTCCTCCATGCTTAAAGTGCATTGAACGTGAATCTGCTAATTCTTCACCTGAATGTTCAAATGCTTCAACTATTACAAATTCTTCATCTGCCTCTGCTATCACTAATTCCTCATCTGAGGACATTGCTAGTATCACTGACAATGCAGGGCTGAAGGAATTATACATGACAGGCATGTACAAAAGCCTCAAAGGGCATCAGACTCTTTGTGATTTGCTTAAAAAGCAAATCCTCTACAGAAACCCTAGGAAAGAGGGTATTGCCTTTGAGAGGAAACTCAATGCTGATGGAACATACTGGAAACCTGAGCTGTACTCCAAAACCTCATTGGTTGCTGCAAAGGGACCTCCAGTTGATCCATCTAACTTATCTGGCTTTACATGTGAATCTCCTCATTCTTCTGATGAGTCATTTGACTCCAACTATAAACTGTTCAAAAATCAGAATGGTGAAGTATTTGCTAGACATGTTGGCACTAATCGCAGAATGGTTCCCTATGAAGAAAATATGGGTTCCCAAAAGTTATGTTGAAAGTCTTCAGTGAATGTCCTCATGACACCACCGTGAAGAACAGAACCCCAGATCAAATTCTTCATATGGACCAAAATCTTCATATGGATCCAAGTCCTCATACGGACCAAATTCCTCACTTGGATCAAATTCTCAAAAGGATCAAAGTCCTCATATGATTATCATCGTGCTAACAACTCGTGTCGCAGGTAGAGCCAAGGGCTATGAATATGTGCATTATTCTTCAAACCATTATGTTCATAAGTCCTCAAGAATTTCTCTCGCTTATTCATATGCTTACCCTAACCCCTCTTATGTGAAACGAAACGGTTTGGCCTCTATGCCACCATTCTCATATGGTGCTCGCAGAGTGATGAACGCTTTGCCACCCCTTCGATGTGGGTGGTGAAGAAAAGAACTAATCTCTTCTGCAGGTCAGTCTCCGACGTGCTTTAACGTCTCAAGAATTTGCCGGGACCCGACAAAATGCTCGAAAGGACGATGCGAATCATGATGAAATGAACTTTCATTTCACACGCCCTCATACCGCTATATCTGCTTATCGCTTGATGAAATTCATATGATGAAATTGATGTCATATTCTTCATCGATGAAGCATATGAGATTGTAAGCTACACTAATTCATCTGCAGGATGATCAACCCAAAACTACCGAATGGGTCCTCGATAGTGGATGTACAAATCACATGACCGGTGACAAGAATCTATTGATGGATGCTCCTTATCACCGCCACATCTCAAGCATATCATCTTTGCCGACAAAGGCAAAAGTCGTATTGGGTCTTGGTAAGGTTGCAATCTCTAAGAGGATAAACACATGGCAAAGTCATGCTTGTTGAGTCCTTAGGATACAACCTCATGTCGATCTCAATGCTTTGTGATCTTGATATGGTTGTTGTCTTTGGCAAGTATCGCTGTGTTGTGATTATGGAAGTCGACAATTCCAAAGTCTTCAAGGCTTTAGGAGAGGAGACCAGTATATTGTTGATTTCTCTATAGGACCACAACCAGCCGTATGTCTACTTGCAAAAGCTTCGTATATTGGCTATGGCATCGATGACTTGGTCACGCAGCATGAGGAATTTGCACACGCTTGCGAAGAAGAAGCATGTCATTGGCATTGAGAATGTCAAATTCCTCAAGGACCACTTATGCGAGCCCGTGAAGCTAGAAAATGACCAAGGCCAAGCATCCAAATAAGACTATCATGACCACTACTCGTCCATTCGAATTGCTTCACATGGACCTCTTCGGACCTAACCATTACTCAGCTGTCACTAATGATGCATCTCTCTATGGTTTTGTCATTGTTGATGATTACTCTCGATATACATGGGTACACATTGTTACTTACAAACATGAAGTGCAGGAAGTCTTCAAACGATTTTCCTCGAGGGCTTCAACCAACTTTGGTGTGAAAATCAAGCACATCAGAAGTGACAATGGAACTGAGTTCAAGAATTCAGGTCTTGATGCCTATCTTGATGAACTTGGTATTACTCATGAGTTATCTGCTCCCTATACTCCTCAGCTAAATGGCGTCGTAAAGCGCAAGAACAGAACTCTTTTTGAGATGGCTCGCACTATGCTTGATGAATACAAAACGCCTCAGCGTTTTTGGATTGATGCAATTGATACTGCGTGCCACATCATCAACAGAGTATATCTTCACAAATTCTTCAAGAAGACGGCCTATGAACTCCTCGCTGACAAGAAACCCAATGTGAGTTATTTCAAAGTCTTCGGTGCTAAATGTTGGATTAGAGATCCTCACCACAACTCTAAATTTGCACCGAAAGCACATGAAGGTTTTATGCTTGGTTACGGAAAGGACTCAGACACCTACAGAGTCTTCAACATTGTTCTTCACAAGATTGTTGACATCAGAGATGTGCGGTTCGATGAAACTAATAGCTCGCAAAGAGAGCACCTACCTTCGTGTTAGATGAACCAGCACCGAGGATTCTATCAAGTTCAAGGCAACCGAGGATGTCATTCCCATCAAGAATCTGCTAAAGAATTCATTCAAATTCATGAAGAACGCCGAGCTGATGCACTCAAGAAAATGCCGAGGAAAATGGTGTCAAGAAAATGCTGATCAAATTCCTCAATGACAACCAGCTCATCCTCGCGTTGCAAAAGAAGTGCAAGTGGAGAAGATCATCGATGATATTAGCGCACCAGGTCCTCTCACACGCTCAAAAGCTTCACATTTATCTAACTTTTGTGGGCACTATGCTTTTGTCTCTATCACAGAGCCCACTAAGGTAGATGAAGCATTTCTGGAGCCGAAGTGGATTCAGGCTATGCAAGAAGAATTACATCAGTTCGAGCTTAACAATGTCTGGGAACTGGTCAACCGTCCAGATCCTCGCAACCATAATATCATTGGCACAAAGTGGATCTACCTCAACAAGCAAGATGAAAATGGCCTTGTGGTGAGGAATAAGGCACGACTAGTAGCTCAAGGCTACACACAGGTTGAAGGAATTGATTTCGATGAAACTTTTGCACCTGTTGCTAGACTTGAGGCTATTCGCATATTACTTGCTTATGCTAACCATCATGATATCATCTTATATCAAATGGATGTGAAAAGTGCATTCCTCAATGGTGAGCTTGAGGAAGAAGTATATGTTGCTCAACCCCCAGGTTTTGAAGATCCAAAGAATCCTGACAAAGTCTTCAGACTCAATAAGGCCCTCTATGGCCTCAACCAAGCACCTCGGGCGTGGTATGATACATTGAAGGAATTCTTCGTGAAGAATGGCTTCACACCCGGTTCACTTGACCCTACTCTCTTTACTAAATCTTATGATGGTGAACTGTTTGTGTGCCAAATATATGTTGATGATATTATCTTTGGCTGTACTGACCAACGTTATAGTGATGAATTTGCCTATATGATGAGTGAAGAATATCAAATGTCTATGATGGGAGAGTTGAAATTCTTCTTAGGTCTTCAAATTAAATCAAGAAAAAGAATGGCATATTCATATCTCAGAGAAATACCTCAAGGATGTAATTGAGGAAATTCGCATGCAAGATTGTAAAGGCGTCAAAATTCCTATGCCCACAAATGGCCATCTATGCACAGATGAAAATGGTATTGACTTTGATCACAAGGTATACCGCCCATGATTGGTTCTTTATTGTACTTATGTGCATCTAGGCCAGATATAATGCTTAGTGTTTGCATGTGTGCCCGATTTCAAGCTACACCAAGGAATCACACCATAAGGTCAGTGAAGCATATTCTTCGATATCTAGCTCACACACCAACATTAGGATTATGGTACCCCAAGGGCTCGCTTTTTATCTCATTGATATTCGACTCGACTATGCTGGTGATCGTGTGGACCGCAAGTCAACATCGGCACTTGTCATTTCCTCGACGATCTTTGGTCTGTTGGTCCTCGAAGAAACAGAATCACGTATCACCGCTTCATCGCTGAAGCTGAATACATTGCTGCTGGCTCTTGCTGTGCTCAACTGCTTTGGATGAAGCAAACCTCAAGGACTATGGCATCAACGTGAAGAATGTGCCTCTCCTCGTGACAATGAGAGTGCCATCAAGATTGCTCACAACCCAGTTCAGCACTCGAAGACAAAGCACATTCAGATTCGTCATCATTTTCTTCGTGATCATGTGTTGAAGGGCGACATCTCCATCGAGCACGTGAAGACTGAAGAACAGCTAGCTGATATCTTCACTAAGCCCTTGGATGAGAAGAGATTTAGCAAGTTGCGGTGTGAGCTAAATATCTTGGAATCTTCGAATGTTCTTTGAAAAGGACACACATCCTAACATTTATGCAAAATTGATGACTTAGATGTGCAACACATGAAGAAACGTTTTTCTTCAATCAATGAAGAATAACACTCTAAGTGTGAAGAAATCAATGAAGAATTTGATTCTCAGAACCCTACGACAATTATACGCGGTGTCTGAAATCATCATTCTTATACGGTGGGTCACGCCACCACAAAAGTTGAAAATCTTCAATTTGAGTTTTTCCTCAGTTTTTGAAATTCTTCAGTTTTTCAAATTCTTCAACTTTGAAAATCTTCACTGTTTCCGTCGTTTTTCTTCATTGGCTATACTTATATATGAGTTTATGTCCTCTACAACATTCACTTATGGCTATTTCTTCAAGTTGCGTTTTCTGCTAAGTGAATGTGATCGGACCCTTCCCCCTCTATGCTATACTCAACCCAATCTATTCACAAATTCTTCATGTGCGTTCTATTTGAAACTCGTTCAAAATCTTCACTGTGTCTTTGACAGCTGAAGAAATTGCGAACGGACCTTTAAAACAAATCTTATCCAAAAAATTTCGGTTTTACTGCTCAAACCGTTCCGCATCCCATGATGCATTATTCACCCACGATCTTACACGATCTCATCTACACAGTACGTAGGTGACACATGTCGCGTGAAGGAGAAAGGGCAGGGGCATGTTCGTCCCAAAATCTTCGGGCGAACAGTTTTTCACCGTGGCTATAAATACCCCCCTCCCCTTCCTCACTTCATTTACTCCGCTCGGTCGCTGTCTCTCGCTCGAGCTCCTCAAACCCTAGCGCCGCCGCTACTCCATCATCGCCGGTGAGGAAGAGCTTTGCTGCCTCGACCTCGTCGCCGTCGTACTCGCGCCAGTTGCGGAAATCTTCACTCCGCCGCCGCCGTAGTTGTTTCCCTCTACCAAGTTAGCACGTGGGAGATCTAACCTGATGAACTTCACCTCTGTTCATCTCAGTTCGTCGTGTTCTTCAGTTCGGGTAATTAAAAGTTACTTTTATTACTCACTTTGATTCTCAAACTTTCCTGAAAATCTTCAAAGGTGTTTTATTCTTCAAATCTTCACACATATGAACACCTCACACACTGTATGCTCTTGATCCATTTCTCTAAGCAATCATTTTCTTCAAGATTCCTCAATTGTGTGGATCTTCCATCTGTACAACTCTGGAACCTAAGACAAGAACGCTTAGTGAAATTCCTCAAGGCTCAACTGGTCAAATTCCTCAAAACTTGTCTTTTCAAAAACCCCTCTGAGAACGCATATGACCTCTTCATATTCCTCGCACCTACACTCTGTTCGCATGTACTCATGTCTGCTGCTGAATCACTAGGTTCTCATCAACTTAACTCATTTGCAGCATTCCTTGAAGAAAAACTGCATACTTCTTCAGAGTGTTCAGTTGTTCAAATTCCTCATCTGAAGAATATGGCTGAAGGAAAGAGACCGCAGAAAGGAGGAAAGAAGCCTGAGGTCATGACTGCTTTCGAGATCCCTGATGACATATACAAGGACTATTGCACACATGATGAAGCCAAATTTGGCAAAGAGAACAAAAATCAGCGCAAGGTGCGCATTCAGAGGATTGAACGGAGATGGGCAAGAGAATGGAGGGAGTACAGATATGTAACTCCAAAGTACATGAAGAAATTCGCTTTAAACCCTCCATGCCCAAGAGCTCCATTGGCACTTGGCCAAGTAGCTGATCCCACCAGCATCAAGCGTGGTGAGGACTTTCCTGAAGAATGGGCTAGGCGCCAAGCAAAATTGGCAAGACAAGCCAAGGAGGCAGTGAGGAAATTCAATGAGGATTCTGCTGCTGCTGCTGCTACTGAGGCCTCGGTCAAGCTGAGGAAATCAATGCCAAAGAAGCCTGCTCGCAAGTCAAGTGCTTCACCAACAGTGCCCTCATGGCCAAGTTCCTCAGCTATGCCCTCACGGCAAATTCCTCAGACCGCTACTGCTCCAACAAAGTCCTCAGCTCCTGTGCATCTGGCTACATGTCAAAGGACTACGAGTTTCTCGATTGCCTCTGGTGTCTCAGCAAGTTCCTCAACTGCACCAATGTCCTCATCATGCCCCACACTGTTGAAGACTAAAGCAACAGCTGGACGTGGTCCTCGGCCAAGTCCAAGGAAGAAACAGGTTGCATTCCATGTGCCATCTGATGTTGAGGATTCTGATGATGAACTTCCAGAAATCATCAGAGACAGGCAAGTGAAGGCCGCTAGAGCCAAAGGCACATCTGTGCCACTGCTTTTGGATCCAAGGAAAATCCTCGACTACATTGACCTCTGGCACAATGATCCAAACACCCCCATGCCTGATTTTCAACTGACTCCTGGTCAAAGTCACATGCTGACCCATTTCATCACTCAAGAGAAATGGAAATTTGAAAAGGCAAGAGAAATCAAGAAAGCGCAATACAGGAAGGAGAAGCTCCTGAAGAAAAATGTTGTCAGAATGACACCTGAGGAACTTCTCCAGGCTCAATCTGAAATCCAAGCCCTCAGCAAAGACTTCGATGCATACTATGCTGATTGGCAAGGAGCCAAAGTAAGATTCGTCAACTTGATGAAGAAATGACAACTGTTGCAGCCCCATCGCAACAAGAAAATCTTCAGTGCAGACTCGCTTCAGCCTCGCCGAAGAACATGCCAAGATCACCGATGACTTTCAGCCTCAACAAGAAAATGTAAGCTCCAGGGCTGATGACTCCATTCCAGCCACTGAAGAAATTGCCAGGGCATCCACTAGTGGTGCGCCTGAAGAAACTGAAGAGATCATGGTGTAACACCCACGATGCGGCTATATCTCCCACGTGTCGAAGCACGACTTAGAGGCATAACCGCATGGTGGTTTAGTCGCAAGAAGGGTCATCTTCACACGATCCCATGTAATGAACAAGAATGGGATAAAGAGTTGGCTTACAATCGCCACTTCACAAAATGAACATATAATTCATACATCATTCAGAGTACACACATGGTCCGACTATGGACGAAGCCAAAAGAAAAGAAGATAACCCAACTGCTAGATCCCCGATCGTCCCAACTGGGCTCCACTACTGATCAACATGAAACGAAACATAGCAACGACCAAGTTCTTCGTTGAGCTCCCATCTGAGCTCAGTTGCATGTCCTGCACTGGTATCATCGGCACCTGCAACTGTTGTGATAGTATCTGGTGAGTCACGAGGACTCAGCAATCTCAAAACCCGCGAGATCAAGACTATTTAAGCTTATGGGTAGGAAGTGGTAATGAGGTGGAGCTGCAGCAAGCACTAAGCAAATATGGTGGCTAACATACGCAAATGAGAGCGAGAAGAGGAGCAAAGGAACGGTCGTCAACTAGAAATGATCAAGAGGTGATCCTGAACTCCTACTTATGTCAAACATAACCCAAAACCGTGTTCACTTCCCGGACTCCACCGAGAAGAGACCATCACGGCTACACACGCGGTTGATGCATTCTAATTCGGATCTGATGTCAAGTTATCTACAACTGGACATTAACAAATTCCCATCTGCCACATAACCGCGGGCACGGCTCTCAAAAGTTTATAACCCTGCAGGGGTGTCCAAACTTAGCCCATGATAAGCTCTCGCGATCAACGAAGGATATACCTTCTCCCAGGAAGACCCGATCAGTCTCGGAATCCCGGTTTACAAGACATTTCGACAATGGTAAAACAAGACCAGCAAAGCCGCCCGAATGTGCCGACAAATCCTGATAGGAGCTGCACATATCTCATTCTCAGGGCACACCGGATTGTCCAAACTTCCGGTAGGCCATCCCAGAGTTGCCCCTGGTGGCCACCGGCGGCTGACAAGTTGGACCAACACTCACGACGAGCACCGCCCAAGGGGTAATAAAGATGACCCTTGAGTCTCAGAGAACCCAAGGGAAAAGGCTTAGGTAGGCAAATGGTAAAACCAAGGTTGGGCCTTGCTGGAGGAGTTTTATTCAAAGCGAACTATCAAGGGGTCCCATAAATCACCCGACCGCGTAAGGAACGCAAAATCCGGGAACATAACACCGGTATGACGGAAACTAGGCGGCAAGAGGAACAAAACACTGCATAAGGCCGAGCCTTCCACCCTTTACCAAGTATATAGATGCATTAATTAAATAAGAGATATTGTGATATCCCAACATAATCCTGTCCACCATGGAGCAATCTTCAACTTCACCTGCAACTAACAATGCTATAAGAGGGGCTGAGCAAAGCAGTAACATAGCCAAACAACGGTTTGCTAGGAAGGTGACAAAGGTTAGAGGTTCATGGCAATTTGGGAGGCTTGGTAAACAAGCAATAGGTAGCGCAGCATAGCGATAGAACGAAGCTACTAGCAAGCAAAGATAGAAGTGATATCGAGGGTAATGGTCATCTTGCCTGAAATCCCGCAAGGAAGAAGAACGAGTCCATGAAGAAGACAAACGGACGTAGTCGAATGAATCCTCACAACTCCGGAACGAAACCGAAGCTAACAAGAGAATCAAACCGGAAAGAAGCAAGCAACATGGTAAACGCACAAGCATAAACATGGCATGATGCACAATCAAGTATGATGCATGTTCGGTTTAATGAGGCATGGCATGGCAATATGCACAAACAACACTACAAGTTAAGTGGAGCTCAATATGCAACGAGTTGCATATTGACGAAACACCACATTCAATTGTGTAGTTCTCTCTCAGTTAGGTACACAACAATATTAAATGTTATTAACATGGCAAGAGGTGAAGCATAATTAAACTAACTATTTAGGCAAGTTTAAATGAGGCTAAAAATAACAAACAACAATTCCAGAAAATCCTCAAGTGCATTTAGCAAATTAATGGAAACAACAAATATAAACATTTTAAATTGTTGTTATCATGATGCAGATGACATATTCAAGTTTTATGCAGTTTTTATGAAAATGTTGACAAGAGCATGTGTCGGTGTACTAAAGTAGGGGTACCTTAGTACCCCGAACTTGTGCACGGGCAGTCGTAGCGCCCCGCGGCAGGGCTTGCCGGGCGCCCGCCAAGACCCTCCGTCATTTTCTATTACTGCCATTCAAGAACAAAGTATCAGCTAAGAAGACAAAGACCCCGGCAAGAGGAGCTTACCGGGAAGGCGAACCAAGGCGCTCCAGAGGAACTTGCCGCGACGCCCCGTGCGTCCCGGCAAGGCCCGATGACCGGAAAGCTTGCCAAGAATGAAAGAAGGATCATGGCAAGGCGCTTGTCAGCAAGGCTGCCACCCTGCACCCAAACTCCAAATAAGGTCCAGCAACGTGTCGCCCAGGGCCATCCCAGAGCACGTGGCAGGCGCCGCACAGCCATGCGGAGCGAGGTGGCAAGCGGAGTCGACAAGGAGGCCATCGTGGCAACCGTGGCTCACCTAACGGTCGCTTTTTACATCCGTTAGCGACCGGACGGGCATTAAATGCCCTTGTCCCCTGCCGTTAGAGTTAGGTAGGGCACTGTTGTACCAACCTGCGTTTTTACTCTTTTACCCCCTCTTCCTACGCTGCCACCTGTTGGTGCCCCCTTTAGACTATAAAAGGGAGGCCCATGCGCACGTAGAAGGGGTTCGGCGGTTCGGAACTTTTCCACACTAGGGTTCCACCATTCATAGATCCAACACCACCATACGCTCGTGCTCTCGAGCAAGAACAAATACAAACACAAAGCAGCAGTAGGGGTTTTATCTCTCCGGAGAGCCCCGAAGCTGGGTAAAAATCGCCCGTCTCCCCCGTGCGCTCGACCTCGATCTGCTCTGCGCACGCCCTCCGCTCCCTTGCCGGACTAGAAGGGGCCCCCTGCCCCATAGGTGCTTGTGGCCACACAGAGACGCCCTGACATCTTTGGCGCGCCAGGTAGGGGGTGCGTCGAGGTCATGAGCATCTGATCCGGTCTCCGCGCGCGCTACATAAACGCCTTCATCAACGTGCCACCAAAGAAGAAGCCTTCAGAGGTGGCCGGTCCGTCTACATCGATTCTTCCACCACCCCGGAGCAAGCGGGCAGTGGAGTGGACGCCGGCGGAGGAGCGGGTGCCGACGGTGGGACTCATGTCGTCACCAGGTCCAAAAACAAGGCCCCGCAAGCGTCGGTGACCGTGCAGACACCACACCCTTCCCAGGAGGTGCAAGGTCGACAACGCCCCGGTGCTCCTAGCACCGTGCTCGCATTGGAGCAAGGCCAAGCTGGTGGGTCGCTAGACGTTCGAAACCAGCATGCACGCCAGCATGCTGGCGCAAGTGAGGTGCGGTCGCCCAGACGGGGCGTTGCTCCTTCCAATCCAGTTGGGAGTCCGAGCACATCCCGCTCCTCGTGCCGCATGTCGCCACCGCCACCCAAGACAGCAGAGGAAGCGCTAGCCCAAGCCCAGCTGCTTCTAGATTACCCTTCGGCGCCACACAAGATTGACGATTGGAGGATGACCATTTACAGCCTCATCGGCTTCGCCAACGGCGACAAGCCCCGGCAACCGAGCGCATCGAAGCCCCGGCGAGGCGCCCAGGCGCAAGCCGACGCCGACAAGACCGCTGGGGTGCCACCTCCGCACTCCCAGCCCGAAGACTAAGATCGCCGGCTCGCCGGGCCAACCCCGACGCCGACTCCACCGCGTCGTCGGACCCGCGAACCCGCCGCGATCAACGCCACGTTCTCCAAGAACGACGGCACGAAGACGCTCGCACTTGCATCGAGCGCAGAAGGGAAGCGCGACGTCAATCTGACCAGCGCGCTGGGCCCAGTGTCGATATGCATGCGCCAGGGGAACCAGGCGACTTGCCGTACATGGCAGGTTGCCCTGCGTTCACCCGCGAGCTGTGGTAAGTCCAGTGGCCCAGAACCAAGAACTTCAAGCCCGACGTGCCCGAGAAGTATGATGGCAGGATACATCCGTCGGAGTTCCTCAGCATCTACACCATCGCGGTGCAGGCTGCCGGAGGGCGCGACGAGAAAATCCTCGCCAACTACTTCCCGTTGGTGCTCAAGCCCAACGTCAGATCTTGGCTCATGCACTTGCCGGACGGCTCCATCTCTTCATGGGCGGACCTGTGTCATCAGTTTGTCGGTGCCTTCACAGCGCCACAAACCCCATGGCCGAGAGTGATCTGCATCCGCCGTCCGTAGGAGGGAGAGCCCTGCGCAAGTACATACGATACATTCAGCCAGTGCAGCGCAACATCCCGTGACGCCCACCCTGCCGCGTTATCGCCGCGTTTCATCGAACGTCGTAATCGCAGGATGAGGGAGGAGATGGCGGCGCAAGATCGAGATGTCGTGAGCTCTATGCCCTCGTCCGAGGAGTACTCCATCCGACGTGGCTAGCCAATCCAAAGAGTCGTATGCAAGGCAAACAGAAGTGGAGGCTTTGTATTGACTTCACTGATGTTAATAAAGCCTGTCCCAAGGATCCATTCCCACTGCCGCGCATTGACCAGATTGTTGACTCCACAGCAGGATGTGATCTGCTTTCATTCCTTGATGCATACTCAGATATCATCGATCTTCATGGCGAAAGAGGATGAGGAGAAACCGCATTCATTACTCCATGTGGCACGATCGCTTCAGATGGATGCCCTTCGGCTAAAGAATGCTGGTTCAACATTTGCAAGGGTAGTCAGCCATGCTTTTGAGCCACAGCTGCACAGGAATGTAGAAGCTTACATGGATGACATAGTGGTCAAGAGCAAGGACAAAGAGACTCTAATCCAAGATTTGGATGAAACTTTTGCAAATCTGCGCAAGGTCAATCTCAAGTTGAATCCCGAGAAGTGTGTGTTCGGAGTTCCTTCCGGCAAGCTTCTCGGGTTCTTCGTGTCTCAGAGGGGGATTGAAGCCAATCCTGACAAGATCAAGGCCATTGAGCAAATTGAAGTGCCAAAGCGCGTCAAGGATGTGCGAAAACTTGCCGGCTGCGTTGCTGCTCTCAGTAGGTTCATTTCCAAGTCTGCTGAACGCGCCCTGCCATTTTTCAAAATCTTGAAAAAGGCAGGTCCCATGAAATGGACTCCGGAAGCGGAGGCTGCGCTGCAGGACTTGAAGAAATATTTGTCCTCCACTCCAACACTTGTCACGCCTAAGCCACAAGAGAAGTTGCTGCTGTACTTGGCCGCAACCAATCAAGTGGTTAGTGCTGCGTTAGTGGCGGAAAGGGAGGCAGATGATGAGCCAGCGGCCGCGGCAAACGAGTCCAGCAACAAGCGGGGGGCTTCTCCGACAAGCTCTGGACCGGCAAGCCCTGACCCGACAAGTTCTGGCTCTGCCAAGGATGGATCTGTGCAGTTGCTGGAAGAAAAACAGAAGAAGAAGGTGCAGCGCCCAGTTTACTTTGTCAGTTCCCTTTTGCAAGGGGCTAGATCAAGGTACTGTGTGCAAAGTTGCTTCTCGGCCTACTCATGGCCTCAAGAAAGCTGCGCCATTACTTTCAAGCACATGAGATCACGGTTGTCACTCGCTTTCCGCTGAAGAGGATACTGCAGAATCCAGAAGCAACGGGCAGGATTGTCGAGTGGGCATTAGAACTGTCGAGCTTTGGCCTCAAGTTTGAAAGTACTTCAACAATTCAGAGCCGGGCTTTGGCAGAATTTATAGCAGAATGGACGCCAACACCGGATGAAGAAACTCCAGAGAAGAGCATCCCCATCAAGGAAGTTAGCAAAGAGTGGATCATGTACTTTGATGGTGCCTTCTCGCTGCAAGGCGCCGGTGCGGGCGTACTACTTGTCGCCCCCACTGGAGAGCACCTCAAGTATGTGGTCCAAATGCACTTTCCCAAGGAGCAAGCAACAAATAATACTGCGGAGTATGAAGGCCTGCTTGCCGGACTCAGGATAGCAACAGAGTTTGGGATTAAGAAGCTTATTGTCAGGGGTGACTCACAGCTCGTCGTCCGCCAAGTCAACAAAGATTACCAGAGTCCGTTGATGGAAACATACATTGATGAAGTGAGGAAGCTAGAGGAGCATTTTGATGGCCTGCAAATGGAACATGTTCCAAGAGCTCAGAACGACATTGCAGATGGCCTGTCAAAATGTGCAGCACTCAAGTTGCCTGTGGAACTGTGGATTTTGTGCTCAAGTCGACTCAGCCATCCGTCACACCATCAACTGGACAGAGCAAGAAGAGAAAATTGCCTGCTGGCGACCACTTCTCGGCAGAGCTCCCAGAAGCCGCCGCCAAGAAGGTTCCCAGGCTCAACACAGAAAGAGCTGAGGAGCAGTCTGCTCCGACAAGCCCTAGAGCTTGCTTCGTTGAAGCTGACGCTCCCGACAAGCTGTGTCCCGACACGCTTGCCGGGGAACATCACACTCCGGCAGGATCCCCGATCCTTGCCGTCGGAGCGGATGTTCCTGCAGCGGCCTTTGCGCCTTTAGTCCTCGCTGTCAAGCCACAAGCACCAGCCTGGGCACAGCCAATAGTCCATTTCCTTCAGACAGGAGAACTTCCCGAGGAACAAGAAGAAGCAGAAAGAGTAGCTCGGCAATCAAGTATGTACCAGTTTGTCGATGACATACTGTACAGAAAAAGATTCAACGGAGTGAAATTGAAATGCATTTCCCGGGAAGATGGACAAGAGCTGTTGGCGGAGATACATGGAGGCATATGTGGTCACCACATTGGCGCAAGAGCACTTGCCGGCAAGGCTTTCCGGCAAGGTTTCATCTGGCCGACAGCCCTCCAGGATGCAACTGCACAAGTAACCAAGTGTGAAGCGTGACAGTTCCATTCCAAATAGATTCACCAGCCAGCTCAAGCTCTCCAAACGATCCCTTTATCATGGCCATTTTCAGTCTGGGGGCTCGACATCCTCGGCCCCTTTCCCTGAGCTGTCGGGGGCTTTGAGTACTTGTACGTTGCAATCGACAAGTTCACAAAGTGACCGGAAGTGGAACCAGTGAGGAAGGTGACAGCACAGTCAGCAGTCAAGTTCTTCAGGTCGATTGTTTGCCGTTTGGGAATCCCTAACAGGATCATCACCGACAATGGCACACAATTTACGAGTCACACCTTCATGCAATACATCCAAGATCTTGGCACTAAGATCTGCTTCGCTTCTGTTGCTCACCCGAGAAGCAACGGTCAAGCGGAGAGGGTAAACGCTGAAGTGTTGCGCGGGCTCAAGACCAGAACTTTCGACGGGCTGCACAAATGCGGAAAAAATTGGATCGAGCAGTTGTCGGTGGTTCTTTGGTCGATCAGGACGACGCCAAATCGAGCCACTGGCCAGACACCTTTTGCTCTTGTCTATGGAGCAGAAGTAGTTCTCCCCACGGAACTCGTGTACGGATCGCCATGAGTGCTCGCTTATGATGAGTTTGAGCAAGAGCAGCTGCGGCAAGATGACGCGCTGCCTCGAGGAGGATCGCCTTCAGTCGCTTGTGGCGAGCTGCTCGCTATCAAGAAGCTTTGCGCCGCTATCATAGCCGCAGTTAACGCCGAAAGCTTCGAGGAAGGCGACCTTGTTCTTCGGGCGCTGCTCAATCCGCCAAGAATTCAAACAAATTGACGCCAAAGTGGGAAGGCCCTTATCGGGTGAAACGAGTCACTAGGCCCGGCGCTGTTCGCTTTGAGACCGAAGATGGCATTCCGTGAGCAACTCTGGAACATAGAACATCTTCGCAAGTTTTACCCATATATGCGGTTGCCGGACCTGCTCCGGCAATCACATTTTGTACAAGCCTTGCCGCTGTTGCATGTAACACTTTGTACAAAGCCGGGCGCAGCTCCCGTGCGCAAATAAAGTTTATGTGCCCTGCACATCTTGTCAAATTCAGTGCATCTTTCTTGTTCTTGCATATATATCTGACACTTTGTGCAGCACTTACCCCCGGTAAGCAATAAAGAACCTTAGGGTTCCATATCATTATTTTCCCTTCTTTCTTCTCAAAAAGAAGACCCCTCCGCCCACAAGTTCACTAGGGGGGAGGGAGGAGGAGATAAAGGTCTGGACCAGGCGTCGTTCAAAGGAATCTAGCCTTGCCAGGACGAAGACAACAGAAAAGCTAAGTTGCCAAAGTTTGAGCTTAGTCAATTTTAAATTTTTTAAGTTATATTCCTTGAACGTTCGTGCCTTGTATGGAAAACTAGTGCGCGGAGGAATCGACTCATGCTAGATTGCGCCTTGATTTGTTTTCGAGTCCGCCAACAATACAAGCGAAGCTGCAACTAGCCCCGACAAGGTTTCTTGCCGAGGTCGCACCGCCACTGGCTGCTGATGTTCCGACTCAGAAGTGTGCTTATACCGCAAGTTCCTCAAAGCGCAGAGTAAAAGCATACAAGGGATGTAATGGAGTAAATGAAATATCATAGCGAGCAAAGGCCTGTGATAAAGTTATATTACAAGAATGACTTATTGTAGCAATCGACTAAATTGTTCTCATAACCAAAACGGCAAAGAACAAGAAAAAGGGAGAAGAAGGGCGGCCTAATCCACGCTACCCCGTGGACCCTCCCCGACCTCGCTCACCTTGTCCACGATGGGTGCGACGATGGCCCCGAGCTCCTCAAGATCAGCGCCCAAAGAACTTCTTGGTGACGCGAGAGAGGTCGATGCCCGTTGCGGAAGAGGACCTTCACCAACACCTTCTCCAAGACCTCGCACAGATCGCGCGACTCGTCGGCCAGCTGCTTCGATCCTTTCCCGAGCTGCCGGAGAGCCGTCACCACATCCTTGAAGAAAAGCGTGAGCTTGGCGCTGGGCTGGAGATTCTCCTCAGTAGAGTACCCGAAGCCCGTCAAGTCCAGCCTCGCCAGCTCCCCGTCGATGAGCGTGGCGATGTTGACGAGGCCCTCCGTCCAGAGCTCCACCGTGGTCTTGAAGGTGTTCTGGGCCTCGGCGGCCCTCGTCAACAGCTCCACGTTGCCCTTGAGCTCCTTCCTCAAGTCGTCTTCTCGCTTCTTGGCGGCGTCCAGCGTCTCCGCCAAGGTGGCCAACTTCAGCTCCAGATCAGCGCTTGAGTCCTTGGCGGCGTGGGCAAGTGATTCCTTCTCGCGCTCGCGCTGGAGTGCGGCAAGCTCTTCGTTCTTCTTCCCCATATCCGCCTCCAGCCGCGCCACCCTCTCCTCTAAATCCTTCTTGGCAGCCTCGACGGCCTCGGCCAAGGCCCTTTGCCTCCTTGAGTGTCCCGCTGAGCGATCGCTCTCGTGCCTCGAGCTCCTCCTCGTGACTGCCCAGCTGGCTTTCTTCCGTGTCACCACCTTCCCGTCTCGACATATCCTCGGCGGCGAGCCTCTGCTGCCTCGGCCTCAGCCTTCTCCAGATGAACGCCTTTTGCCTCACCAAGCTGCACCTCTCCTCTCGCAATGGATCGGAGGGCCTCCTCGTTGCGGTTCCGGAGCTCTTGCGATGCTTCTATGTCAACTCCGCTGCATGCGACAAGCGCTTCCCGGGACTCAAGCTTCGCTTGCCGGGCGCGATAGAGTGACACCAGCTTTCGGAGCAGCTGCTCCTCCTCGGACTCGCCACTGCTGCTGCCTGGCTTGTCGACCACCGCCAGCCCAGCGGAGGCAAGTACCTCCCCGTCAAACACCTCTCCTTCTCCCGGCGCCCTGGAGCTTGATGCCCAGGGGAGCTTGATATATACGCCCTCGCCGCCTTCAAGTAAGCACTGGCTGGGGCTCTCGAGCCCGACGCGCCACACCAAGGAGGGGTCAGCGGTCGGTGTAGCGCTTGCGCCTCAAGGCCCTCCGGTCGCCAAGGCGACCACGGACCCCTCGCCGGCTCCTGCGCCAGCAGCCTTGGCGGCCTCCTCGCCGGCGGCCTCATCAGCTCCGGCCTCTTCCTCGTCTGCGACGACGTCCTCAAGAGCCACAGAGATGCCTCGCCGGTGGCCTCCGTTTCCATCGGGTCCCCAAGAGGGGGATCTGAAGACAGGAAGAAGAAAGAAAAGTCAAGCAAATATCCAAAAAGAAGAGAAAGAAGATCAGCAGAATCCAAGGGAAAGTCCCCGACGAGGAGGGTTACCTGTGCTGGGCTGTGTGATCATGGGCTCCACCACCGGGGGCTCACTGGTTCCGCCCCTTGCCGGAGACCCCTGCCTTGCCGGAGAGGGCTCCCATATCGGGGAATCGGCCCTTGGTGGCATAGTCGAAGCCGACGACACCTCCTGGTCGGCCTCCGACTGCTCCTGGTGGGCCTGTTCTGCTCCTATAAACAAAAGAGTCAGCAATCAAGATGTTAGCAGAAGAAGAAGCACTCATGTGCGCCCCACAACAGGAAGCGAACCAATGCACTTAAGCCGGGGCTGTCTGAGCTGCCATGAGGGAAGGAATCGGGTCCGCCAAGGTGGTCTCGGACTTATCTTCGCCGCCACAACAGATCGCCCTCGATGTTAACCACGGGACCTTGGCCCTCTTCGCGCCCTCTCCGCCAAAGTCCCGAGATGTAACAGGGTTTGAGAGAAGCAGATTAGATACAAGACAAACAACGACAAGGACCAAAGAAAGACAAGTACAGTAGGAAGAAAGCCTTACTCCTCCTCCTCCTCCTCCTCTTCATCATCCTCGGAGCTCAGCGCGAGAGGTCGAACTCCGTACCTCTCGGCGCAACGTGGCGGAGGAGTAGGCTCCTCCGCGCTTGCCGAGGGCTGCGGCAGATCAGCGTGGAGGCTCGAAGACCCCGCCACCACCGCCCGACAGCTCGATCCTCCCGCGGCAACGTTGCTTGCCGCGGTGGAGCGTGTCCCACGGCGCCGCGGCTGCTGGACGACCTGCTCCTCTGCCAGTTCTCCAACTCGATGGAGACGCCTTCTCGGTCAGAATTGGGGCTGCGCTGGGGGCTCCGCCATGCAAGTTGCTCGAAGATGGCTGGCCGCCGCGCCCTCCAGGCTCGCCGCTGACCTCGGCCTCCCTTCGCCATCGCCTTCTCCGCAAGATCTTCGGCGGCAAGGCTTGGCGCCAGCTGATCCGCCCGCCAGCGTGAAGCCAAACTCGCCACGCGGCGGCCTGCCGCCGCCTCTTGGCCCTCGCTGCAATGTACGCCACCATTGGCGCTTGGCGCGGGTGAGGAGCTTCTGCTCATCGGAGTTGACTGCCACCTCCGACAGGTCATCAAAGAATTGCTGCACGACCTCGGCAGCGGGCTCTATCCAATTGGCGCTTATTCCTTGCGAGTCGCACTCGCATCATTCTTGCAGATGCGATCGCTACCGAGTTATTGCACAAGGGGACGACGCCGCGCAACCGGAACCACTCGATGATTGGCGCTGCGTGCTTGAACATCTCCTCAAAGATCGCTAAGCTCCATAACCGTGAAGTTGAAGTTGAGGCCTGGGCGCAGCCTCATGAAATCCGCCAGGCCGCTAAACAGCCAGGCAGGCCTCCCTCTCTCCTGTAGAGGGGCGATGCGAGTAGTGGCGATCGTCAGCTAGGCGTCATCTGGCGACAGAGCGCTCCAATCATCGCCACGCACCACCCGGGACTGGCGCAGCTTGGTGAACGGCGGCGGGTTGGCATCACAGATCCAGCACCACTCCGCCCTCCACTCGTCCCACTTGCCGCGGAGCTCGCCTGGCAAGTACACGCCCTTCATGCCCATCTGGAGGTCCAGCGATTCCGCCACCGGTGGCTCCCCTTTCGCCCGAGGGGAGAAATAATGACGAAAAAGAGCAACATTGGGGAGGATACCAACGGTTCTCGCAGAGAGGTGCAAAACGCCATTGTCGAACGGCGCTGGGGGTGAAATCAAGAAGATGAAACCCGAGGTGTTCATGATGTCGCAAAAGAAATCGAAAAGGTGGGCAGAGCCCGCAATAGAAGAACACAGAAAGAAGTAGTACCCCGGGCACTTCTTCGACGGAAGCCTCGGCGAGCACCGCGCGGCGCGGATGCGCCTGCCTCCGCCGACTGAAGAGGTAGAACTCCGCCGCAGCCTCCGGGGTGAGTTCGGGGAGGAAAAGCACCTGCTTCTTGCGCAGCGCCTCGATCTCCAGCACCTCGGCCGACTTCGTGGCCTTTGAAGCCTTCACTGCCTTCGCGGCCTTCGTAGCCTTCCCGGCCTTCGGAGCCATGGCGGAAGCAGTGGGGGGAAGGCGAAGGTGACGGCGGCGACGACGACGATGGGCGGCGGAGCGCTGCTTTCTTCTCAATTCCGGAGGCAGAGGAGAGCGGCGGAGCTTTTGGAGGAAGGAACTGCAAGTGGCGGAAGTGGGGGAACGGCCCCGCTTCCTCTGCTTATAAACAGGGGATGCGAACGTTACGCATTTTCTGGAGTTAAGTATTGACCACGTTCTCTCCCACGGCGCCGCAATCAACGCATGCCGATTGCGAGAGGACGCGGTGGACACAGAGTCCGATTTTGTGTGGACCCAGGCCGCGTGTCGTGCAGATCGCCTGGCCCGCCCAACAGCGCTTCACTGTATGGCCCAGCCCGGGCTCTGTCGGTGTACTAAAGTAGGGTACCTTAGTACTCGAACTTGTGCACGGGCAATCAGAGCTCCAGGGCGGGGCTTGCCGGGCGCCCGCCAAGACCCTCCGCTATTTTCTATTACCGCCATTCAAGGACAAAGTATCAGCTAAGAAGACAAAGACCCGGCAAGAGGAGCTTGCCGGAAGGCCAACCAAGGCGCCCAGAACTTGCCGCGACGCCTGCAAGTCCCAAGCAAGGCCGACGACCGGCAAGCTTGCCGGCGCAATGAAAGAAGGGCCGCGACAAGGCGCCTGCCGCGGCAAGGCTGCCACCCTGCACCCAAACTCCAGCGCGTCCAGCAATGTGTCGCCCCAGGGCCATCCCAGGAGCACGTGGCGAGGCGCTGCCCAGCCATGTGGAGCGAGGTGGCAAGCGGAGCTGACAAGGAGGCCATCGTGGCAACCGGTGGCTCACCTAACGGTCGTTTCTTTACACTGTTGGGGCGACCGGACGGGCATTAAATGCCCTTGTCCCCTGCCGTCAGAGTTAGGTAGGGCACTGTTGTACCAACCTGTGTTTTTACTCTTTACCCCCTCTTCCTACGCTGCCACCTGTTGGTGCCCCCTTTAGACTATAAAAGGGAGGCCCATGCGCACGTAGAAGGGGTTCGGCGGTTCGGAACTTTTCCACACTAGGGTTCCACTGTTCATAGATCCAACACCACCATACGCCAAGCCTCGAGCAAGAACAAATACAAACACAAAGCAGCAGAGGGGTTTTATCTCTCGGGAGCCCCGGTTGGGTAAAATCGCCTGCCTCCCAGCCGACCTCGACCGCTCACAAGACGCCCTCCGCTCCCTTGGCGGACTAGAAGGGGCCCCCTGCCCCATAGGTGCTCGTGGCCACACAAAGACGCCCCGACAACATGTTATGAAGCATTTGTCACCGTGGCGGAACGAAAGGGGTGCCACGGCAACTACAATGGAAATGATGCCACGGCAACATTCTGGTTATCCAATAACTCAAGGAGATACCGGTGCAAAAGGAAGTGTGACGTGAGCGAGTCATGCAAGATGGTGGGGTGCTCCCGGTAACCAGGTTCCCACGGGTCGACGACATGGCACCGAGGAGGAATGTGCATGAAGCAAACGGGCACGGTGCAAACACGAGCATCTCATACAACACATGCATTCGGTCCACGGATGTTGTCTCGGGGTTATACCTTCGAAGCGTGCCTTTTGGAGTGGGTCGAGTTCGACGAAGGAAGTAGTGGTACACGGGCCATAGTGGAAGTAGTCGCACACAATCCGTAGATGTTCGGCGTCGCCGGTAGTTGTACAAAGTCATTGTTGGACTTCACGGATCCGAGTAACTGGGGGTCGACGGCGAGGAACTCGGCGTTTCGATGCAGTGTAGAGGTACATGTTGATGGTCGTCGTGGTACTTGGCGAGTCCACGTAGTCGTACACAGGTAGAAGAGGAACTTGACGCATCCAAATGAAGCAACACAAAAGGCCTCGGGTCTTGGCGGTCAACGAAGGGAGGCGGGCGGCGAAGTAGCAGCAACGTGCCGGCACTGTACAGCCACGACGGACACCATGGCCGTGAGGAGGAGGGGCCCTGGCACGAGACCAGTAGCGGGCACGCGCGTGCAGGAAGGCGGTGAGGTCGACAGCTTGCCCAAGTCGCGGTGGAACGACGGGAACAGCGGTGCACGAGGAAGCAGAGGGGAGGCGTCGCGTGGAGGAGAGTCGACGGGGCGGCGCTCGCCGGAGTCGGGGCCGAAGGGGACGGAGCTTGAGGCGGCGGCGCTGTGGAGGTGGTGGTGCTCGCGGGCGGACGAAGCAGGGAGGCGCGATGGAGGTCGCCGGCGCGAGAAGTCGCAGGCGAGGTGCGGGTGTAGCAGAGGAGACGAGGCGGCGCTTGGGGCTCGGGGTCACGGGGAAGGAGCAGCTCCGGTGCTGCGGCGCCGGAGACGGCCGGGGAGCGACGTCCTGGGGCAGCGCGGCAAGGCGAAGAGGCACGACGACGGGGAGGCGAGGGACCGAGAGGAGCGTGGTGGCTGGCTGATGGAGAAGGGCGCGAGGCGCGCCTGGCCATGGGGATTGGGTCCCTCTCCTGTGTGCGCGAGGTGAGAGACGAGTGGAGGGGAAAAGGGATCGAGCCGAGGTTCTTCCCCAGGGCAAGCGAGGGAACAAGGAGGAGGAGGAGATGGATCGGGGGGAGTCTAGGGTTAGAGCTGGTGGGCTGCGGGGGATGGTTGGGCCGGCCTGGTTGGATAGGCCCTAGAGGCTAGTGGGTGCAGGCTCTCTCTCTCCCTTCCTTTCATATTTTCCTTAATAGAAAGGAAATAGAGAGAAGAAAAGAAAGAAAGGGTTAGGGAAAGAATATGCACAAGGGGTTAATTTCCCTGGACTCACAAAAATAAGCTTGATCCAAGAAAATAGAAAGTGAGCATGGGCGTGAGTTGATTCCACCTCATTTGAATTTAATTCAAATGAGTGTGAGAAAGTGGGTATTCGGTATGTCCAAAAATGTTGAGAAATTTGGTGGAGCTCGGAAAATGACAAAAGATTTATGGGTAGAGTTGGAGACCAAGAATTGAGATAACAAAGGCATTGGAATTTATTTGCAAGTGTGTTATGATCAATTCCAAATAATGAAATATTTATTCTAGCTCCCTAATAATAGTAGGAGACTTTGAATATGTTTTAAAGAGAAATCACCATGTGAATATCCCTCGATTTAAATAGATCAACAATCTATGCAATTTATTTAGGTGAGTTCTGAAGAATTAAATGACATGATGGCATGATGCAATGCAAATGATGCAACAAACAAAACAAATCACACGACGAAACTCGGAGTAGCTGGAAGTCTTCTGGAGCGTCGGTCTCGGGGCGTTACAACACTCCACCACTACAAGAGGATCTCGTCCCGAGATCTAGGATGGCACCCGAGAGAAATGGAAGAGGAAGAGAAGAGGTAAAACTAAGTTGCTTCTTTGACAAACGAGTGAAACCACAAACCTTGAGAGGTTGAGCAATTTAAAAGAAAGAGTACAATAGAGATGAACGAGATTGCAAACAATCCGTTAGAAAAGAGGAACAAGGAACATTACGAGGACTTTAAGGTTGCAAAGACATGAATCAAGAGTTTAATGGACAAGATAGAATTCGTAACCACTCCGGTTAAAACAAGATGAGAGAGGAAAAATTCGGGCAGCGCTCCGGTTGAACATGGAAGGAATAGAACATGAACTTGAGCAGATGGGATGATACTTGATGAAATCAACAACACACTGCCTCCGAAACTATTGAAAGAGTGGCACAATGGGTAATAAGGATTTCAGACAGCACTAAGGTTGAAAAGAGAGGCAAAACTTGATAAGATGAAAGAACTTGAAGAGATGACACAACACTTCGGTTAAATGGATAAGCACGAAAAGAACACTATCCTCACAATCGAGATGATGAGTGAAAAGAGCAACATCACAATGTCTCCGGAAGAAAGAATAGAAGATAGATCATTGGAATAAAGGGACGGAGAAGAAAATGGCAACTTCTACCACAATTGAATTTGGAAGGCATCCTTGCAAGAAGGTTAGAATAGAGTTGTTGGAAGACCAACAACGAAAAGAATAAGTTTGTAGTGGGCTTATGGAAACATCTCAACATTATGAGGTGACAACCGGCCACTAACGGAAACAATTGCTTGCTTGAGATTAATGAAGAGATGAAAGCTTGTTCCATCAAGATGGAAAAGAGATAACTTGGGTCATTAATAAGCACCAAAATAGCAACATTCCTTAGGGAAGGCTTTAGGTGAAATCTATACCAAGATAACTCCAATGAAGAGATTGACGGTTGAAAAGATCTCTTGAACAAAGAGAAAATGATGGATTTAAATGTCACTCTTGAAAACTTGTGAATCATGAAACGCGATGGCAAATTATCAAGAATGACCTAACACCACCTCGCACTTTGGAATGCAAGATGAAGAATACATGAACTCCCCAAAACAAAACATGTGTTGAGCACCATGTTTATCTTAGAGTATAGCTTGGCGGATCATTACTTTGAGAGAAATCTTGAAGAACAATTGAAGAATGAAAGGAATCCTTGACGAACCACCATGAAGAAACTCCGGTATTAAAAGGATGGTGGAAAGAAGGAGAAGTTGAAAACACAAGGTGAAGCCTTGCAATGATTTAGATGTATCTTCGCGACGAGATAAAGCGAAAAAACTTGTAACTCCGGAAAAGAAAAGATGAAGCATCTCGAACCGAGAAATGTGACATGATGAACAACTCTGGAAAGAAGAAACTAGCTCACTTGGATGAAACAATAATAAGAATTACGTTATGCGTATCCTTCACTAATTTAAATTGATGACAAACAACGGATTTGGCATACTACTTATTCTCGTAGAAAGGATTAAGAGGGATATGGCGCAAAACTTGAGAAGGTATTGGTGGAACCACCGGTAGGATTTGGAAACAACGAATGAATTAATATGATAATGAAGGAAGTGAAATCTGGAACGAACCACCGTAAGAATTGAAAATGAAAGTAACAAAGGCACAATTCACCGGGTAGAATTGGAAAATGAATGAAGATACTTGTGTGGCTTTAGATACCTGAGAACGAAGAGATCATGAACTGATTAGAGGATATTTGAAAGATTCACCGGTAAGATTTGGAGAACGATAGCTACACGCTGAGAATGAAGAATTATGACATGATGGCCTTCGGAGGAAAGAAATGGAAACAACTCATGAGATGCTCTGGATGGGTGAAAAGAATTATCACAATCAAAAACAATTATGAGAGGATGGCATCAAGCTAGAACCATGAATCTCTGGAAGAACGGGTAAGAATTTAAGAGGAACTCTTCTTCGGTCTTCAAAATTCGAGAATGACGATGAGAAACACCACCATGAATTGCCGAGGCACTCCGGAATGACAATTTGAAAGGTTGAACCAACAATTAAAAGAATTTGAAAGATCTTGGAGAAAGAGATTTGACTGATGATAATTCATTCTTACGTCAAACTTTGCAATGAATTTGAGAATAACTCCAGAAAGAATTAGAAGAGTCAGGTAAGATCCTGGAAAAGACATGTGGGTTATGGCCCACTCAAAAGAAAACACCGTTGAAAAGATTGCTTGACAAGAGAGATTGCACTGGTTGAAATAAATGGCTTAAATGAGATAACAACCTCAAAGTAACTTGAACGCATTGAGAATGGAAACACAAATCTTCCTGAGAAAACCTTAAGCACTCCAGAACAAATGAATAGCGAGAAGTGAATGATTAAGATGTGCGTCGGCATGAGAAAGCATTACAAACGTGGAAAGGAATATGATGAAAACCGAAAGCTTGAATTGAATCCACCGGAGAAGAAAAGAGACGAAGAATAATGAACTTGAAGCTCCGTTAGTATCTTCCTGAGAACCACCGGATAAGAACATTGACGGAAAAGAATGGAGAGACTTCCCATCAATTAAAGGATACTTGATTAAGAAATATGAGTCCTTGAAGAAAAGGGTGGGAGGGCGGGAAAACAAAGGCAACTTGGGACGGATGAAACAAACACCGTTGAGAAAACTTAGAATTGATCTTGCGGATGTTGAAATGATCGGATCCAATTGAAGAGAAGCACGCCGGTAGGAAAAGAATTAACATGACAACCTCGATGATCAAGAAGGATGAGTATTCACATAGCAATATGAGAACACCGTTTATGAAAGGTATGGATTCAACATTTGACTTCGAAGCAACTCGAATACCACAAATAAAACAAAACAAAGGATTTGGCTTGCAGAATAAGCCGGAACAAACATATGATAGAGATTTCGTCCGAAGTTTTCATGGTGGGGCCCACACGGGCTCGATCGTACAGCACCATCATGTACAAGGCAGTGCACATGACATACGAAGTGTCCCCGAACCAACATAGCCAAGGGCTCTTTAAGACACAACGAGACCACTGTAAAAAACAACCGTGGATAGGCGGACCACTAGACGTCGAACCCCAATCTCATATCATGCATCTGTCGGAAGAAAAAAATCAAGAGCTACTTGAATTCCCACCTATAAAACTCCCAAAACTTTCTGTTTATGCAAACTGGTGTTGGGGATACAGGGGAAGCAATATATATCTCACCCAAAACTAACAATCCCTACATCCAAGTTGTATCCATCCGTCAACACATAACCAAGAAACCTTCGGAAATCGTGTACCTCAACCTTCAAAAAGCATCCGTTATACGAGTTATGGCAATACTCCTGAACTCCCCAGTACTGGGTGGCGTCGAGGTTATCTCACCAACAACTACATAAAAGAGATTTTCGATGTCGGCAATACTCAGGTATTCCAGAACTGCAACAATAAAATTATGACGACAACACCTCGGAGCTCAACTCCCCAGGACACTGCCACAACCCCTAAATGTCAGGAGGCACCAAGAACAATGTTCTCGTCATAAGAATATCGAAACGATTCCAAGATACCCGCATGATCCTAAAAACATTTTTAGTGAAATTTGAGGAGAGGAAAGTCAAAACATCTACGTCAGGAGGCCTCACCAGAGCGACGAAGGGACTGAGGAGTAAAAAGAATCCTACTCTCCGATATATATAATCCTAAGACTCAAAACATTTTTGTTCTAGACTCAACAATGCCAACGATTCGATCAAGCAGGGGGCTCCTAAGTCGGGGAAGGCTCTGATTACCAACTTGTAACACCCACGATGTGGCTATATCTCCCACGTGTCGAAGCACGACTTAGAGGCATAACCGCATGGTGGTTTAGTCGCAAGAAGGGTCATCTTCACACGATCCCATGTAATGAACAAGAATGGGATAAAGAGTTGGCTTACAATCGCCACTTCACACAATGAACATATAATTCATACATCATTCAGAGTACACACATGGTCCGACTACGGACGAAGCCAAAAGAAAAGAAGATAACCCTAACAACGCTATAAGAGGGGCTGAGCAAAGCAGTAACATAGCCAAAAAATGGTTTGCTAGGAAGAATGACAAAGGTTAGAGGTTCATGGCAATTTGGGAGGCTTGGTAAACAAGTGATAGGTAGCGCAGCATAGCGATAGAACGAAGCTACTAGCAAGCAACGATAGAAGTGATATCGAGGGTAATGGTCATCTTGCCTGAAATCCCGCAAGGAAGAAGAACGAGTCCATGAAGAAGACAAACGGACGTAGTCGAATGAATCCTCACAACTCCGGAACGAAACCGAAGCTAACGAGAGAAGCAAACCGGAAAGAAGCAAGCAACATGGTAAACACACAAGCATAAACATGGATGATGCACAATCAAGTATGATGCATGTCCGGTTTAATGAGGCATGGCATGGCAATATGCACAAACAACACTACAAGTTAAGTGGAGCTCAATATGCAACGAGTTGCATATTGACGAAACACCACATTCAATTGTGTAGTTCTCTCTCGGTTAGGTACACAACAATATTAAATGTTATTAACATAGCAAGAGGTGAAGCATAATTAAACTAACTATTTAGGCAAGTTTAAATGAGGCCGGAAATAACAAACAACAATTCCGGAAAATCCTCAAGTGCATTTAGCAAATTAATGGAAACAACAAATATAAACATTTTAAATTGCTGTTATCATGATGCAGATGACATATTCAAGTTTTATGCAGTTTTTATGAAAATGTTGACAAGAGCATGTTATGAAGCATTTGTCACAGTGGCGGAACGAAAGGGGTGCCACGGCAACTACAACGGAAATGATGCCACGGCAACATTCTGGTTATCCAATAACTCAAGGAGATACCGGTGCAAAAGGAAGTGTGACGTGAGCGAGTCATGCAAGATGGTGGGGTGCTCCCGATAACCGGGTTCCCACGGGTCGACGACATGGCAACCGAGGAGGAACGTGCATGAAGCAAACGGGCACGGTGCAAACACGAGCATCTCATACAACACATGCATTCGGTCCACGGACGTTGTCTCGGGGTTATACCTTCGAAGCGTGCCTTTCGGAGCGGGTCGAGTTCGACGAAGGAAGTAGTGGTACATGGGCCGTAATGGAAGTAGTCGTACACAATCCGTAGATGTTCGGCATCGTCGGTAGTTGTACAAAGTCATTGTTGGACTTCACGGATCCGAGTAACTGGGGGTCAACGGCGAGGAACTCGGCGTTTCGATGCAGCGTAGAGGTACATGTTGATGGTCATCGTGGTACTCGGCGAGTCCACGTAGTCGTACACAGGTAGAAGAGGAACTTGACGCATCCAAATGAAGCAACACAAAAGGCCTCGGGTCTTGGCGGTCAACGAAGGGAGGCGGGCGGCAAAGCAGCAGCAACGTGCCGGCACTGTACAGCCACGACGGACACCATGGCCGTGAGGAGGAGGGGCCCTTGCACGAGACCAGTAGCGGGCACGCGCGTGCAGGAAGGCGGTGAGGTCGACAGCTTGCCCAAGTCGCGGTGGAGCGACGGGAACAGCGGTGGACGAGGAAGCAGAGGGGAGGCGTCGCGTGGAGGAGAGTCGACGGGGCGGCGCTCGCCGGAGTCGGGGCTGAAGGGGACGGAGCTTGAGGCGGTGGCGCTGTGGAGGTGGTGGTGCTCGCGGGCGGACGAAGCAGGGAGGCGCGATGGAGGTCGCCGGAGCAGAGAAGTCGCAGGCGAGGTGCGGGTGTAGCAGAGGAGACGAAGCGGCGCTTGGGACTCGGGGTCACGGGGAAGGAGCAGCTCCGGTGCTGCGGCGCCGGAGACGGCAGGGGAGCGACGTCCTGGGGCAGCGCGGCGAGGCGAAGAGGCACGACGACGGGGAGGCGAGGGACCGAGAGGAGCGTGGTGGCTTGCTGATGGAGAAGGGCGCGAGGCGCGCGTGGCCATGGGGATTGGGTCCCTCTCCTGTGTGCGCGAGGTGAGAGACGAGTGGAGGGGAAAAGGGATCGAGCCGAGGTTCTTCCTGGCGGCGCAAGCGAGGGGAACGAGGAGGAGGAGGAGATGGATCGGGGGGAGTCTAGGGTTAGAGCTGGTGGGCTGCGGGGGATGGTTGGGCCGGCCTGGTTGGATAGGCCCAAGAGGCTAGTGGGTGCAGGCTCTCTCTCTCCCTTCCTTTCATATTTTCCTTAACAGAAAGGAAATAGAGAGAAGAAAAGAAAGAAAGGGTTAGGGAAAGAATATGCACAAGGGGTTAATTTCCCTGGACTCACAAAAATAAGCTTGATCCAAGAAAATAGAAAGTGAGCATGGGCGTGGAGTTGAATTCCACCTCATTTGAATTTAATTCAAATGAGTGTGAGAAAGAAGTGGGTATTCGGTATGTCCAAAAATGTTGAGAAATTTGGTGGAGCTCGGGAAAATGACAAAAAGATTTATGGGTAGAGTTGGAGACCAAGAATTGAGATAACAAAGGCATTGGAATTTATTTGCAAGTGTGTTATGATCAATTCCAAATAATGAAATATTTATTCTAGCTCCCTAATAATAGTAGGAGACTTTGAATATGTTTTAAAGAGAAATCACCATGTGAATATCCCTCGATTTAAATAGATCAACAATCTATGCAATTTATTTAGGTGAGTTCTGAAGAATTAAATGACATGATGGCATGATGCAATGCAAATGATGCAACAAACAAAACAAATCACACGACGAAACTCGGAGTAGCTGGAAGTCTTCTGGAGCGTCGGTCTCAGGGAGTTACACAGGGCAAGTGCATCAGTTGCGCCTGAAGAAAATCAGTCAGATTCCTCAGCTCCTCCCGCGCCTACACCAACTCCAGTTCTTCCTTCCGCCTATGAAGTGAAGAATACCAAGGCTGCAGAGCGAGCTGCAGTGAAGAAAAACCACTAATACCTTCATGAAACCCTCAACCGCACCTGGGCTGTCCTCACTCATGTCTATAGCGCTGAAGAACTGAAGACTATGGGTCTCAAGGAAGAATTTGACTGGTCTGCACCTCCTCCAAGAAATTCAAGAGGGTCAAAGTTCCTGATCTGGTGGCCAGCTCTTATTCTTCATCGCGTGACACTGAGGAGTATGAAGATTTGGACGACACTGCGGCAGGCCCTACTACAACAAACAACCCCGACAACGCTGGCGCTCCTCCACCGACTTGAATTTCTTCAGGGGTGTTAGTCCTCAGTTTCAATCCTTTTTGTCATTTGATGACAAAGGGGGAGAAATCTGAGTTAGTCTTCAAGCGGGTCTATATTAAGGGCGTTTTTTAAGTTACAACTCTCGTTCTTCCGAAACTTTTATTGGATCGAGTTGTAATCTTAAACCCGATGGTGTCCTGATACTTTTGGATGGTGCTCTGATACTTTTGATGCACTATGCTCCGATACTTTTGATGTTTTTGGCATGCTTATTCCTCGTTAATATTATTGCACGCATGCTGAATTTCATCAGGCACCATATTTCATCATGCATTTCAAATTCTTCATATATCAAATGCGTGTATGAATTACAAGATATAGGGGGAGATCTCCATGATTCAACTCTTCAAATGTGCATTGCCTCAAACGCAAATTCCTCACCATGCACATCTTCAGGGGGAGTTCTTCTATATCTTGCAATCAAATTCCTCAATGTCAGTATTTACACTTCATATGTTTATCCCCGTTGAAAACTTAACCTATGTTGTCATCAATCACCAAAAAGGGGGAGATTGTAAGTGCATCTAGTGCCCCTTAGTGATTTTGGTGTATTGAAGACTTATAGGTTAAGGGACTGATGCGTTTGTGAGTGTACACAGGTCTATAAGTCTATGAGGAGTTTGATATTTACAGAGAAAGTCGACCCCTAAAAATGAAGTTTTTCACTAAAGACTTTGATATTCTGAAGACTTTCTGAAGACTTTGAAAGTGAAGAAATTGGTGTGACCTTGAAGACTTGATATTCATTTGAGGAACATGAAGCGTGAAGACTTTTTGTTTTCGTAGTTTCATTTTCTCTTTCTTGAGTCATAGGAAACACCGTCTTCATTAAAGGGGTCGAGGAAATACTAAGGAAAAATTTCCATGTGATGCTCAACTCAAAATCCTACACCTACCAATCCCTTGAATGAAGCCATTGAAATCTCATACAGATTCATCAATTTCTCAAAGGATGAGACGCAGTTCTTCCGTCACTTGAGGACTTTGCTCGATCGAGGAGTTAGGAATTCGCCAGTCTGAATTGCCTACACAAAGGAGGAACATGATAGCCTTGAGGAATTTGAGAGTCAAATTTCCGACCGTTGCTGTGCTGCACGCCGGCTGTCCCAAAATATCTTATCCACCTAACGGTCATATCATTGAAGGGCATTTATGTCTTATCATGTCGGGCTGCTCCCTAGGCTATAAATAGCCGCCCCCTACAACCACTAGCTGGTTGGCTGCTCCGAGAGAACTTGTCACTTGTCATCTGAGAGCAACCCATCCTCCGAGGACTTTGAGCGAAAATCATCAAGTGAGGAAAATCCCAAAACAAACCCCCAAAAACCCAAAGTGATTGAGCATCACTGAAGAAATTAATCCTGCGTGGATCCGACGCTTGTTACCTTTGAAGAATGTACTTCTTCCAGACGGTTAGGCGTCATGGTCTAGAGCATCCAAGAGGAATTGTGGATCGCCGAGTGACCATGTCTGTGAAGGTTTGGAAGTCACCTGAAGACTTACCACGAGTGATTGGACGAGGCCTGTGGTCTTAGTTCAAGGAGAATACGGTGAGGATGGGTGTCCCGAGTTGCGGCTCGATGATCGGGTGTCCGTGATCTGCGTTTCTCGAGTTTAAATACTCACCGCTCCAACCAGACGCATAACCGAGACAGCAGCTTGAACTGGTCTACCAAATCATTGTCTTCACCAACTAATGGTTCCATTTCCTCAACCCTTTCATTTCCTCATTCTTGTGTTGAGTGTTTGTTCATATCTCTGCTTGAAGACTTTGACTGAAGACTTTCTCAATTTCCTCAGTTCAATTTCTTCAGTCTGTTTGTCTACATCTTGTGTTATCCTGTGATTACGCTTTCTGTACTCTGTACTAGTCTTCATTTCATCATGATGACCATGCTTGTATTCTGTTACGCTTACTTCTGAGTACTTATTCCGCTGCTAGTAGTTCTTCACTAAGGAATTTTCTCACCGGCAAATTCCTCAATGAAGAATTCATAAAAATCGCCTATTCACCCCCCCTCTAGTCGATATAACGCACTTTCAGTAACGGTTGCGCGAGTCCATGGAGGGCTCCACCCACGAAGGGTCCATGAAGAAGCAACCTTGTCTATCCCACCATGGCCGTCGCCCACGAAGAATTTGCCTCACTAGCGGTAGATCTTCACGAAGTAGGCGATCTCCTTGCCCTTACAAACTCCTTGGTTCAACTCCACAATCTTGTCGGAGGCTCCCAAGTGACACCTGGCCAATCTAGGAGACACCACTCTCCAAGAAGTAACAAATGGTGTGTTGATGATGAACTCCTTGCTCTTGTGCTTCAAATGATAGTCTCCCCAACACTCAACTCTCTCTCACTGGATTTGGATTTGGTGGAAAGAAGATTTGAGTGGAAAACAACTTTGGGAAGGCTAGAGATCAAGATTCATATGGTAGGAATGGAATATCTTGGCCTAAACACATGAGTAGGTGGTTCTCTCACAGAAACAGCATGTTGGAAGTGTAGGTTCGTTCTGATGGCTCTCTCCACGAATGAAGAGGAGGTGGAGGAGTATATATAGCCTCCACACAAAATCTACCCGTTACACACAACTTGCCAAACTTGGTGCGACCGAATTGAGAAGCTCGGTCAGACCGATTCAGCAAATCTAGTGACCGTTAGGATTTTCGGTGGTACCGACATGCAACTCGGTAGGACCAATATGATTAGGGTTAGGGCATAACGTAATCTTGGTGAGACCAATTACACAAACTCGGTTGGACCGATTTTGGTAATAAGCTAACCAGAGAGTTGGTCACGTAACTCGATGGGACCGGTTCGCTCATTTCGGTGGGATCGAAATGTTACGAAAAGGAAACAGGGAGTTTACATTGCAATCTCGGTGGGACCGATCGCTCATCTCGGTGGTGCCGAAACGTTACGAAGGGAAACAGAGAGATTACAATCCCATCTCGGTGAGACCGCGATCCCTATTGGTGAGACCTATTTGCCTAGGGTTTGTGGCAGTGTCTATGACTTCTGAACTCGGTGGCGCCGTATAGAAAGAATCGGTAGGGCCGAGTTTGACTTTTGGTTTAGGTCATATGAGGATATGAGAAAGTAGTTGAGGGCTTTGGAGGATATCACTAAGCACTATGGAGCAAGAAACTCATTAAGCAACACCTCATCCCTCCTGGATAGTATTGGCTTTTCCTATAGACTCAACGTGATCTTGAATCACTAAAAATATAAAATGTAGAGTCTTGAGATTTTGAGCTTGAGCCAATACTTTTGTCCTTAGCATTTTGAGGGGTCCACTTTTCTCATCCATGCCATGCCATTCATTGAGCTTTTCTTGAAATATTCATCTTGGAATAATGTTAGCCCAATGAGCTATATGTTGTTAGGAATTACCAAAACCACCTAGGGATAGTTGCACTTTCAATCTCCATCTTTTTGGTAACTGATGACAACATATAGATCAAAGCTTCGACAAATGATAATAAGAGTAAAAAATATTGTCGCTTTGAGAAGTATGTGATAAGCAAGAGCTCCCCCTAAATTTGTGCATAGTTTAAGATTTGCTTTGAACTGCAAATGCACAAGGAGTTAGGCTCATGGGTTACTCTTCCATGTCACATACATCTTGGTGGAGCGCTCAAAATGATAATGATTGAATACATGCACTCATCACCAAGCAAAGTGAATGATCATATAGAGATAAAAAGGATAATGTCATCCAACAAGCATAAATGTAGCATATGATCAAACACATGATCACACAGACATAAAGTATCTCAAACAAGCAAATAAAGTTCAACCACCCAAGCAAGAGAGAATAAAAAGCAACACTCTCTCTCGAAGCCTATGATCTATACATTTTTCTCCCCCTTTGGCAACAAGTTACCAAAAAGTTCATAGAAAATGCATAGCACTAAATCTTCTCCCAGGCTTGATCTTCAGGTGGTGGTGTAGAGATGGCTCCTTGGACGAAGACTTCAGTAGATGTGGATGGAGCTGGAGGAGTAGGTGCTAGACCTAGTTGCACTGGAGCTGTAGCTGGTGCAGATGAAGTGGCTCTGGTGTCTGTCACTGGCACTGCAGCTGATCTCTGAGCTCTAGGCACTCTGGCAAATGCATCAGTGGTTGTCTTGCCCTTCCTCTCCTGCATATCATCCTGAAGTTGCTCAACAACGAACTGGATCTCAGTTACCTTCACATCCAAGTCATAGAACTTCTTCTCCATGATCCTCTCCAGGCTCTCCTGGTTTTGAGTCAAGGTGGCCAGCCCCTTCTCAATCCTCAGAGTGGATGCAATCAAGTAGCCAAGCTGATCTTGTTTGCTCTTCAAAAAGTGCTGAGATGCCTCTTCCATTGTTGGCATCTTGGTAGCCTTCTCTGTCTTTGCCTTCTCCTTCTTTGCTTGAGCATGCACAGAAGATGGTTCATCTTCATCCATAACCACTTGGTTGTCCTCAAAGTCTGGATAGATAGGCATGTGATCCTTGTCCAACAAGTATGTGTCAGTGCCCATCTTGGAGTTAATCAGCTCCTGGATCTGTGGGGCATACCCACAACTTCTCTTTTGGTCAGTTGTTGTCCTCTTGATAGTTTCAACTATAAGGCTCATGACCTTGAACTTCTGTGGCACATCAAATAAGTGTAGCAGATTTATTGCATGGCCTCTGATCATGTTGTGATCACCTGACTTGGGCAAGAGAGTGTGCCTGAGGATCTAGTTGATGGTTGGCAGTCCTAACAGAAGGTAATGTGTTGATCCAAACTTATGTGTTTCAACAAGAGCATCTGGGATCTCCTTGTACATATGTGCCATAGAGTTGTGATCCATCTTCTTCTTGGCATAGACATCCAAGTCATCCTCTTTCTCCTTAGGTGCATTCTTGGGATTGGAGGCAGCTTTAGGTAAGTTGCTTGGGGTGCTCCTGCTACCCTCATCAGAGCTGCTAGAGGGACTAGTGCCCTCACTCATTTGAACCTGCTCCTCTGACTTGTTCAGGCTGTCATTTTGATCATACATATTGCAAACACTGACTGTAGACCCTGTGAATAGATATAGATGAGATGGAGTGGATGAGCATCACAAAATACAGAGGTTTTTGCAAAAGAATGAGTCAAACGCTTAGTTTTAGTTTTCCACGAGAAAGCATTTCGGATCAACTGATTTGCAAACTCGGTGATACCGAAGCAGCTTTTGGAACCTAAACTAGTGAACTCGGTCAGACCGAGTCACAGTTCGATGGCACCGAGACTGCTAGGGTTTTACAAAGTCCTGAACTCAGTCACACCGGTTTGCAATTCTCGGCCGGACCGAGAATTACATGTGTAATGGCCTTAGCCGAATCGGTGGAACTGAGTTCTACAACTCGGTGGGTCCGAGATGGTTTCGGCAGAAACCTAACCCTAAATTTTCAATTCATCTCTAATCTACGGAGTGTTTTGACTAGATAGGATAGTTTCAATCGTGGCAAGATTCATGGAGAACACAATGTGTTAGGAATCAGACGGGGATTGCACAGTGATCGAGTCCATACCCTAGTTCGACGATGAACTCGCTACGGCGGCAACGGCGGGGATGATTTCCATTGACGGCGGCGGAGACCAGCGACTGGAGGCGGCTGGCGACGAGGAGGACGATCCGGAGACCCTGGAGGCAGAGCGAGCTACGCGCGAGCGAAAGAGTTTGGAGAATGTTTCCAAATTTTTGCCCGTGGGTATATATAGCCCGACCCTGTCGGTGTGACCGAGTGGAACAACTCGGTGGCACCGAGATGCATAACTGCTGACAGTTACAGCAACTCGGTGTGACCGAAAAGTTCAAATCGGTTTCACCGAGATTGAAATCCTAGATCGACTTAGTGATCTCATTATGACCGAAATGGATGAATCGGTCAGACCGAAACGCACAAAGAAGTTTTGGAAGTTTAAGTCTATGATGAATCGGGGACTCCGAGTGCTCCTCACACAAAGTGGTTCGAATCTGACTTGATCAAATTTTGTGATGTAGCATGAATAGAGTTTGAGACAAGAAAAGCATAGATAGCTAGAGAAGGTTCTTAGGCATTCTTGTCCATCCACTTGGCAAAAGAAAAAGAAACCAATCAATCAAAGCAACAAGTGGATGTCCTCGAATGAGTAAAATATGCAACCAACATGCTCACACAATAAAATGGCAAATGAAATACGTGGCAAAGCATGCACAACCAATTCTAGCATCTATCAAGCAATTGGCGATGACTAGGTCATATATATATGAGTATATTGACTTAGGAGTCAAATGAGAACATTTGATCATAGGTCATACTCATTGTTTAAGCTCAAGTGGGGTTACCACTTTTACATAATGCATTGATGTGTTCACACCATTAGAGTTGCTTTGACTCAATTCTTAGAGTAAAGCTCCCCTAGATGTGAGATCCCCCCTTAGAGGGATGAACTAACCTTGGGTTTTGTCGATGATGACTTCATGTAGGTGTTGAAGATGTGGATGCTCAATGTTGATGTAGATCATTTGGAGCAATCCTTTGGAGTGAGTTGCACTTTCAATACCTACACGGGTTAGTCCCACAAGGAACAAACAAGGATATCCATAGACATAGAGTGATGCACACATAAGATGATGTCTATGAAAGCATTAGGTTACCTTGTCCCTTGTCTTACCAACAAGAGGGTTTGTGACTCCTTGAACTAGTGCAAGATGTGGAAGTTGATTGCATTTGTTGTTGCCAAAATGATATGAGTGAAATATGTTGGTGGAGTCACCCTCAAGAACTCTCTAGTTCTTCTTCTTCGGGATCCACATCATCTTGATGGGAATCCTTGGAGTTGTAGTCGTACTTGATGAAGTAGAGCTTGACGTAGTCTTGGGAACCCACTTGACCAAGGCCTTTGGAGCTTCTTCAGATGCATCAATCTCCTCTTGAAGCTTATCCTTGCCTTTTTGCTTGTGGTCTTGTGGTGGAAGATCATCTTGAGCTTGTGTCCCCTTGAAGGAAGTAGGATCATACTTCTCTTATTGAGAAACAAACTTCGTCTTGGGGTATTGATCTTCTTCTCACTCAACTCCATTGGCATTGAACTTCCGTTCAAAACCAACACCTTGGTTCTTCCGGTGCCTTCCTTGCTTGCGTACAATTTCCTCAAATTGCTTACTCCTGGCAAGGCTCTTGTAAACACCTTTCTCTCTGATTCCCTTCAATAAGCTATTTTCTTGCTCAAGTGTAACTTGGCTAAGAGAATCATTAGTGGAATCAAGAGAACTACTAGAAGCAAGAACATTGGATTTAGCATGATTATTGTTACTACTAGAGGAAGAATCCTTCTTGTTCTTGTTAATAGACTTGACTTGAGGCATGTAAGTAGATAAGAGTAAACGCTTGGCAATGTAAGAAGAACTTTTTTTACAAAGATCATCATTGATTGCCTTTAAGAACTCATGCTCTTGCTGAAGGCTGAGCTTTTCAAAGCGTAACTTCTCATGAGTCCTTAAAAGTTCTCGATGATCTTCTAAGATAGTTTCATGAGCTAACTTAAGAGTGTTTAGTTATCTAGTTAGAAGCTCAATCTTCTCCTTATCATTGTTATTCATTTTAACCTGATTAGCATGATTAATTGATGTTTCATCATAGTATTCATCACTAGAGTTGTCAACAAGTAAATCATCATCACCTAACAAGTCATCTTCATCACTATTGAAATCAACATACTCGGGGTGTGTTACCTTTGGTCCTTTAGCCATGAAGCATCTTCCAAGTCCTTCATTTGGTGAATCAAATATGTCGTAGGAGTTGGTTGACACAAGTGCTAGACCGGCAATACCTTCATCTTGAGTATATTCGGAGTCGGAGTGATAGCTTCTCTCAGAGTGATTGTCGGAGTCGGAGCCGGATACCCATTCACCAACATGAGCTTGATGTCTTCGTTTTGTGTAGCTCCTTGATGACTTGTCCTTCCTTTCCGAATCCTTGCTTCTCCGGGATATTCTTCGTTCATAACGATCATCTCTACTCCTCTCTCTTGGTGGTGATTCTTCTCTTATACTTCTCCTCTTGGGTGATTCTTCTCTTCTTTTGTAGGGTATCATACACTCATTGGAATAGTGTCCGGCTCCTCCACAATTGTAGCAATTACGTTCTCGACTAGAAGATCTTTTGTCATTGTAGTACCTTGACTTGGAGCTTCTCTCTTTGCTTCTACTCTTGTAGAACTTGTTGAAGTTCTTCACTATTAAGCTTAATTATTCATTGAAGGTTTGTTTCTCACTTGATGATGTGGGGGATTCACATGAGGCTTTGTAAGCACCACTTGACTTGTTGTGAAGTTCCTCCTTATACTTGAGTGACATCTCATGAGCAACAATTCTTCCAATGACTTCCGTTGGCTTGAGATCTTTGTAGTTGGGCATCATTTGGATCAATGTGCACACGGTATCATATTTTCCGTCCAAAGCTCTTTGGATCTTCTTGATGATGAATTTGTCGGTCATCTCTTCACTTCCTAAGCCGGCAATCTCATTTGTGATAAGAGCAAGCCTAGAGTACATTTCAGCGACACCTTCACCATCCTTCATTTTGAACTTGTCAAGTTGAATTTGAAGCACGTCCAACTTGGATTCCTTGACAGAGTTGGTACCTTCATTCATATCAATCAAATTATACAAATTTCCTTTGCATTCTCAAGACGGCTGATTTTGCTGAATTCTTCGGGGCACAATCCGTTGAAGAGGATATCACAAGCTTGAGCGTTGTATTGCAGCATCTTCAACTCTTCCGCGCTAGCTTCACGGTTCGGTTCTCTCCCATCAAAGAATTCACCTTGCAAGCCAATACACACAATAGCCCAAACGGCGGGGTTATGTCCAAGAACATGCATTTTCATCTTATGCTTCCAACTAGCAAAATTAGTACCATCAAAGTAAGGACCTCTACGGTGATAATTTCCCTTGCTAGATGCCATACTCTCCTAGGTTATGAAACCAAGGCTATGACCACCAAAAGCTATGGAAATCAAAGCAAATGGAGACCAAAGCTCTGATACCACTTGTTGGATCGAAAGTATGTCTAGATGGGGGGTGATTAGACTACTTGACCAAATAAGAACTTATCCTTTTCCCAATTTTAGTCTTTGGCAGATTTTAGCTATCTTAGCACAAGTCAAGCAATCTTAACACAATTCAAGCAAGCATGCAAAGAGTATATGAGCAGCGGAAAGTAAAGCATGCAACTTGCAAGAATGTAAAGGGAAGGGTTTGGAGAATTCAAAAGCAATTGGAGACACAGATGTTTTTGTTGTGGTTCTGATAGGTGGTGCTATCGTACATCCACGTTGATGGAGACTTCAACCCACCAAGGGTAACGGTTGCGCGAGTCCATGGAGGGCTCCACCCACGAAGGGTCCACGAAGAAGCAACCTTGTCTATCCCATCATGGTCGTCGCCCACGAAGGACTTGCCTCACTAGCGGTAGATCTTCACAAAGTAGGCGATCTCCTTGCCCTTACAAACTCCTTGGTTCAACTCCACAATCTTGTCGGAGGCTCCCAAGTGACACCTAGCCAATCTAGGAGACACCACTCTCCAAGAAGTAACAAATGGTGTGTTGATGATGAACTCCTTGCTCTTGTGCTTCAAATGATAGTCTCCCCAACACTCAACTCTCTCTCTCTCTCACTGGATTTGGATTTGGTGGAAAGAAGATTTGAGTGGAAAGCAACTTGGGGAAGGCTAGAGATCAAGATTCATATGGTAGGAATGGAATATCTTGGCCTCAACATATGAGTAGGTCGTTCTCTCTCAGAAACAGCAAGTTGGAAGTGTAGGTTCGTTCTGATGGCTCTCTCCACGAATGAAGAGGAGGTGGACGGGTATATATAGCCTCCACACAAAATCTAACCGTTACACACAACCTGCCAAACTCGGTGTGACCGAATTGAGAAACTTGGTCAGACCGATTCAGCAAATCTAGTGACCGTTAGGATTTTTGGTGGGACCGACCTGCAACTCGGTAGGACCGATATGATTAGCGTTAGGGCATAACGTAATCTTGGTGAGACCAATTACACAAACTTGGTTGGACTGATTTTGGTAATAAGCTAACCAGAGAGTTGGTCACGTAACTCGATGGGACCGGTTCGCTCATTTCGGTGGGATCGAAATGTTACGAAAAGGAAATAGGGAGTTTACATTGCAATCTCGGTGGGACCGATCGCTCATCTCGGTGGTGCCGAAACGTTACGAAGGGAAACAGAGAGATTACAATCCCATCTCGGTGAGACCGCGATCCCTATTGGTGAGACCTATTTGCCTAGGGTTTGTGGCAGTGGCTATGACTTCTGAACTCGGTGGCGCCGTATAGAAAGAATCGGTAGGGCCGAGTTTGACTTTTGGTTTAGGTCATATGAGGATATGAGAAAGTAGTTGAGGGCTTTGGAGGATATCACTAAGCACTATGGAGCAAGAAACTCATTAAGCAACACCTCATCCCTCCTGGATAGTATTGGCTTTTCCTATAGACTCAACGTGATCTTGAATCACTAAAAATATAAAATGTAGAGTCTTGAGATTTTGAGCTTGAGCCAATACTTTTGTCCTTAGCATTTTGAGGGGTCCACTTTTCTCATCCATGCCATGCCATTCATTGAGCTTTTCCTGAAATATTCATCTTGGAATAATGTTAGCCCAATGAGCTATATGTTGTTAGGAATTACCAAAACCACCTAGGGATAGTTGCACTTTCAGTATGCGTCGGTCCTATACAAACGGTTTTAAACCCCTTTCCGCGACGGTATTTGGAACCATCGCCAAGTGAGTGTGGGCGATGGGAGTCCTTCCCCCACGACCCAGAAACCGTCAGGGATATGGAGCCATGATCCAGAGACCTTGCAACACGTAATCGTGTGTGATGCAACACACATTAAATTCTTTTGCACATGCAGGATCGGTGATTAAACGTTTCTAATGACAAAGTGAAACCAAATGGTGTGTCGTAATGAAACGTTTGGGAAACAGTATGTAAGGCACACGGGCCAACATATGAATTGTGTGTGACATGTGCCTGATCACACACGAGTTTTCTGCGGAACCCGTCTGCAATGCAAGACTCCATCGAACATGTTCTCCCAACATTTACCGTCTGCGATAAGGTTCTATCACAAACGGTTCAGGAGCCCCTTCGCACACATACAAGTATTGCAGACCGTTTGTGATTTGTTGTGTATCACCGACGGTTGCGGCTAGAGTGACGTGTGCTTTTTGTTTGGAATCCCACATGTTTCCTGAAAAAATTACAACTGGGATTGTATTCTACATTGGGCACGGTTTACTCCGCGTTCTCGTGTGCGATTACTTGATATCACAAATGGTTCCGGAGAGCCTACGCACACGTAGTAGCGCTGCAAATCATTTGTGATCTGCTGTGTATCACCGACGGTTCCGCTACAATTGACGTATGCTTTCCAATGTGGATCGCACACACTCATTTAGTTGAACTGTGTGCGGAGCAATTGCCAGGTTAAAACAAAAATATCCCATTTTGAATCGACATGCAAAAAAGCAAATTCGCCACAATAGTCAATTGAACAAATAAACAAAAATATCCCATTTTGAATCGGCACGCATAAAGCAAATTGGCCACAATATTCAATTGAACAAATAAACAAGAATATCCCATTTTGAATCGGCACGCAGATAAAAAAATCACCATAATATTCAATTGAACAAATAGTGTCCACAGGAAGAACATTCATCAGATTTCGCAACAAGTGCAATTGAACATATGGTAGCTAAATTCCAATGATTTGTCCACACATATATGCATTACATAATTAATTATAGTGTACAAAATATGAAGACCTCATCAGATGGAAAACAATGGATCCATGCGTATATGTTTAGCGGCTAACTCTTACTCAATGTTTCAGGAGAACGCATGCTGAAATCTTCATTATCACCAGTGGGATTGATGTAGTGATTCTGGAAAAAGTCGCTGATAAATCTCCGAACCATCAGCAATTCACCAGCCAGGAGCGGTTCAGGTCCTCGGTTCTAAGATGAGCTTCAGTATTTTTAAGATCAGAATGTGCCATATGAGTGGAGTAGAAGATATTAATTAAGATAGACTTACTGGTACTAATTCGCAAGGATCATCACAACTATCAGCAGATTTGCAGATTGAGATCATGTGTCTGCAAACATAGTATCCACAAAGGTTGGTCCCTGCTTCTTGCTGAGGACACTTACAGAATTAGTCATGTATTTGTCCTATTAGGAACATCCTAACTGGTGTTAGATGTATTATTTTTTCTTTGGACAAAATAGAAAGAGGTTTATTTAGAAGCTTGAACATTTGACTATAGTAAGAAAAGGTATTTGCAAACTATTGGATAAATTTTCCGAAAGTAATGGATTTCAGTGTGTTACCAGAGAAACGATCTCGTGCTGCAGAGGTAGTTCCCTCTTGAACAGGTTCCCTAGTTTAGTTTTCCACAATGCGAGCACACTACAAATGAAGATGAATTTTGACAGCATCAATTATTGAACCAGATATGAATGCAAATTAATTTCAACATCATAGAATTCAATACCTATCCATGAATTGTTGAGGATGCGTTAGATCCTGAGCGTTGGTTGACTCTTTGAGAGAATCGATGTAGTAAACTATGTTCTTGTTTGGAACAATGAATACCAATATCCAGTGACCGCTACATATTAAGAAAGCCATAAACTTACGAATTATGTCGAAATCTGAAAGACAATCAGTGTATGCATGGTTGTTTACTTGACTCACCTTTCATGATATTGCCAGAGAAATGATTCTACATGGGACGTGTTTTCGAAGATACGGACGGCCGTGTCAACAGCCTAGTCCCGTTCGTCCTTACCATGTAATGTTATGCCATTTGCTAATGCGGGATCTATGAAATACACACTCTCCCTTTTTCTTCTCTGCACGTTCAATCCCTTGAGAGGAATAAAATGCAGTTAGCTGTTTATCATTTACAGCATTGTATGGAGAAGTTGATCAGAGTTTGTTAAGTACTTATAAAATCAGGCATCTAACAAGAGTGGCATCGAGCTCGTTGAAGTTGAAGAACAGATGTAAGTCCTCGAAACTCACATCGAATGAATCAGCATCGTGTCAGAAATGATCTCTGTTGAAGTGGACTAGCAAACCTTGATGACCTGGTGACATTTGATCCATGCAATATTCATGTAACTTACGACAACTGGAACTGCACTCATCAAAGTATTCGCCAACAAGAAATGGTTGACCATGGACGTAATTGCGTACTTCAAGTACGCTTGCTTTACTTTTAGCAAGCACCAATTCTACTTCTTCATCATCCATGTCGTCAGAAATAATATTACTCCATGATTCAAACAACCTGCTGTTAATTTGGTTCCAGGCGATGAGTGCTTTAAGCAAGGGGCAATCGTTCTCTTTCCTCTTCACTCTACCATCGCGCTTCTTCGCGGGTGTAGGATTTTTGGCCACTTCCTTCTTGGCACTTGAAGCATTTCTGGCAGAACGTCTGGTTGCATGCAAGGTAGACTTCCGAGCAGACCATGAAGCTTTGACGGACTGCTTAGCAGATGGTTTATCTTTGCTGGACCGCTGAGCTGGCGGTGTTACTATGATGGACTACTGGGCTGTAGGAGCAGTGGCATCAGGCTACTGACCATGCATTGAAGCTAAGTCTGGTTTCTGCGCAGGTGGTGCCAACTTGTCGGTGTGTTGAGGAGGTTGTGCCAACGCGTTGGTTTGTGAGCAGGAAGTGTTGGCGCATTGGTATGCTAATCACGTAACTGCGGACCGACGGACTGATGAGCACTTGGTTTTGGACCTACAAACTCCTTAGCAGGCGGTTCCAAAGCATAAGACTGCTTAGCAGTCCATTCCACCAGGTTGGTATGCTGAGCATGTGTTGCAGCTGGGTCTCCCCCGCTGCTTCAGCGGCCGGCATCTGAACCGGTGGTGCGTCTTCAGCAGTTGTAGGCCTTGCCACTGGCTACTTTGGGGCAGAGGATGACATGTCCTGTATGCCACAAAGTCGGGCTGGCTGATCATAGGTTGATGCATCAGCCGTCGGATTACAAGAATTACATTCATTGGGGGAAGCACGCGAGAGCTGCTGTGGCAAGGAGAGCGTCACAGGTTGAGGGGCGACATTGGTTGCTCTTGGCAGGGCTTCAGGGATTTCACTGATGAACTCTATTTCCTTTTGTGGCCACTGGATCTGATGTAACAATGTTTCTCCCAAGGTCCTTTGCTCATCAAGGTCTCCTAGGACATCCTTGAGGGCAAATTCATTGAATCCAGGCTTTACTTCAGTCACGTAGCACTTCACACAGCCCGGCTTCAATGGCATATTGTCCAACAAGAGGCCCTCTTACAAGAAAGATGGGTAAACCCAGGTTGTTGCACATTTTAATGTACCTTCATAATGTGTAAGCACGCCCTTCACTCTGTCTTTCATTCCAGATAGATCAGATATAGTATCATCACGAGCAGCTGCAGTCTCAGTGTTGCTGGGGTCAGCTGATGCACAACTACTATTGTGTTGTGTTGTCGCACAATAAGCAGCATCCTCCATGCCCACCTCCCCTCCCATCTGGTGGCTATCTATCAATGTTACAGTCTTCCCAATCATCATTGACTGCTCAAGATCCTTTCGAACAGTCGGATACATTTCCTTCTTCAACCTTTATACAATTCATTCTTCTTCATTTCACTCTTCGCTTTTTTCAAGCTGAGCCTCTCTTCTTTGCTGAGTGTGAAAGCCCTCTTGTGCGGGAGATTAACACCTATACCCTTGCACGGCCAGGGGGCTCTTTTGTTTCCAGAGCAATGAACAGAATGTCACATGGCCCTGAGTTCCTGTAGAACCTTCCAGGGATCTTGGAAGCCTCTACTATCACTTGATACAGTTTTTTGTCATGTGAGTTTTTAAAGTAATAAGTTCCGTCATCACGCCTCATTGCATGTGCCTGCAAGTAGTCTCTGGCGCGTTCGCCCCTGATTTCACTAAAGGCCGGTTCCCCACCCGCTGCTACTGCTTCTTTGTCCTCCTGATCCCATATCGATTTCATGCCATAGTATCCTGCCACAACTATACGGTGGGTATGTGTGTTCTTCTTCTGAAGTTCTGATTGCTTGAAACTCTTCTCAACAAACTCTTTAGTTGGCCTGACCCTTTTGAATTATGCCCAGTCTGCCTTTGTAATTTGGGGGTATGCGGGGATTGGGTCCTTGCCTTCACTCAAGTACTTCTTGTACAGCATGTGCTTCCAGTTTCTCCAAGCATCCCTAGCCTTCTTCAGTGCAGCGTGTTCCACCTGCATTCTCCACTGCTCTGGAACGTTGAAGTGATCCAGGATCTCCCGGACTATCCGTCGCCATGTTTCTATGTCAGTGCCTTCCGAAACCCCGGTAGATTTATGTTGAGCCTTGCCCTGCCAACAAATCCAAACACACTCCTGAACCTCATGCATGCTTTATCTGGTTTAGTTGGATCCCAAGACTTTAAATCGATCTCCGTTACTTCATATACACCTTTAGGCTGGTGTGTGTGCTTCCTTGGAGCGTACCTCCGTGTCCTGGCCGAATGGGTAATTGTTGCAGCTCTATCCCGTTCAAGATTACTTGATCCCTCACCATCTTCTGAAGACCCAGGGTTGTCGGAATCAGATGAAGATACATCGCCTGAAGCATGAGTGATGTCGCTACTATTCGGCATCTACAGAGAACACATGTGAAACTCAGGAAAGGAGGATAAGCGTAAAACTAACAACTTCGTATCAAGCTTTCTAAACATGTCATGCAATAATTTAGAAAATGTACGACTAATTTGTTAAGTTTGTGTGACTCGAGCGCCCGCGATCTGTAAATCGACAATAACTTACTGGAACAAATACAACTTATATGTACTAGTTAGGAAGGTAGATAATTAACATATATACGCTCTCCGTTATTTTATAGCCAATTTGGGAACATACGGAACAAAATAGGAAGAGGGATTGCGAGGAAATATGCCTCACCGCGATGGAGAGTAGTAACTAACAGGCTTCTTAATGCGAACCCTGCCGGACCACAGGAGAGGCGTGGATTACAGCATCGATATGCTCAAGGGTGGCTGGCGAGCAAACAAAGACGGCGAGGCGCGGGCAGCCGCGTGTTGGGAACGGCAGTGGAGGTAGGCTTGACACCGAAGAGCGGGCACACGACCGGGGTGAGCACGCTGGCGGCGGAGAGGGTTCTGATGTGGATCTGGGGATGGGGAGCTGGCGATGTAGATTGGGTGGACTAGTTGAGTGAAATGCGGGCAGGCCGTGGGGGGGTGTTGGCGGCCTAGGTGAAAAGGGTGGAAAAAATATCCCCGGTCGCTGCATGGAAAGGCCTATGCAAACGGTTGCCTCTAAGCGCTCATGTGCACAAAGAGAAATTTTTTGTTTGAAATGAAGACGTACTAATTTTGAAATGAAGATGTGAGTTCATCATTTCACCTCTAAATTTTTGCCACGTTAAGCAATCACCATTATACCACGGGTTTGATTTGATGGCGCATTTCAGGTCTCGTGTGCTATATGTAAGACATTTTTTGGCATTTACCGTGCATTTTGGCAATAAATCAAGTCCTAGACAGACTGCATTTCCTGTCGAAAGGGATGAGGATTGCTGTTCGATCTAGGAGCATCCAACGATGCAGACGTACGATCCGTGGGGTTTGGGTTCTGGCCAATCAGAATGCACGACTTAGATTGCGCGTGCAGCAAAGGGGGGGCATCGGCCACGGTTTGGTAGGCACACGACTTTCGTGAGTGAACCGTGTGCTATTTGAAAACATTTACATTAACAAACAGCGTACCCGGGTGGTGAACGAGTCGGAGGAGAAGGAGGAACCGCATAAAAAAATCATAACCGGAACTGCATTTGCTGTCGAAAGGGATGAGTATCGCCGTTCGATCTGGGAGCATCCAACGGTGCAGACGTACGATCCGTCGGGTTTGGATTCTAGCCAGTCAAAAAGCACGACTCAGATCGCGCGGGTGGCAGGGGGGCATCGGCCACGGTTTAGTGGACACACGGCTTTTATGAGTGAACCGTGTGTTATTTGAAAACATTTACATTAACTAACAACATTTTTTTGTTTGAATGAAAACATGAGTTCATCGTTTCGCCTCCAAATTTTTTTCCCACGGTAAGAAATCACGATTGTACCATATGTTTCGATTTTCTGGTACATTTTACCAGGCGGCAGGCCTAGCTAGCAATCTCAAACTTTGACTATGCAAAAAGGAAAGAGATCTCGTTTAATTTCTCTCTCTCTCTCTCTCTCTCTCTCTCTCTCTCTCTCTCTCTCTCTCTCTCTCTCTCTCTCTCTATATATATATATATATATATATATATATATATATATAGGAGTAGGATTTTCTACAATAGCTTGCCACAGAACTAGTTAAGGTTTTCGACGGTGTAAAAGTTCTCAAAAATCCTGAAAAAAATACTGAATCAACACACCTATAATATAACATGATCCAACGGATGGATTGAAAAAATATGACTGCATGTGTCCTGGACAAAAAGAACAAATGTTTCAATATATATTGATCCTGCAGTGAGCTGAAATGCTTGTTTTTTTTGCTGAGGACATACAAATGCATATTTTCACAATCACACCGTTGGATCATCTTATTATATTAAAGTGAGGCTCCCTTATTTATTTCATATTTTTTACTTTGTTTTAAACCGTTAAATGTTTAGCAAGCCTTAACTAGTTCTGTGGCAAGCTATGGTAGACATGATTTACCTATATATATATATATATATATATATATATATATATATATATATATATATATATATATATATATATATATATAGTCGCAAATACACGTGCGTGTTAGCGCAAGATCATTTGGGTGTCGCTTTGCGAGTTTTCATTCATTGTGTGAGAAACGGGAAAAAACTTCAAACAGTTCGGCCGCAGTGTGCGACCAGAGGCGTAGGCCTTGTTGGTATTTTAGTTTCACGAAATGCATATAGAGTGCCGAAAATAATGAAAATCGTTGTGCCACTTTGGCGTCTCCTCACGATCGCATGGAAAAAAATTGGTAAAGTTTGGCACAAGTTTTGATGCTCGCACCTTCCATATACCGGAGCATCTCACAAGAAGGATCATAGTTTCCAAAAAGGAGACGCGACACTTCGACTACAAATCGTCAGTTACTCTACATCGTTCCGCCTCGAAAAAAATCATGATAAATAATCGCGGATATACCCCTTGGTTTGATTTTCCGGCCCATTTAGGTCGTCTGCTATGTTTAAGTCATTCTTTGCACTTACCTTGCATTTTAGTGCATATAAAGTCAAAAACGCTACTACGACATGTGGGTGTTTTAGTTAGGCTATACTTAATGAATTAGGCTACTCATATATAGTGGAGAGTTCATATACTATATCATGCATATATATAGTATATATATATATATATATATATATATGATCTATACTAGCTATAGTGTATGATATTAACTTCAATTATAGCGCATAGTATAATACATAGAGTATATATAGTATCATAGATCATATTTATTGCCATGCATGACACAAATTAATATCGTATTTAACATGATATAGTGTCTACCTATATGTTACTCTAACGTTCTAACCCTCACTATATTTAATTTTTTGCCACATCAGCATACTTGCTATTTTTTCGAGTGCATGTATCGTCGGCTATGATATATAGCACCACTATGGCCAGCCTTTGTATAGTAGGGAAGTATCATATATACTATAGTATCATGCATATGCTACTATATAGTACCTTCTTATAGTGCATATATATAGTATCATAGAGCTAGTATATATATATATACCATAGATGACCGTATTTATGACCATGTGCATGACACAAAGTAGTATAACATTTATATTATATATGTTATAGTATCTATGTTACTGCTTCTTTGCCACACATCATCATATTTGCTATTCTCAAGTGCATGATACTGGCAATGATACCCCCACTATGGCCACCATCAGGTTGGTTGTAATGGGAGTATCAGGCGGTATCATATGCATGCCAACTAGACTTTTTGGATGATGTGGCACACAATTAAATGAGGAAAGAGAGGGTGTGGGCCGGGTATTATATCATGATATACTGTATCACATATTAAATATTGTACTACTTTGTGTCGTGCATGGCAATTAATAAGGAAACCTAAGATACTAAGACTAGCCACAATGGGAAGTAACATAGAGTAGTAACATGCCCATGTTATTACTCTATGTTACTACCTCTATAGTGGGGAGTAACATATGTGTGGTAACATGCGCAACACTTCATTTATTAAGCTATAGACTCATCTTGCCTTGATATGTGTGATGTTACTCATACTATTAGTAACTAGCTATGTTACCACATGCCTCTCTTTCTTCATTTATTGCTTGCCACATCATCTATTTTATCTAGATATGTGTGATGTTACTACCTATGTTACTCCCACTGTGGGTAACTTATGATACTATGCGCGCATTACAGAGGTAGCTAGCTAGTATCGATCATATACTAGTATCATGCATGACACATAGTAGCATATATAGCATTTATTATGACACACGGTTTCATGATATGATAGTTAACCCTCTCTTTCTTCATTTAATTCTATGACAGCTCATCAAAATTTCCTAGTTGGCATGATATAGCTATGATATCCCATTACAACGAGCCTAGCAAAGAAGGTGTACAGATCATTTGTGCGTCGCTTTGCGAATTTTCATCCGTTTGTTCGAGAAGCGGGGAGAAGTTTCAAACATTTCAGCCGTGAGGTGCGGCCACTGGTGTAAGCCTAGTTGGTATTTTAATTACAGGAAATTCAGATGGGGTCCAGACATCATCAAAATCGATGTGTGCCCGTGGCGTTCTATCGCGACCCCGTGGAAAAAAATGGTAAAGTTTGGCACAAGTTTTGACGATCGTTCCTTCCAAACCGAAGCATCTCACATGAAGGATCATGGTTTCCCAAAGGAGACGTGTCAATTCAAACTCCTGTGGCTAGTGACTTCATCGTTTGGCCTCATAAATATTTCCACGATACGCAATCACCGTTATACCACGGGTTTTATTTTTTGGCGCATTTCGGGTATCGTTCGCTATATTTAAGACATTTTTTGAGTTTAACGTGCATTTTGTGCATAAAAATAGAATTACAACCGGAACTGCATGTGTTGTCAAAAGGGATGAGGATCGCCGTTTGATCTAGGAGCATCCAACGGTGCAGACGTATGATCCATGGGGTTTGGATTCTGGCCAATCAGAACACATGACTCAGATCGTGGGCGGGGTTTTGTCGGCACACAGCTTTCATCAATGAACCGTGTGCTGTTTGCAATATAGATTGCATACATATTTTTGTTCACACATACTGTAGCAAGATCATTTGAGTGTGCTACCTCTATGTTATAATAATAATAATAACAAAAAATAGTTCATATTTATTGCCTGAGCTGACAGCATATCAAGGTTAACATATTAATGGTTCTTAGATCAACAAAAAACGGGGCATAACCCACAAATTCTCAGTACACGCAATAGTTCTAAATTGAACGAATTAAGTTGGAGGGTAGGCATAAAGACTAGTCTTATGGCTTAATTCCCTTGTACATGGGGGAACTGGGATCATTAAGTTGACCCCGAATGAACCTGGTTTTTTTGATGATTTTATGCTTCTCTGTTACAGGGTTGTGTGATCCCTTGGCTTCATCTACAGGCATGCATTCTATTTGAAGAGAGCTGTTATGATATGAGGTCTTCTCATCACGTTCATCAATGTAGAACGTGTATCCATTTATGCCATATGCTTGGTACGTCAACACCGTAGGTGATTGATTTTGTGCCAACCACGTAGCAACGTCATCGATGGATCCTTGTGCCAAATGCTTTTTCAGCCATTCGGCGTAGTTCTTAGTGTGCTCCTTCATCTCCACATCTGATGAAGGCACCATTGGTAAGAAGATTTGGCATATCTCCACCAAGTGTTCTTCGGCGTAAGCAGTGAGAACTGGGCTGTTAAGCAGTACTGTGAAATGGGCTTTCTCTGCCAATTCTCCTGGTGTAGCCATTTGCATGCCAGCAAGGACAGGCTTACCTTTCAGCCTTCCCTCATGGTGAGAGAGGGGCAAACCTATAGGTCATTGTTTCATGTATTCGGTGCAAAACTCAACCACCTCCTCTGCGGTATAACCTTGTAGGATGCTTGCCTCTGGATGGTTTCTGTTCCGACAAAAGCGCTTCAGTATTCCCATGAACCGCTCAAAGGGATACATGTTGCGAAGAAACACGGGACCACAATACTTTATCTCGTCGACAAGGTGCACAGTCAGATGGACCATGACATCAAAGAATGACGGTGGGAAAAATATCTCTAGGTTGCACAATATTCTTGCAATATCATCTTGCGTATGATCCAGCTCTTCATGATCTACAACTTTTTGCATACCCTGATTTGGAGCGACTGGGTACAAATAATTGCGGTTAGATAATACGTCAACCCCCGATTCAATTGGCAGTTCCTCTTCTCTGCATACCCCGCTTAAGTGTCCACCATATTCATCGTCCCCGGCAGGCCGCGCTACTTCCCGGCAGACACTCTGCAGCCATGTCGAGCGATAGCGAGGACGACAGTTCGGCCAGCAGTTTGGCGCCCGATGATAGGTCAACATCGAAATCATCCCGCTCGTCTTCCATGAGTCTGGCGTCGAGCCCATACCTCGATTATATCTGGTTCATGGAAGGGATGCCACCTCCGGAGTCGTCAGACGACAACCAGACAGATGAGGAGCCATCGGAGGACGAAGAAGAGGACGAAGATGATGAGGAGGAGGAATGGTCGAATGAGGAGGAGGAGGACGACGACGATAGGAACGACGATGACGATGGCGGCAGCGATGAAAAGCCAACGGTCAGCGCCAAGAAGCGTCCTCGCCAAGACGATGTTGCGGGGCCATCCAACAACAACAACAACAACAAGAAGAAGGACTAAATTAAGCAGACTATATATATATCTCTGTTTATCTTGTCAATCTCATCGCAGACGGTTAGTAATATGTATTCGACAGAGATCTTCTACATTATCGCCCAGAGGTTGGTTTGTTGAACTGTTTGTTGGGTATCACACACATCTTGTTACACTGAATCATTTGTGTTCACCTCAATAATCGCAAATGGTTCATCGGAGCAAACTGTATGCCGTATATCGGACACGCATTGATATGGCTGCCCGTTTCTATTGTTCTTCCTCATCGCAAATAGTTCTGCTGGATCAACCGTATGCCCAGCATCGCACACGCAAGTAAAATTTGAACCATGTTTGATGCATCTGTCATCGCAAATGTTTTACACCTTTTTTACGGTTCTTTTACACCACCGTTTGTGATTATTGCATCGCACACAGTTTCGTCAAAGGGTCTCTAATCATAGTGTCGCATTAGCAGCATCCTGCAGTAGTGGTTGCTTTTGTGTTTGCCTTCTTAGGGTAGTCTTGTTTAACTTATGTCTGTGCTCAGATATTGTTGCTTCCATTGACGCTTGTGTATCGACCTATGTATTCGAGCCCTTGAGGCCCCTGGTGTCGGTGTCAAAACCGGCGGATCTCGGGTAGGGGGTCCCGAACTGTGCGTGTAAGGCTAATGGTAACAGGAGGTGGGGGACACAATGTTTACCCAGGTTCGGGCCCTCTCGATGGAGGTAATACCCTACTTCCTGCTTGATTGATCTTGATGATATGAGTATTACAAGAGTTGATCTACCACGAGATCATAGAGGCTAAACCCTAGAAGCTAGCCTATGATTATGATTGTTGTTGTCCTATGGACTAAACCCTCCAGTTTATATAGACACCGGAGGGGGGCTAGGGTTACACGGAGTCGGTTACAGAGAAGGAGCTCTACATATCCGAATTGCTAGGCTTGCCTTCCACGCAAAGGAGAGTCCCCACCCGGACATGGGACGAGGTCTTCAATCTTGTATCTTCATAGTCCAACAGTCCGGCACAAGTACATAGTCCGGCTGTCCAAGGACCACCTAATCCAGGACTCCCTCAGTAGCCCCTGAACAAGGCTTCAATGATGATGAGTCCAGCGTGCAGATTGTCTTCGGCATTGCAAGGCGGGTTCCTTCTCTGAATACTCCATAGAAGATCTTGGACACAAGGATCGTGTCCGGTTCTGCAAACCAATTTCCACTTACCACCGTAGAGAGCACAATATTCCACAAATCTAATCTGCTGACAACTTTTTATAGCGCGACATCACGCCGCGGCCCGGTGGTTATGCAAACCATTTTTCTCAACCTGCCACCGCACATATCGCGAGGCAGTTTTATTGGCACGTCTTGTCGAGGCAGAGATCGTGTCCCCTTATCACCGGATTCTCATCAATACGGGTGTGGGTAACTCAACCGCGCCATCAATGCAGCGCTTGGGGAATAAGCGAGTTTACCGGGCAGGTGGGGAGGCGCAGGATCCCTGCTGCCTTTATAAGGAGATAAGGACTCCCCTCTTTCACCCATGCCTTCTTCTTCCTCTGCTAATCCATTCCCCCTCGCTCGAGATCCAGCGCCCAAGCGTTCGTCTTCTCCGCCCATAAAGGTCTTCCGAAAATGTCCGGATCCAGAGCAGGAGGCAAGTGGATGGCCTCTACCGTCCGGGAGAAGGATATCAAAAAGCTTCGGGAGGCCGGGTATCTGGCCAAGAAACTCAACCACCGTCTTCCGACGGCGGGACAGATTGTCCCTACTCCGGAACCCCACGAGAGGGTTGTATTCCTCCCTCATTTTTTCCGCGGGCTAGGGTTTCCCCTCCATCCATTCATTCACGGCATCATGTATTATTACGAGATCGACTTTCATGATCTATCCCCAAATTCCTTCCTCAACATCTCTACATTCATCGTAGTGTGCGAGGCCTTTCTCTGCATCTCACCGCACTTCGGCTTATGGCCAAAGATATTTAATGTGAAGCCCAAGGAAGTGAGTGGCGAGCATGCCGAGTGCGGAGGCACCATGGTGAGCAAGATGTCCAACGTCACATGGACAACACGTACTTTCAATGATTCTGTCAAAGAGTGGCACCAGCAGTGGTTTTACATCACTGAGCCGCGCGGCACGGAATGGGCCACTGCTCCGAAATTCCGATCCGGAGCCCCCCTGCAGCTCACGTCCTGGCCCAAGAAGGGCCTGAGCTGGTCTTCGCCCGACGAGTTGTCGGTGCTCCAGATGCGCATTGATAACCCGCAAGTATACGGGATAGTTGTAGCCTCTTCCGATAAGTAAGAGTGTCGAACCCAACGAGGATCTAAAGTTAGAACAAATACTCTCCCAAGTCCTATCGGCCACTGATACGACTCTACGCACGCTTGACGTTCGCTTTACGTAGAACAAGTATGAAACTAGAAGTACTTTGTAGGTGTGATATGATAAGTTTGCAAGGTAATAAAGAACACGTAAATAAAAAGTAGGGGATGTTTAGATAAAGATGCAATAAAGTAAATATAGCGAGTGTGAAAAAGTGGTGGTAGGAGTTGTGAAATTTTCCCTAAGCAATTGACTACTTTACTAGACCGATAGCAAGTTTTATGTGGGAAAGGCCACTGCTAGCATGTCATCCCTGACTTGGAATTCTATGCACTTATGATTGGAACTATTAGCAAGCTCCACAACTACTAACGTTCATTAAGGTAAAACCCAACCATAGCATTAAGATATATTGGTCCCCCTTCAATCCCGTATGCATCAATTTCTATGCTAGGTTGAAGCTTCTGTCAGTCTAGCCCTCCAATACATAGTCCTATCAACATACAACTAACCCTATGGTGTGATCCACGCATGCGCTCATACGATGGGCACCAAAGGACAGCAACATAACCACAAGCAAATTAAATCAATCATAGTAATTCATCAACCACCAATAGGACAACGAAAATCTACTCAGACGTCATAAGATGGCAACACATCATTGGATAATAATATGTAGCATAAAGCACCATGTTCAAGTAGAGGGTACAGCGGGTTGCGTGAGAGTGGACTGCTATAGATAGAGGGGGGAAGGTGATGTAGATGTTGGTGAAGATGGCGGAGGTGTTGGTGAAGATCGCGGTGATGATGATGGCCCCCGACGGTGTTCCGGCGCCACCGGAAGCAAGGGGGGAGAGCCCCCGTTCTTCTTCTTCTTCCATGACCTTCTCCCTAGATGGTAGAAGGGTTTCCCCTCTGGTCCTTGGCTCCCATGGCTTGGGAGGGGCGAGAGCCCCTCCGAGATTGGATCTATCTCTCTGTCTCTCTCTGTTTCTGCGTTCTCAGATTCTGCCCCTTCACCGTTTCTTTTATATCCGGAGATCCGTAACTCCGATTGGGGTGAATCTTTCGCCCAGATTTTTCTCGTAAATTTAGCTTTCTTGGGCAAAAGAAGAGCGCCAACCGCCTTACGGGTGGCCCAGGAGAGTGCCAGGTGCGCCCAGGGGGGTGGGCGCGCCCCCTATCTCCTGGCCACCTCGGGCACCGTTTCGCATTGATTCTTCCTCCGGAAAATCCCAAATATTCCAAAATAATTCTCCATCCGTTTTTATCCCATTTGGATTCCGTTTGATATTGGGTTTCTGCGAAACAAAAAACATGCAACAAACATGAACTGGCACTAGGCACTAGATCAATATGTTAGTCCCAAAAAATAGTATAAAAAGTTGCCGAAAGTATATGAAAGTTGAAGAATATTGGCATGGAACAATCAAAAATTATAGATACGACGGAGACGTATCAGCATCCCCAAGCTTAATTCCTGCTCGTCCTCGAGTAGGTAAATGATAAAAAAGATAACTTTTGATGTGGAATGCTACCTAACATAATCTTGATCATATGTCTAATCATGGCATGAATATTAAGACATGAGTGATTCAAAGCAATAGTCTATCATTTGACATAAAAACAATAATACTTCAAGCATACCAACCAAGAAATTATGTCTTATCCAAATAACATAGCCAAAGAAAGCTCATCCCTACAAAATCATATAGTCTGGCTATGCTCCATCTTCATTACACAAAATACTCACATCATGCACAACCTCGGTTTCAGCGAAGCAATTGGTTCATACTTTTTAATGCGCTTCAGCGTTTTCAACTCTTACGCAATACATGAGCGCAAGCCATGGACATAGCACTATAGGTGGAATATAATATGATGGTGGAGTTTTATGCGGAGAAGACAAAAAGGGAGAAAGTCTCACATCGACGCGGCTAATCAACGGGCTATGGAGATGCCCATCAATTGATGTCAATGTGAGGAGTAGGGATTGCCATGCAACGGATGCACTAAGAGCTATAAGTGTATGAAAGCTCAAACTGGAAACTAAGTGGGTGTGCATCCAACTTGCTTGCTCATGAAGACCTCGGGCGTTTGAGGAAGCCCATCATCGGAATATACAAGCCAAGTTCTATAATGAAAATTCCCACTAGTATATGAAAGTGAAAGCATAGGAGACTCTCTCTATGAAGAACATGGTGCTATTTGAAGCACAAGTGTGGTAAAAGGATAGTAACATTGCCCCTTCTCTCATTTTCTCTCTTTTTTTATTTTTTTGGTGGGCTTCTTTGGCCTCTTTTTTTATTTGGGCTTCTTTGGCCTCTTTTATTTTTCATAAAGTCCGGAGTCTCATCCCGAGTTGTGGGGGAATCATAGTCTCCTTCATCCTTTCCTCACTGGGGCAATGCTCTAATAATGATGATCATCATACTTTTATTTACTTACAACTCAATATTACAACTCGATATCTCGAACAAAGATATGACTCTATATGAATGCTTACGGCGGTGTACCAGGATGTGAAATGATCTAGCATAGCAATGACATCAAAAATGGACAAGCCAAGAAAACATCATGCTAGCTATCTTACGATCATGCAAAACAATATGACAATGAATGCTCAAGTCATGTATATGATGATGATGGAAGTTGCATGGCAATATATCTCGGAATGACTATGGAAATGCCATAATAGGTAGGTATGTGGCTGTTTTGAGGAAGATATAAGGAGGCTTATGTGTGATAGAGCGTATCATATCATTGGGTTTGGATGCACCGGTGAAGTTTGCACCAACTCTCGAGGTGAGAAAGGGCAATGCACGGTACCGTAGAAGCTAGCAAATTGCGGAAAGGTGAGTGTGCGTATACATGGACTCACATTAGTCATAAAGAACTCATATACTTATTGCAAAAGTCTACTTTCCCTCGAAGCAAAGTACTACTATGCATGCTCCTAGGGGAAGGGTTGGTAGGAGTTAACCATCGCGCGATCCCGACCTCCACTCATAAGGAAAGCAATCAAAGAGCACCTCATGCTCCAACTTCGTTACATAATGGTTCACCATACGTGCTTGCTACGGGACTTGCAAACCTCAACACAAGTATTTCTTAATTTCACAATTACTCAACTAGCACGACTCTAATATCACCAACTTTATATCGCAAAACTCTTGCAAGGAATCAAACATATCATATTCAGTGATCTACAAGTTTTATGTAGGATTTTATGACTAACCATGTGAATGACCAATTCCTGTCATCTTTCTAAATAGATATAAGTGAAGCAAGAGAGTTTAAATCTTTCTACAAAAGATATGCCCACGCTCTAACAATTATAAGTGAAGCAAAAGAGCATTCTACAAATGGCGGTTTTCTATGTAAAGGGAAACATGCAATCCAAACTTCAAATGATATAAGTGAAGCTCAGGAAGCATTCTATAAAGCCATACTCAAAAGATTTAAGTGAAGTGCAATGAGCATTATATAAATCAACCAAGGACTATATCATACCAGCATGGTGCATAAAAGAAAAGTGAAAACTAAATGCAAAAAGACGCTCCAAGATTGCACATATCGCATGAACGAAATGAATCCGAAAACATACCGATACTTGTTGATGAAAGAGGGGGTGCCTTCCGGGGCATCCCCAAGCTTAGACGCTTGAGTCTCCTTGAATATTTACTTGGGGTGCCTTGGGCATCCCCAAGCTTGAGCTCTTGCCTCTCTTCCTTTTCCTCATATCGAGACCTCCTCGATGAGACACTTCATCCACAGAAAACTCAGTAAGATCCGTTAGTATAAATTGATAGTTTAATATCTTGTTTTTGCATTGTGTCTACTGTAATATAGCTTTTCCATGGCTTAATCCACTGATATAAATTGATAGTTTCATCAAAACAAGTAAACTATGCATCAAAAACAGAATCTGTCAAAAACAGAACAGTATGTAGCAATCTGAACATTAACCATACTTCTGGTACCCCAAAAATTCTACCAAAATTAGGAAAAATAAAAAAGTTGTATATAAAGACAGTTCAAAAAGAATCATAACCAATTCACGTTTCAGCTAAAAATGTAAAATCGCGCACTACAGCCAAAGTTTCTGTCCTGCACCGTACAAACCAACAAGCATTGTAAACATCCTAAAGGCAAACCTTGGCACATTATTTTTATAATACAATGGAATTGTACAATGGGATAATTATTTTTGATGAAAAGTTTCTGTAATCAAGATTCACAAAGTTTCCGTGAGCATGAACAAAGTTCAAGGGTAGCTCCCACTTCAACAATGCTTGTCTTTCTCACTTTCAGTTTCCTTTTTAAAAAGTTTTTAGGGTTCCCCTCTTTATTTTTTGTTTTTAAACTATATGAAAGCACTCAACAGAAATAAATGACTCTCTAAAACTTCCAGGTTGTCTCCCTGGCAACGCTTTCTTTAAAGCCGTTAAGCTAGGCATTTAGTGCTCAAGTAATGAATCCACCCGGATCCCAAGGTATATCAAAGCCAATTTTAATTAACAATGATTTGTAATTTAGTAGTGAGCACAAAGTAACATATATCATGCAACAACGAAGTCTAACTCTCTTCCTATGCATCGGCATGTCATAAAAGAACAATTCATGCACACCAAGTAATGGCCAATGCATAGTATAAGCAGTTTCTTGCAATTCTATCGTGTTGGAAACATAGAGAGGTGGAGACATAGTTCCTCTCTCATAATAATTGCAAGTAGGGGCAGCAAGCACATGCATATCAAATTCATCAAAATTATCATGTGCAATGATAAAAGGCAACCCATCAATATAATCCTTAATAAGCACAAACTTCTCCGATATAGTGTAGTCGGGAGAATTCAAAAAGATAATAGGACTATCATGCGTGGGTGCAATAGCAACAATTTCATGTTTAACATGAGGAACTATAGCAAGTTCATCTCCATAAGCAAAATTCATATTGGCATCTTGTCCACAAGCATAGCAAGCATCATCTGAAAGTGCGTTATGTCGACTAGAGGGGGGGTGAATAGGCGATTTTTATGAATTCTTCACTGAGGAATTTGCTGGTGAGGAAATTCCTTAGCGAAGAACTACTTGCAGCGGAATATGTACTCAGAAGTAAACATAACAGGATACACACATAGTCAGCATGATGAAATGAAGACTAAAACAGAGTACGGAAAGCGTAAACACAGGATAACAAGATGAAGACAAAGCATCAAGAAATTTAAGCGAGGAATTTGTGAAAGTCTTGATCAAAGTCTTCAAGCACGATATGAACAACATTCAACACAAGAATGAGGGAATGAAAGAGTTGAGGAAATAGAACCAGGCAGTTGGTGAAGACAATGATTTGGTAAACCAGTTCCAACTGCTGTCTCGGTTATGCGTCTGGTTGGAGCGGCCGAGTATTTAAACTCGAGGACACACATCCCCGACACCCGCCTCTCGAGCCGCAACTCAGGACACCCAGTCCTCACCGTATTCTCCTTGAACTAAGACCACGCAGGCCTCGTCCAATCACTCGTGGTAAGTCTTCAGGTGACTTCCAAACCTTCACAGACTTGGTCACTCGGCGATCCACAATTCCTCTTGGATGCTCTAGACCTTGACGCCTAACCGTCTGGAAGAAGCACAGTCTTCAAAGGTAACAAGCATCGGATCCACGCAGGATCAATTTCTTCAGTGATGCTCAAACACTTTGGGTTTGTGGGGGTTTGGTTTTGGGATTTTCCTCACTTGATGATTTGCGCTCAAAGTCCTCGGAGGATGGGTTGCTCTCAAATGACAAGTGTCAAGTTCTCTCGGAGCAGCCAACCAGCTAATGGTTGTAGGGGGCGGCTATTTATAGCCTAGGGAGCAGCCCGACATGATAAGACATAAATGCCCTTCAATGATATGACCGTTAGGTGGATAAGATATTTTGGGACAGCCGCCAAGCGACAAAGAACGGTCGGAAATTTGACTCTCAAATTCCTCGGGGCTATCATGTTCCTCATCAGTGTAGGCAATTCGCCCGGCGAATTCCTAACTCCTCGCCGAATAAAGTCCTCGGTGAATGTAAGAACTGCGTCTCATCATCGATGAATTTGATTGAACTGTATGAGATTTCCAATGGCTTCACTCGAAGGGATTGGTAGGTGTAGGATTTTGAGTTGAGCATCACATGGAAATTTTTCCTTAGTATTTCCTCGACCCCCTTTAACAGTACGGTGTTTCCTATGACTCAAGAAAGAGAAAATGAAACTACGAAAACAAAAGTCTTCACGCTTCATATTCCTCGAATGAATATCAAGTCTTCAAGGTCACACCAATTTCTTCACTTTCAAAGTCTTCAGAAAGTCTTCAGAATATCAAAGTCTTCAGTTGAAGAACTTCATTTTAGGGGTCGACTTTCTCTGTAAATATCAAACTCCTCATAGACTTATAGACCTGTGTACACTCACAAAGCGATCAGTTACTTAACCTATAAGTCTTCAATACACCAAAATCATTAAGGGCACTAGATGCACTTACAATCTCCCCTTTTTGGTGATTGATGACAACATAGGTTAAGTTTTCAACGGGATAAACTTATGAAGTGTAAATACTGATATTGAGGAATTTGATTGCAAGATATAGAAGAACTCCCCTTGAATATGTGCATAGTGAGGAATTTGCTTTTGAGGCAATGCACATTTGAAGAATTGAATCATGGAGATCTCCCCCTATATCTTGTAATTCATACACGCATTTGATATATAATATAAAGAGTTTGAAATGCATGATGAAATATGGTGCCTGATGAGATTCAGCATGCGTGCAATGATATTAACTAGGAATAAGCATGTAGAATATCACATCAAAAGTTTCAGAGCTCAAATATCACATCAAAAGTTTCAGAGCTCAGTGCATCAAAAGCATCAGAGCACGACCAAAAGTATCAAGGCACCATCGGATTTAAGATTACAACTCGATCCAATAAAAGTTTCGAAGAACGAGAGTTGTAACTTAATAAAACGCCCATAATATAAACCCGCTTGAAGACTAACTCAGATTTCTCCCCTTTGTCATCAAATGACCAAAAGGATCGGCCGAGGACTAACGCCTCAAGATTTTCAAGTTGATGGAGGAGCCCGCGTTGTCGGGTTGGTTGTTGAAGTAGGGCCCGCCGCAGTTGTCGTCCAAATCTTCATGTTCATCAGTTTCGCGATGAAGAATAAGAGCTGGCCACCGATCAGAACTTTGACTCTCTTGAATTTCTTCAGAGGTGGTGCGAGACCACCAAAAGCTTCACGGAGACCCATAGTCTTCAATTCTTCCGCGAATACACATGATTGAGAACAGCCAAAGCGGTTGAGGGTTTCATGAAGGTAGTACTGATTTTCTTCACCGCATTATGTGTTGAGGTCATGTTGTGAAGAATTGCAGCAAATTGACGCTTCACCCATTTCGATTATGTTCAACCTTCCGATGAAGACCGAGGAGTAACTCACGGTCACCATCACCACAGGTGCTATTGCTTGAGGCTTTTGCTTGGCTGAGGTATTTATTGGCGGTGTCATGTGTTGCGTAATCGCCATTGGTGGAGTAAGATGCAGCCTTGCGAAATTGACCATCCAATGGACGAGTGCCTTCATCAATCACAGCTGCTGCCTTGCCCTTATCATCGATGATGAAACCGGTCGCTGATGACTTCAATGGGCGGCAAGTAGCTGCCATGGTTCGAGTGTCGACCTTGTAATTCAAAGAAGATCTTGCCCTTATGAATCTCATAATCCAAGGCGATAAGGCTTCAGCTCAAAAGGTGACATTGCAACATTAGCCGAGTCCTCATGAAGAAATCATGGAAGTTGACAGGAACGCCATGAATGATGTTGAAAAGCATGTTCTTCATGATGCCAACGACATCTTCATCATTTGAGTCGTGGCCTTTGATGGGACTCATTGTCTTCGTCAGAATTCGATAGACAGTCCGAGGCACATACAACAATTCCTTGACGAGGAATTTGGTTCGAGGGGCCTGTCCTGGCTTCAAAGGCTTCTTGAGCACTTGCATAAAATGATCAGATAGTTCGCAGTCATTGTAGATGCAACGTGCAGTTTCATGGGGAGGATCAAGAGGAAGGACACGAAGCAATTCAGTTGCTGGTGCCTTGTAGTGAGTGTTTTCTGTCATCCAATCCAGCACCCATGAATTGACATCTTCAGCATCTCCGGTGATGTGCAGGGTGGCATATAACTGAAGAATGAGTTCTTCATTCCAGTCACAGATATCAGTGCAGAAATTTAGGAGTCCTGCATCATGAATAACTCGGAGTACTGGCTCGAAGCACGGCAGAGATTCCATATCCACATGAGGAATATGCTCATGGTCGAAGATCTTGTCCTTGTCAAAGAGCACTGAGGAATAGAAGTTGGCTTGAGTAGCAGTCCAGAAACGTCTTTTCCTCATACGAGCAGAGTCATATGGATTGTAAGCAGTGAAGAACACATGCTCAGAAAAGAAGTCTTCAGCCTTGAATTTTTGCTTGCATGAGAACGGATTCTTCGGTTTGGGAAGAGGAATATCAGTGATTTGCAGTACAACCTCAGGAATCGCGATCTCAGGTGCTTCAGGCTGAGGAATTTCTGGTTCCTCTTCTTGTGCAGTTTGGGGATCAACAGCAGGTTCTTCATTAACAGATGATGTGGGATGAGTTTCTTCAGAGCCCAATTGAACAGTTGTAGCCGGGGACAGAGGAATTTGTTGAATCGGAGTGAAGAGAGGAGTATTGGGATGCTGACTTTCCCAAAAGTCATCGTTCATTACTGGTGTAGTGCATCCAATATCCACGTCTTCATCTTCTTTTTCAATTTCCTCAACACCAGCCTCTTCAGCTGTGAACTGAGGCATGGGTGAGGAAACCTGTCAGGACCCCGACTCAATGCCACATCGATCTAGCATGTAACACCTCATATTCCTTTGCGGCTTCACGCACGGTATTCCCACGGGTGTTGCCTTACCTTTGCCCGGGACCGTTTGCGCCTTTTGGCACACGTATATGATAGTGTCGCTAGCATCAATATGATAAGGAGCCCGGGCTGACATGGCTAGTCGTAAACCCAAAGTGGCACAAACTTACAGGACAGCATCCATGACCCAAAGATCGAACGTGTCGGTCATCGTGAGTGAATCCAGTCAGTAGCACTTGGGCTAGCAGACTCGTGAACCGGCTGTGGCGGCTAACAGACTCCGGTATTCATCGCGACATCTCCCGATGGGATGAACACAGAACGAAGAAGGACACATGCCGCCAGCCTAAGTGTTCGGAGCAGTAGCAAGCTACCATGGCTCGGTGGAAACACTAGGAGACATTTCCCGGTAAGAGGGGCTACTAAGGATAAACAACTAGATAGTCAGATCCCACACATACCAAGCATTTCAATAACATACACACAATATGCTCGATATGTGCAAATACAACATGGCATCACAACATGACTCTACGACTCAAGTATTTATTCAATAGGCTCCGAGGAGAGAGATATTACAAACATAGGTCTCATGACCCAACATTCAGAGCATACAAGTCAAAGCACAAGCGGAAGCTAACATGTCTGAGTACGAGACATCTACAAATGAAAAAGGCTTGAAGGCCCGACTATCTACGAGATCTGCCGAGGGCACAAGATCGTAGCTGAGGTAGCAAGCTAAACGTCAAGTCCACGTGGAACTACTAGCGAGACCAAGTCTCTCTGCAAAAACATAAAATAGGCAAACGTGAGTACAAATGTACCCAAAGAAGACTTACATCGAAACTATCTACATATGCATCATTATCAACAAAGGGGATGGTGGAGTTTAACAAAGAAAAGCCAGCTTTGACTCGGTGGCTAACCTGAACTACGATCGCAAGTAACTCTTTTGAGGTGGCGCTACGAGTCCACATATTCACCATATCAATACACCACTATGGATCCGCTCCGTCTCCCTCACGAGAACGCCATCCATAGCACTCATGCTTATCTTGCGTATTTTAGAGTATCCACTTTCACTTGTCTATGAACTATGCAAGGGGTCCAAGTTTCCATATCCGAGGAATCCGGCTATTCAATAGATAATGATAACCTGCAGGGTGTACTTCTTCACACACGCTCGCCACTTATCGCCTCAGACACGTCATGTACCTCGGCAACCTTCAAGCGGAAGCCGGGCGAGGAGTCGGCCACGACCGACTAACCACACAAGTCTCTCGTCGGTGTTTATCGCCTATTCGGTTCCATCCGCAAGGAGATCCGGCCGGGTGTCGCCACGGCCCCAAACGATGTGAGCAGGGTTCCCAAGCCCACCTCGACGGGTGGATCGACGCTGGTACACCGTGCCATGGTGCCTAGTCTGTCCCAAGCCCACCTGCATCGGTACCACTTGGTAGACTACTAACACTACCTACAAACACCGAAACTAGTTGCAACTCCCGGACAGAGATCGGGTTGATTAATAAGTCGAGAGGGCCGAGTTACGGAACCCAATGTGTGGTAGTAGCTGTTCATGGATCACAAACACGTAACTCAGTTCCCGAGGACGGCTGCAATGAGACAACCCACCATGTACGCCTACATGGCCTCTCACCGCTACCTTTACCAAATCGTGTTCACACACTTAGCTCCCAACAAGAGGACATGTTCACACACCTCGATTCATCCCCAATGAATCGGACTGACACAACTCTAAGCAATAGCAGGCATGACAAACAAGCATGAATGAGTAGGCACATCAGGGCTCAAACAACTCCTACTCATGCTAGTGGGTTTCATCTATTTATCGTGGCAATGACAGTCATGCAGAGGATAAAGGGTTCAACTACCGCAGCATGTAACAGTTGAAACGTTGTTGTCCTAATGCAGTAAAAGAGAGCAGGAGCGAGAGAGTGGGATTGTATCGGAATGAACAAGGGGATTTTGCTTGCCTGGCACTTCTGAAGATGATATAACTCTTCATCGGTGTCATCGAACTCATCGTCGGAACCACGTCTACTGAGAGGGGACAAATACCGGCAAACAAGGAAGAACACAATCAATGCAATGCAGCAATATGATGCATGATCATGACATGGCAATATGCTGTGGTTTGAGCTAATGCAACTAGCAGTAAGTTAGATGAAGTTTATTTGAATCAAAGATTCAAATTCAAACTCCATATATGGATATTTAAATGCCATTAATATGATTTGTCCTAAACAGTAGTCATAAGTTGTTCTAACATGCATGAAAATGGTACAGATGGATAGATTGGATTTTTCTGATAATTTTTCATATATAAATTATTTCATTCTGAGCTACGGTTGAATTACTATGAATTTTAGAAGTTTATACTATTTTCTGGAATTGTCTGATTATTTAAAATTAAACTAAATCCAGAAATAGATTTATTGCCTCATCATGACATCATCATGACATCAGCAGGTCAACAGCTCGGTCCAGGTCAAACTGGCCAGTGGGTCCTCTGTGTCAGTGACTAACCTAACTAACTGGGTTAGTTAGCGTTTTAACTTAAACTAACCTAGATTAATTAGGCGGGCTGGTTCCGCATGTCAGTGACACAGGGGGAGGTCAAACCCCGGTCAAATGGCCCAAACAGGCCGGCGGCTCAATGCCGGCGACGACAGGTGCGGCGGAGGGGCTCGGGTTTGCTCCTCCGGCGCCCAAATCGACGACAAAGAGCATCTACGAGCTGCTGGTGATCCCGCGCATCCAACGGTGCAAACGGGGTGAGCTGGGGTGGTTGTGGCCGCGGTAAACGACGTCGGCGGTGACGAGCTCCGCTCGGTGGGGAAGAGAGAGGGATCCAGGGGGAAAGTGAGGGTGAGGGAGAGAGCGAGGAGGGTCCAGGAGGTGTCGTGGCGTCTCGTATGCCCCGAGAAAGCGGCAAGGTGAGTCTGGCGGAGAGCATCTGCACAGGGGCGACCACGCACCCAGTCCTTCTAGCAGAGGAGGAAGATGACAAGGGGGGTGCTGCTGGGCTGGGCCGCACAGTAGCAGGCCGGCCAGCTGGACAGGTAAGCGCCAGGTATGGTTTCCCTCTTTTCTGGTTTTGTTTTCTATTACATTTTCTGTGTTCTGATTTAGTTCAGGCACTAAACTATTTTTTTAGCTTCTGAAAATAATCATGTGGCTATGTATAATATATTCAGAGCCACTCACAAATTTTCAGAATTATTGGATTAGTAAACTAATTATTATGAATATAATCCAATTCAAATACTATAGGATTTAACTCAAAGGCCCAAGATAAATACTTTTGAACCTCCAAAAATATTGGTTTGAATTTTGTTCTTGCTAATATTTTTCAAAGCTTAAAAGGAACATTTCCTTGGAAACATTTGAAGCAATTTTTAATGTTGATCATTTTTTTAAATGATTTCTGAGGCTCTCCAATTCACCAATTCAAATTTAAAAGAAATTTAGACATGATGCATGGATGTAAGAGAAATCAAGCAAGGGCTGATCTGGGGTTGTGACAGCTCACCCCCACTAAACAAGAATCTCGTCCCGAGATTCAAGACGTGAGGTAAGAAGACAGAGGGACACAAGCTAACATGATCTTCATGATCCAACTGCCCTCATCGTTGATATTGATTCATTGCTCCAAATTGGTCTTGACATCTTTGCTTTCGAGATCTTCATCTAACACGATGGCGACAGAGAGAAACTCTATCGAAAAGGATTATTGAAGCTCTTCATACCAGGCTAATGGCAATTCATAAACGATCGTTTGAAGGAATTCAAAGAAATGGCAAACTCAGTTTGGAAAGGAAACTACGGTTATAGGGCAATTCGGCAAATGGAAGGCACATTCCAATTGATACCAAGGATGTAACCTAGTGACTGAGTGTGCTCTCAAGAACTTGAGCATTTCCATATTCATCAAGGTTTTACCAACATCCGTGTCAAGGATCCTGGCAACACAACGTACTACCATGATGAACAGCGATGGACGATGCAGATGGAAAGGAAGATAACCTTCTCAGATTTCACCTTGGCGGGGCCAAGGGAGCAAAATCTGGATGATCGACCGAGAGACATTTAGCACTCCACTTCTAATGTTCTCCTTGATATGCTAGCGCAATCCATTTGTTGAAACGGTTTGGTATCTAGAACATCAAGTAACAGGTCGGACTTCGGGAGCTCAAGAATACATAAGGAACAACTACTAGAATAAATTCTACGAGATCCTTATGGGGAGGTGGCCAACTTTCTCAATCAAGATACTACAATAATGGGTCTTCCGACTGGGTGTGTTGGCCACGACATCCACTTTACCGGGTTACAGAGAGACCAATATTGTAGTTCTTGGGAAACATTCCAACCATCAAGTCTGCCTAAGATTCAGATCTGGTTGGTGTCAGAATATTCCAGACTCATCAAGTCTAGAATGAAAAATTAAAGTTTGCAACACAAATCAACGAGATGACGTTGCGAGATTCTCGGGAAATGGACTATGGTAGTAAGCTCCAAAACATGAGCTGGTTTTGCTACAAACATGTGAACACACTATCCCAGACAAGCATGACCAAATGGTAGTCTTATAATAAAACACTACCGAGTTCTGGTTGGGAACCATCATCAAGGATATCAAAGTCCTTGTGCACTTATCGATGAACTACTTATCCTTGAACAAATCAATCAGTGGCTTGGTGTGCTAGAGAATTCATATGGAATGAAGATGATCAGTCTAACAGACCACGGAATACTTCGCACGTGCATGACTGACTTGGGATGATTCCGGAGGAAACAAAACAATCTTTCTCGAACTCATGGCGGCAACTTGCACCAAATGCACATGAATTGGAGGAGATCACTTCTTTCATTCGAACATATGCTCCATGAGCGGGTCATGAAGATAATGCGTATAAAAGTTTCCAATACTAGCTGGATGTTCAACAAAATCATGGAGGAGATAAGGATGTTGTCGATGGGCTCAACAACAATTCATCCAGGTTTCCATATAAAAGGAATTCCACAGTTAAGTGAACACGGTGATAGTATTGGTCAGACCCAAAAGATGTAATGGTGTATGCTCGAGGAATTAACAACGAGTAAGACAACATTACGAACATCGTTGGTTCTGATTTGATTTGAGGATAACCCACACTCAAATCAAAGTTTTGGCAAGACAATAGGTTCAACAACCTGTCACGGGGATCAATCGATGAAGATATCATCTTTCTTCAACACACATGCAAGATATCCCTAAAATGAACTAAGTCGGACAAAATTTTATCCTCCCACTCTCCAAGTTGTTGTTTAGCTTAACCAACTAGCTTAGGGGTATCCTACACAGATTCTTGGAGAAGGAGTGATTTATAAGAAAACCAACTTGATCACGAACTCAACATAGCGGGCAGGTGACAACCTGGTAATACTTCCGAGAAGATATATGGAAAATCACGAACCACCGATATGTCACTAAGCTCGAGAACAATCTTGCTTTTCAGGGCAAGATGATATGGTGAAATAAGCAAGGGATTGGATAGTCCTAACTCATCGATCAAGGAGTGCATCAGAATAAGGACTAGGTAGCACGATCAATCCTAGGATGATGATTAAATAATCAGCACGCTAAGAATGAAGTTGTTGTCCGTTTAACTACCAAGCAACGGAGTTGCTAGCAGTATTGATTTCACACACCACGATTCACTTGTCGGCATTCCGGTTACAATAACACGGAAACCGAGGAATGAACGATGATGGCAAGAAGTATTACTGCGTCAAGAATTCATAAGAGGTGGTGCAATTCTCATGACAATCCTGACATAAAGAGGGTAACACTTCAAGGTAGAACAGAACAAAAGCTGGATTGGCATTTTGATCTGCGGAATACAACTACTTTGACCCAATCCTGGAAATGGATAAGGTACTGGAGTTTGTTTCTCCTAGTCATTCTGGAATAGAATGGCTTGGCGGACCACAAGAATAATAAGCATCGGCAACACGAATGCACGATTACTCCTGACTATGAATTGATAGACGAAGATTGGAATACGACTGAAGAGGGACAACTCAAAAGAACATACGATTTTCTGAGTTGTGGATGCATAGATTAGTAAGTCAAACTAAGTTCAACAGGTTTCTTCCGGATAACCCATGCATAAAGGTAGAATTGGCGGAGTAACAACATAGAAGCGAGAACTCGTCAAGAGCACTCCTATTGTAATCTTTCGGTTCAGCGAGGAACATCTGCCATAAGAGGTTCATAGTATTTGGAAGAAGGAAATACCACGAACATCGAGGACTAATGCAAAGGTTACTAATATCCTAAAGGAACTAGCAAATACTATCAACATGGAGTAGGTGGAGTGACTCTCGGGTTCAAACCCAAGGAGTAGAATACCTACTACTAAGTGGCATCACGGGATGCTTTCGAGAATGAAGGCCAGAATCATCACACTGGGAACACAAAACATGGCTAGATTACCTGGCGATCCTCTAAGACACCTAGGGTCATATTACTAGCTCCAACATATATGTCGAGGCAATAGAGTACCTCAACTCACCGATTAGTGTGCTTAATCTGGCCTAAGAGGACATCAGGAACGGGAGGAAGGGATTTGCAAATGCATCGATCGTTTAGAAACACAGGATGACTCGAGACAAACATAACGGCTGTAAATGCTCAAAATGATTTGAGACATCTTGAAAAATAGTGGCATGACCACTCAACATCGCAATATCAAGGTTCTGAGACCAGCTATGAACATACAAAAGTAGTAAAAACTGAACTGAGATTTGAAGCTAACAATCCTATAAGTCTATGGATTAGTAACACGTCATGCTGATAGATAGATGAGAAGGCCTAGTTCTTAATCCCCGTAGAAGAGAAGAGGATGACTCAGATCAGAAGGCCATGAGGTATAAGGAGTAAAAAGAGCATTACGTTCCATCCCACAATCAATTCCCTTACATAACTAAAGCATTTCTAGACACAACTTCGACCAGTTTGGCTTGGTAATCCTACAGACAGTCAAGCTCTGATACCAAAGCTGTCAGGACCCCGACTCAATGCCACATCGATCTAGCATGTAACACCTCATATCCCTTTGCGGCCTCACGCACGGTATTCCCACGGGTGTCGCCTTACCTTTGCCCGGGACCGTTTGCGCCTTTTGGCACACGTATATGATAGTGTCGCTAGCATCAATATGATAAGGAGCCCGGGCTGACATGGCTAGTCGTAAACCCAAAGTGGCACAAACTTACAGGACAGCATCCATGACCCAAAGATCGAACGTGTCGGTCATCGGAGTGAATCCAGTGCTGTAGCACTGGGCTAGCAGACTCGTGAACCGGGCTGTAGCGGCTAACAGACTCCGGTATTCATCGCGACATTTCCCCGATGGGACAGACGCAGGAACGAAGAAGGACACATGCCGGCCAGCCTAAGTGTTCCGGAGCAGTAGCAAGCTACCATGGCTCGGTGGAAACACTAGGAGACATTTCCCGGTAAGAGGGGCTACTAAGGATAAACAACTAGATAGTCAGATCCCACACATACCAAGCATTTCAATAACATACACACAATATGATCGATATGTGCAAATACAACATGGCATCACAACATGACTCTACGACTAAAGTATTTATTCAATAGGCTCCGAGGAGAGAGATATTACAAACATAGGTCTCATGACCCAACATTCAGAGCATACAAGTCAAAGCACAAGCGGAAGCTAACATGTCTGAGTACAGACATCTACAAATGAAAAAGGCTTGAAGGCCTGACTATCTACCAGATCCTGCCGAGGGCACAAGATCGTAGTTGAGGTAGCAAGCTAAACGTCAAAGTCCATGTGGAACTACTAGCAAGACTGAAGTCTCTCTGCAAAAACATAAAATAGGCAAACGTGAGTACAAATGTACCCAGCAAGACTTACATCAGAACTATCTACATATGCATCATTATCAACAAAGGGGATGGTGGAGTTTAACAGCAGCAAGCCAGCTTTGACTCGGTGGCTAACCTGAACTACGACTGCAAGTAACTCTTTTGAGGTGGCGCACACGAGTCCACATATTCACCATATCAATACACCACTATGGATCCGCCTCCGCCTCCCTCACGAGAACGCCATCCATAGCACTCACACTTATCTTGCGTATTTTAGAGTATCCACTTTCACTTGTCTATGAACTATGCAAGGGGTCCAAGTTTCCATATCCGAGGAATCCGGCTATTCAAATAGACAATGATAACCCTGCAGGGGTGTACTTCTTCACACACGCTCTCGCCACTTATCGCCTCAGACATCGCCATGTACCTCGGCAACCTTCAAGCGGAAGCCGGGCGAGGGAGTCGGCCACGACCTGACTAACCACACAAGTCTCTCGTCCAGGTTTATCGCCTATTCGGGTTCCATCCGCAAGGAGATCCGGCCGGGGTGTTGCTCACGGCCCCAAACGATGTGAGCAGGGTTCCCAAGCCCACCTCGACGGGTGGATCTACGCTTGGTACACCGTGCCATGGTGCCTAGTCTGTCCCAAGCCCACCTGTACCGGGTACCACTTGGTAGACTACTAACACTACCTACAAACACCAGAAACTAGTTGCAACTCCTGGACAGAGATCAGGTAGATTAATAAGTCGAGAGGGGCCGAGTTACCGGAACCCAATGTGTGGTAGTAGCTGTTCATGGATCACAAACACAGAACTCAGTTCCTGAGGACGGCTGCAATGAGACAACCCACCATGTACGCCTACATGGCCTCTCACCGCTACCTTTACCAAATCGTGTTCACACACTTAGCTCCCAACAGTAGGACATGTTCACACACCTACGATTCATCCCCAATGAATCAGACCTGACACAACTCTAAGCAATAGCAGGCATGACAAACAAGCATGAATGAGTAGGCACATCAGGGCTCAAACAACTCCTACTCATGCTAGTGGGTTTCATCTATTTACTATGGCAATGACAGGTCATGCAGAGGATAAAGGGGTTCAACTACCGCAGCATGTAACAGTTGAAACGTTGTTGTCCTAATGCAGTAAAAGAGAGCAGGAGCGAGAGAGTGGGATTGTATCGGAATGAACAAGGGGGTTTTGCTTGCCTGGCACTTCTGAAGATGATATAACTCTTCATCGGTGTCATCGAACTCATCGTCGGAACCACGTCTACTGAGAGGGGACAAATACCAGCAAACAAGGAAGAACACAATCAATGCAATGCAGCAATATGATGCATGATCATGACATGGCAATATGCTGTGGTTTGAGCTAATGCAACTAGCAGTAAGTTAGATGAAGTTTATTTGAATCAAAGATTCAAATTCAAACTCCATATATGGATATTTAAATGCCATTAATATGATTTGTCCTAAACAGTAGTCATAATTTGTTCTAACATGCATGAAAATGGTACAGATGGATAGATTGGATTTTTCTGATAATTTTTCATATATAAATTATTTCATTCTGAGCTACAGTTGAATTACTATGAATTTTAGAAGTTTATACTATTTTCTGGAATTTTCTGATTATTTAAAATTAAACTAAATCCAGAATAGATTTATTGTTTCAAAGATGACATCATAATGATGTCAGCAGGTCAATGGCTCGGTCCAGTCAAACTGGCGATGGGTCCTCCGTGTCGCTGACTAACCTAACTAATCAAGTTAGTTAGCGTTTTAACTTAAACTAACCTAGATTAATTAGGCGGGCTAGTCCCGCATGTCAGTGACATAGGGGGAGGTCAAACCCCAGTCAAATGGCCCAAACAGGCCGGCGGCTCAACGCCGGCGACGACAAAAGGGGCGGAGGGCTTTCGGTTTGCTCCTCCGGCGCCCAAATCGACGGCGGAGAGCATCTACGAGCTGCTGGTGATCCCGCGCATCCAACGGTGCAAACGGGGTGAGCTGGGGTGGTTGTGGCCGCGGTAAACGTCGTCGGCGGCGACGAGCTCCGCTCGGTGGGGAAGAGAGAGGGATCCAGGGGGAAAGTGAGGGTGAGGGAGAAAGCGAGGAGGGTCTAGGAGGTGTCGTGGCGTCTCCAGGGCGTCCCGGGGAAAGCGGCAAGCAGGAGCTGGCGGAGAGCGTGCACAGGCGGGGCGACCACGCGCCCAGTCCTTCTGGCAGAGGAGGAAGATGACAAGGGGGGCGCTGCTGGGCTGGGCCGCATAGTAGCTGGCCGGCCAGCTGGACAGGTAAGCGCCAGGTATGGTTTCCCTCTTTTCTGGTTTTGTTTTCTATTACATTTTCTGTGTTCTGATTTAGTTCAGGCACTAAACTATTTTTTTAGCTTCTGAAAATAATCATGTGGCTATGTATAATATATTCAGAGCCACTCACAAATTTTCAGAATTATTGGATTAGTAAACTAATTATTATGAATATAATCCAATTCAAATACTATAGGATTTAACTCAAAGGCCCAAGATAAATACTTTTGAACCTCCAAAAATATTGGTTTGAATTTTATTCTTGCCAATATTTTTCAAAGCTTAAAAGGAACATTTCCTTGGAAATATTTGAAGCAATTTTTAATGTTGATCATTTTTTTAAATGATTTCTGAGGCTCTCCAATTCACCAATTCAAATTTAAAAGAAATTTAGACATGATGCATGGATGTAAGAGAAATCAAGCAAGGGCTGATTTGGGGTTGTGACAAAACCACTAGTGATGAAGGGAATGTTTCCACTTCAATTTCTTCATCAAGATGTTCTGAGGTAGCAACAGATTGATTTTCTTCATCAGATCCGCTTGGGATCTTGTAGTCTTCTCCATAAGGAACAATTTCCTTAGTCGACATGGAGGAAATGGGAACGGCATCAATGGGATTTTCAAACGAGCTGGTCATTGGCTTCATTTTCTTCGCAGCCGAAGAATTTGACGCAGCAGATGCCTTCCTCTTCTTCACTGCAGCTCGTTCTGCAGCCTTTGTCTTCTTCACTTCATAAGCGTAGGAAGAATTGGAGTTGGTGTTGGCACAGGAGGAGCCGAGGATCGTGGTTCGAGTTTCTTCAGCGAATCGTGCGGTTGCTGATCTCTTCAGCTTCTTCAGCGCATCATTAGTGGATGGCTCGAATTTCTTCAATACCGGAATGGAGTCATCAGCCCTGGAACTTGTATTCTCATCAGCAAGCTGAAAGTCATCAGCAGTGCTGGCATGTTCTTCAGCAGGCTGAGCAGAGTCTTCAGCCTGAGGATTTTCTTGTTGCGATGGGGCTGCAACAGTTGACATTTTCTTTGTCAAATTGACGAATCTCACCTTGGCTCCTTGCCAATCAGCATTGTAAGCATCGAAATCCTTGCTGAGGGCTTGGATTTCAGATTGTGCTTTGAGAAGTTCTTCAGGAGTCAAGTTGACGATGTTCTTCCGCAGAAGCTTCTCCTTTCTGGCTTGTGCTCTCTTAATCTCACGAGCCTTTTCAAATTTCCATTTCTCTTCAGCGATGAAATGGTTCAGCATATGACTTTGACCAGGAGTCAGTGGCAGATCAGGTATAGGAGTGTTTGGATCCTGATGCCATAGGTCGATGAAGTCAAGGATCTTCTTTGGATCCAAAAGTAGAGGCATAGTTGTTCCTTTGGCTCTAGCGGCCTTTGTCAGTCCGTCTCTGATGATTTCTGTGAGTTCTTCATCAGAAGCTTCGTCATCAGAGGGCACGTTGAAGGCAACCTGTTTCTTTCTTGGACTTGGCCGAGGACCGCGTCCAGCTGTTGCTTTTGTCTTCAGCAGAGTGGGACCTGATGAGGACATTGGTGCAGCTGAGGAACTTGCTGAGACACCAGAAGCAATTAAGAAACCCTGAGTCCTTTGACAAGTAGCCAGATGCATAGGAGTTGAGGACTTGGAGGGAGCTGCTGAGGATTTTGAGGGAGCAGCAGCAGTCTGAGGAATTTGTCGTGAGGGCGCGGCTGAGGAACTGGGCCGTGAGGGCGCTGATGGTGAAGCACTTGGCTTGCGAGCAGGCTTCTTCGGCATTGATTTCCTCGGCTTGACCGAGGTCTCAGCGGCAGCAGCAGCAGCAGAATCCTCATTGAATTTCCTCACTGCCTCCTTGGCCTGTCTTGCCAGTTTGGCTTGGCGCCTGGACCATTCTTCAGGAAAGTCTTCACCACTCTTGATGCTAGTGGGATCAGCGACTTGGCCAGGTGCCAATGGAGCTCTTGGGGATGCAGGGTTAAAGGCGAATTTCTTCATGTACTTGGGAGTAACATAGTGATATTCCCTCCATTCTCGTGCCCATCTTCGTTCTATTCTCTGGATGCGCACTTTGCGCTGATTTTTGTTCTCCTTGCCAAATGTGGCTTCATCAGGTGTGCAATAGTCTTTGTATATTTCATCAGGGATCTCAAAGGCAGTCATGACCTCCGGTTTCTTTCCTCCCTTCTGCAGTCTCTTGCCTTCTGCCATTTTCTTCAGATGAGGAATTTGAAATATAGAACACTCTGAAGAAGTATGCAGTTTTTCTTTGAGGAACGCTGCAAATGAGTTAAGTTGATGAGAACCTAGTGATTCAAAGAATGACATGAGTACCTGTGAACAGAGTGTAGGTGCGAGGAATTTGGAGAGGTCATATGCGTTCTCAGACGATTTTTCAAAAAGGAACAAGTTTTGAGGAATTTGACTAGTTGAGCCTTGAGGAATTTCACTAAGTGTTTCGTCTTAGGTTCCAGAGTTGTACAGATTGAAAATCCGCACAATTGAGGAATCTTGAAGAAATGAATGCTTAGAGAGATAAATCAAGAGCATATAGTGTGTGAGGTGTTCATATATGAAGATTTGAAGAACAAAACACCTTTGAAGATTTTCAGAAAGATTTGAGAATCAAAGTGAGTAATAAAATGACTTTTAATTACCCGAACTGAAGAACACGACGAATAGAGATGAACTGTAGGGAAGTTCGTCACGTTAGATCTCCCACGCCTTAACTTGGCAGAGGGAGACAGCTACGGTGGCGGCGGAGTGAAGATTTCCGCAACCGGCGCGAGTACGACGGCGACGAGGTCGAGGCAGTGAAGCTCTTCCTCACCGACGGCGATGGAGTAGCGGCGGCGCTTAGGGTTTGAGGAGAGCTCGAGCGAGAGACAGCGAAAGCGAGTAAATGAAGTAAGGAAGGAAAGGGTATTTATAGCCACGGTGAAAACTGTTCGCCCGAAGATTTTGGGACGAACATGCCCCTGCCCTTTCTTCTTCACGCGACATGTGTCACCCACGTACTGTGCAGATGAGATCGTGTAAGATCGTGGGTGAATAAACTAATGTATCGTGGGATGCGAAATGGTTTGAGCGGTAAAACCGAAAATCTGGATAAGATTTGTTTAAAAATTTCGGTCGCAATTTCTTCATCTGTCAAGGACACAGTGAAGACTTTGAACGAGTGTCAATCAGAACGCACATGAAGAATTTGTGAATAGATTGGGTTGAGTATAGCATAGAGGGGGAAGGGTCCGATCACATATATATGTTGCACATCTAAGTCATCAATTCTGCATAAGGGTTAGGATGTGTGTCCTTTTCAAAGAACATTCGAAGATTCTAAGATATTTAGCTCACACCGCAACTTGCTAAATCTCTTCTCATCCAAGGGCTTAGTGAAGATATCAACCAGCTGTTCTTCAGTCTTCACATGCTCGATGGAGATATCGCCCTTCAACACATGATCACGAAGAAAATGATGACGAATCTGGATGTGCTTAGTCTTCGAGTGCTGAACAGGGTTGTGAGCAATCTTGATGGCACTCTCATTGTCGCAGAGGAGAGGCACATTCTTCACGTTGACGCCATAGTCCTTGAGGGTTTGCTTCATCCAAAGCAGTTGAGCATAGCATGAGCCAGCAGCAATGTATTCAGCTTCAGCAATAGACAGTGATACGCAGTTTTGTTTCTTCGAGGACCAACAGACCAAAGATCGTCCGAGGAAATGACAAGTGCCGATGTTGACTTGCGGTCCACATGATCACCAACATAGTCGAGTCGTAATATCCAATGAGATCAAAAGCAGAGCCCTTGGGGTACCATAATCCTAGTGTTGGTGTGTGAGCTAGATATCAAGAATATGCTTCACAGACCTTATGGTGTGATTCCTTCGTGCAGCTTGAAATCGGGCACACATGCAAACACTAAGCATTATATCTGGCCTAGATGCACATAAGTACAATAAAGAACCAATCATGGAGCGGTATACCTTGTGATCAAGTCAATACCATTTTCATCAATGCATAGATGGCCATTTGTGGGCATAGGAATTTTGACCCTTTGCAATCTTGCATGCGAATTTCCTTAGTACATCTTTGAGGTATTTCTCCGAGATATGAATATGCCATTGCGCTCTCGATTTAATTTTAAGACCTAAGAAGAATTTCAGTTCTCCCATCATAGACATTTGATATTCTTCACTCATCATATAGGCAAATTCATCACTGTATCGTTGGTTAGTACAGCCAAAGATAATATCATCAACATATATTTGGCACACAAATAGTTCACCATCATATGATTTAGTAAAGATAGTAGGGTCGAGTGAACCGGATGTGAAGCCATTCTTCACGAAGAATTCCTTCAATGTGTCATACCACGCACGAGGGGCTTGCTTGAGGCCATAGAGGGCCTTATTGAGTCTGAAGACTTTGTCAGGATTCTTGGGATCTTCAAAACCTGGGGGTTGAGCAACATATACTTCTCCTCAAGCTTACCATTGAGGAATGCACTTTTCACATCCATTTGATATAAGATGATATCATGATGGTTAGCATAGGCAAGTAAAATCTAAATAGCCTCAAGTCTAGCAACAGTGCAAAAGTTTCATCGAAATCAATTCCTTCAACCTGTGTGTAGCCTTGAGCTACTAGTCGTGCCTTATTCCTCACCACAAGGCCATTTTCATCTTGCTTGTTGCGGTAGATCCACTTTGTGCCAATCATATTATGCTTGCGAGGATCTGGGCGATTGACCAATTCTGTCGGGGCGATCTCTCTGTGGCCTCGAGCACCTATGGGGTAGGGGGGCCCTTCTAGTCCGGCAAGGGAGCGGAGGGCGTGCGTAGAGCAGATCGAGGTCGGGCGCGCGGGGGAGACGGGCGATTTTTACCCAGTTTCGGAGCTCTCCAGAGAGATAAAACTCCTACTGCTGCTTTGTGTTTGTATTTGATCTTGCTCGAGAGTGCGAGCGTATGGCGGTGTTGGATGTGTCGAATGGACCGAACCCCTTCTACGTGCGCATGGGCCTCCCTTTTATAGTCTGAAGGGGGCACCCACAGGTGGCAGCGTAGGAAGAGGGGGTAAGAAAGGTAGAAATGCAGGTTGGTACAACAGTGACCAACAGTGTCCCCTACCTAACTCCGACGGCAGGGGACAAGGGCATTTAATGCCCGTCTGGTCGCCCCAACAGTGCAAAGAAACGACCGTTAGGTGTGCCACCGGTTGCCACGATGGCCTCCTTGTCAGCTCAACGCTACACCGCTCCGCATGGTCGTGCGGCGTCTTGCCACGTGCCCCTGGGATGGCCCTGGGGTGACACGTTGCTGGATGTGCTGGAGTTTGGGTGCGGGTGGTAGCCTTGCCGCGGCAAGCGCCTTAACGTGGTCCTTCTCTTGTTGTGCCGGCAAGCTTGCCGATCGTCGGGCCTTGCCGGACGCTGGGCGCCGCGACAAGTTTCTGAAGCGCTTGGTTGGGCTTCCCGACAAGCTCCTCTTGCCGGGGCCTTCGTCCTCCCCGGCGAGCTTCTCTTGCCGGGATCTGTGTCTTCTCAGTTGATACTTTGTTCTTGAATGGCAGTAATAGGCAATGATGGAGGGTCTTGGCGGGCGCCCGGCAAGCCTTGCCGCGGGGCGCTGCGACTGCCCGTGCACAAGTTTGGGGTACTAGGGTACCCCCTACTTTAGTACACCGACAGGAGCCCCCGGGCCTGGGCCATACACGGTGCCGAGCGTTGTTGGGCCAGGCCCAGAACAGTGCACGGGCACGCGCGGCCTGGGTCCACACAAAATTGGACTCCGTGCCCACCGCGTCCTCCCGCAACGGCACGCGTCGATTGCGGCGGCATGGGAGGCGTGGGTCATGTGCGCGATCTTCGAGGCGTCCACCCCTGTGATCATGGGGCGGGGTGATGTCACTTCACCTGTCGCCCCGACTTCGCCTCCCCGCCACGCGGCTCCCATGCGCGTGGGGTCGTGGGCGGTGAAGGTGGAAAACCGAGCCGTCACGGGCGGAGATGGTGGATCGGCCCCGTTCCTCTGCCCTCCCCGTGCTCCGATTGGCTGAGCGGGGCGGCTGAGCCCCCACCTCGCTCCTTAAAAAGGGCGGAAGGGGAGCGCAAAAAATCCCGCACTTCCTCCTCTTCTCCTTTTTTCAACTTCTGCTACTCTTCCTCCCATCTGCCATGGAGGGAGGGAACCCTGGTCCTTCATCGGTGGCGGCGAGGGTCGCTACCAGGCAGCGCGCCTCTCCCTATCCCGCGCCTGTGGTGGCGGAGCCGGCCACGAGGGGAAGAGGGAGGGGCGAGGCCGTGGACGAGGTCGAGGATGTGGTCGGAGTGCTCGGGGAAGAGGCGGCCGGGGCGGTGCGCCACCCCCGTCTCCGCCGGCAGCTCCTCTCCTCGAGGCGGTCCACACCGGGGACGACCCCTGGGAGTTCTTCGTCATGCTGCGCCGAGCACCTCGTCGCCGCCTCCGGCTTCCGGCCCCGTTTGCGAGCGCGATGGAACCGGACCCGCCTGAGATGTTGGAGTTGCGCATGAGGGGCTGCAGGATCAGCGGCACTCGAGTTAGTGTCGATCCCCATCCCCCGCGTGATGTACTTGATCGAGGGTGGAAGACGTCGCCGCATCCACAGCTTGACGGCGGGTTTACCCTCCATTTTAAGTTAATGGAGGGCGACCTTCTCGTCGTCAAGGTCTTCGGGGACTCCGGCACCCGGGCGAGATGCTGCATGGACAGCTCCTCCGATAGCAAAGACACCCCCTCGAGCGAGAGTGACGAGGAGGAGAGCGATAGCGACGACGGCGGCGGCGGTGAGTCTGACTAGGCGTCGGCCGTCGCCTCGCGCGCCACCGGCGACCCCATCATCCGGTCGCCGCCTCGAACTCCCCGGGGCCGTCTCCTTGGGCGGCTGGCGTAGGGAGGCTGCGGAAGAGGAAGAGGGGTGGCGGCAAGGCTGTCAAGTCGGAGTACGAGGGCGAGGTTCCCTCGACAGCGTGCTGACATCCTGCCGCCTCGTCTTCGAGCTCTGCTTCCGGCGCCTCCGTCTCCGCCAAGCTCCTGGCCGGCTCCCGGGGTGTTCTCTTGGTGTCTTCTGGCACCCGTAGCTCGCCTAGGTGCCCCTTTTTGCCCTTCCCGGCAAACTTCTCTTGCCGGGGCCTCCTTGACCTACCTCCTGAAGAGAGAAACAGGAGAGGGATTACGGGCATCTTATCTCTTTTTAATTTGTAAGCCCTCGGGCCTTAGCTGCATTTAAAACTTGTAATCCTCTCTTTCATGTTTTTCATCCTCTATGGACTTGTACTGAATTGGGATGTTTTTTAATGAAAAGAGGGGAATGCTTGCCGGGTTATATCCTTTACTTGATTCTGTGCCTTGTATGTTTCCACCCTACGCTTTGATGGAACTTGCCGGCGCAAGCACACTTGTCGAGTCTTGAACGTCGGCAGCTTCTTTGCGATGTTGCTTCCGACAAGAAACCTTGTCGGGCGATTCTGGCAAAGACTTGTATTGTTGAGCGGACTCGAAAACAAATCAAGGGCTTAACTTGGCCGCGATTCGCTCCTCCGCGACAAGTTTTTCCATACAAGGCACACTCGTTCAAGGACGCGGCCTCGCATTCTCCAGTCCATAAGAGGATGCATGATGAGGGATGAAAAACTCATCTGATATCGCAGCCCCCGGCGACTCTGGCTTGCCGGAGATGAATCTTGTCATTTGCAGCCCTCGGCAACTCTGGCTCCGCCAAGACCAGTGCCGGCGCCTTTCCTTGCCCTTATCGCTGACGCCGCCCCCGGGATCCCGGCTTGCCGCGAAGGAATTTCGGTATTCGCATTCCCAAAGAAAACCGGTTTGCCGGGCCCAGTGCCGCCGTGCCCTTCTGTTTTTTTTGCTTGTTGCTGTCATTTCACCATGAAAACAACTTAGACAGCGCTGCGATAAGTTACTTTTTGTATGCATTTTCACGCTGGGCAACGCAATTCCATGCTTCGCCCTTTGTATGTTTATTCTCTACGCTTTTTAGGGACTTGCGGTGCATACACGCTTCTTGAGTCACGGAACATCAGCAGCCAGCTGGCGGTGTTGCCTCGGCAAGAAGCCTCGTCGGGCTAGTTGCAGCGCGCTTTCACCGTTGAGCGGACTCGAAACAAATCAAGGGTGCAACTCAGCCACGAGTCAGCTCCTCTCGCACAAGTTTCTCATACAAAGGACGCCCCACGGCAAGGCTTGCTACGCATTTCCTCTACTCCATTACATCCCTTGTAACGTTTTACCCTACGCTTTTAGGGAACTTGCGGCACTAACACACTTGCTGAGTGCGGAACATCAAGAACCAGCTGGCGTGTTGTTTCCGCAAGAAACCTTCTCGGGCGATTGCAGGCGACTTGTATTGTTGAGCGGACTCGAAAACAAAGCAAGGCGCAACTTAACCACGAGTTGGTTCCTCCGCGCATGAGTTTTCCATACAAGGCACGAATGTTCAAGGAATATAACATAAAAACTTAAAACTAAAAGTGCTCAGACTCAAGCTTGGGCAACTTAGCTTTTCCGTCTTCTGCGCTTCGGCAAGGCCGCACTTCTCCCTTGATTTCCTCCATTGTACGCTTTCTCCCTCACGCTTTCAGGAACCCGCGCCAAGAAACACACTTGCTGAGTGCGGAACATCAGCAGTTCATTGGCGGTGTTGCCCGGCAGAAGAACTCCTCGGGCTAGTTGCAACGCGCTTTCATCGTTGAGCGGACTCGAAACAGATCAAGGGCGCAACTTAGCCACGATTCGTCCCCTTTGCGCACAGGTTTTCCATACAAGGTACGGACTTTCAAGGAATACGACTCAAAAGTTTGAAACTGACTGCTCTCTTTGCCCTACTGGCCGGTAGAGCTCGATGGCACGTCCTCGATGGCAGCGCAGCACTCCGGAGAGGTGCGCTTACCAGAGCAGGCACCAGAGCCGTTCTTGCCGGGCTTGGTCTTTGGTAGATCTGCCTTTGCCTTCTTGCACCTGCCGGTGGAGCTCGATGGTGCGTCCTCGACGGCAGCGCAGCACTCCGGAGAGGTGCGCTTGCCGGAGTGGGCATCAGAGCTGCTCTTGCCGGGCTTGGTCTTTGGTAGATCTGCCTTTGCCTTCTTGCACCTGCCGGTGGAGCTCGATGGTGCGTCCTCGACGGCAGCGCAGCACTCCGGAGAGGTGCGCTTGCCGGAGTGGGCATCAGAGCTACTCTTGCCGGACTTGGCTTTCTTCTTCCCCAGGGGAGCTTCAGCGGCAAGTGGCTTGCGCTCTGCCGCGGCTGCTGCTTCCCAGTAGATCTTGTCGGTGCAGTAAGTGCATCCTTCTTATCACCTTGGACAGAAATGACACTTATCGGACCAGGCATCTTGAGCACATTGTATGCGTAGTGAGAGGCTACCATGAATTTGGCGAGCGCTGGTCGGCCGAGTATCCCGTTGTAGGGCAATGGGATATCAGCAACATCGAATGTGACCCTCTCTGTCCTGAAGTTCAGCTCGCTGCCAAACGTCACTAGCAGTGTGATCTTCCCCTTCGGCTTGCTCCTTCCCGGATTTATCCCTTGAAAGGTACCAGTTTCTTCGAGCTCGCTGTCGGGGATCCGGAGCTTCTTGAGCACCGCGGAGGAAATCAGGTTCAGCCGCCCGCCACAACCAACATCTTCGTGACCTTGAGGTTGCGGATTGTTGGTGAGACCAACATCGGCAAGCACCCGACCGCAGTGATGCGATCAGGGTGGTCCTCAACATCGAAGATGATGGGCGTGTTGGACCACTTCAGAGGCTTGCGCGACTCGACGGACGGCTCCACTGCGTTCACTTCTCGCACCCACTGCTTGAGTTGGCGGTGCGAGGTGTGCAGAGAGGCGCCGCCGTCGATGCACAACACCTCTGTTGCCTTCTGAAACTCTTGGTCATCAGTCTCATCTTCCTCCATTTCATCATCCTCATCTTCATCTTCGTCCTTGTCGCGGCCACGGGGAGGCCTGTCTCCTTGCCGCTGCTTTAGCCTTGCTGCAGTGCCCTCCCCCGGCGGAAGCTTCTTGCGGATCCTCCGCCACCTCCTGGGCTCTCTCCTTATTGCGGCGCCAGACTCGGCTTTCAGAGTTCCGCCATCTCCTCGACTTTCTTGCAGGTTTGGAGATCATGGCCCTTGGTGCGGTGGATCTTGCAATACCGCTTGCCGGAGCCATCCTACTTGTCGGCGGCAACCACAGCCTCGCCGGAGTCGTCGGCTTTGGCCTTGTCGGATCCGCCTCCGTTGCCGGAATGCTCAACAGCTAGCACATCCTTAGCCTTTCTCTCCTGTTGTTCCGCCCCGGTTCTTCCTTGCCGGGCGGCATCCTCACCGCCGATCCTTCGCTTCCTGCAATCTCTCCGGACTTTCCTCCTCCTCACTCGTGCACACTTGTCGGCGAGCATAGAGCTCGCCGACATCTCGATCTTGCACATCGCCATCTCCTCCTCATCTCGCGATTACGCACGCTCGATGAAACGCGCCGATAATCGCGGCGGGGTGGACGTCTAGGATATTGCGCCGCACTGGCTGAATCTTCAGATGTACTTGCGCGCAGGGCTCCCCTCTTCCGGACGAGCAGATGCAGATCGCTCTCCCGCCATGGGGTTTGTGGCCGCCAGAAGGCGCCGACAAACCGATGACACAGTCCGCCCATAAAGAGATAGAGCCGTCCGCAAGTGCATGAGCCAAGATCGGACGTTGGGTTTGAGCACCGGGGAAGTAGTTGGCGAGGATCTTCTCATCGCGCCCTCCGCAGCCTCGCACCGCGATGGTGTAGATGCCGAGGAACTCCGACGGATGTATCCTGCCATCGTACTTCTCGGCACGCGTCGCTTGAAGTTCTGGTTTTGGGCCATCGACTTGCCGCAGCTCGCGGTGAACGCAGGGCAACCTGCCACGTACGGCAAGTCGCCTGGTTCGCCTGGTGCGTGCACATCGACAGTGGGCCCAGCGCGCTGGTCAGATTGACGTCGCGCTTCTCTCCGGCACTCAATGCGAGTGCGAGCGTCTTCGTGTTGTCGTTCTTGGAGAACGTAGCGTTGATCACGGCGAGTTCGCGGGTCCGACTACGCGGTGGAGTCGTCGTCGGGGTTGGCCCGGCGAGCCGGCGATCTTGGCCTTCGGGGCTGGGAGTGCACGGAGGTGGCACCCCCAGCGGTCTTGTCGGCGTCGGCTTGCGCCTGGGCGCCTTGCCGGGGCTTCGATGCACTCGGTTGCCGGGGCTTGTCGCCGTTGGCGAAGCCAATGAGGCTGTATATGGTCATCCTCCAGTCGTCAATCTTGTGTGGCGTCGGAGGGTAATCTAGAAGCAGCTGGGCTCGCCGCCGCTTCCTCTTTATCTTGGGTGGCGGTGGCGACGAAGCGGCGCGAGGAGCGGATGTGCTCGGACTCCCAACCGGATTGGGAGGTGCAACACCCGTCCGGGCGATCAGACCTCACTCGCGCCAAAGATGTCGGGCGTGCATGTCGACCTCGAACGCCCCGCGACCCACTAGCTTGGCCTTGCTCCAATCGAGCACGGTGCTAGGAGCACCGGGCGTTGTCGACCTTGCACCTCCCGGGAAGGGTGTGGTGTCTGCACGACGGCGCCCGACGCTATGGGCCTTGTTTTTGGACCCGTGACGATGTGAGTCCCACTGGCGCCCGCTCCTTCGTCGGCATCCACTCCACCGCCCGCTTGCTCCGGCGGTGGTGGTAGAATCGATGTAGACGGAGCGGCCACCTCTGAAGGCTTCTTCTTCGGTGGCATATTGATGAAGGCGTTGATGTAGCGCGCGCGGAGACCGGATCAGATGCTCACGACCTCGACGCGACCCCTACCTAGCGCGCCAAAGATGTCGGGGCGATCTCTCTGTGGCCTCGAGCACCTATGGGGCAGGGGGCCCCTTCTAGTCCGGCAAGGGAGCGGAGGGCGTGCGCAGAGCAGATCGAGGTCAGGCGCGCGGGGGAGACGGGCGATTTTTACCCAGCTTCGGAGCTCTCCGGAGAGATAAAACTCCTACTGCTGCTTTGTGTTTGTATTTGATCTTGCTCGAGAGTGCAAGCGTATGGCGGTGTTGCGTGTGTCGAATGGACCGAACCCCTTCTACGTGCGCATGGGCCTCCCTTTATAGTCTGAAGGGGCACCCACAGTGGCAGCGTGGGAAGAGGGGTAAGAAAGGTAAAACGCAGGTTGGTACAACAAGGACCAACAAAGTCCCCTACCTAACTCGACGGCAGGGACAAGGGCATTTAATGCCCGCTCTGTCGCCCTAACAAAGGCAAAGAAACGACCGTTAGGTGTGCCACGGTTGCCACGATGGCCTCCTTGTCGACTCCGCTACACCGCCTCCGATGGTCAGTGCGGCGTCTCGCCACGCGCCTCGATGGCCCCGGGTGACACGCTGCTGGATGTGCTGGAGTTTGGGTGCGGGTGGTAGCCTTGCTGCGCAAGCGCCTTGCCGTGGTCCTTCTCTTGTTGTGCCGCAAGCTTGCGGTCGTCGAACCTTGCCGGATGCGCTGGGCGTCGCGCAAGTTTCTGAAGCGCCTTGGTTGGGCTTCCCGACAAGCTCCTCTTGCCGGGCCTTCGCCCTCCCCGCGAGCTTCTCGTGCGGGATCTGTGTCTTCTCGCTTGATACTTTGTTCTTGAATGGCAGTAATAGGCAATGACGGAGGGTCTTGGCGGGCGCCAAAGAAGCCTTGCAGCTGGCGCCATGATCGCCTGCAGACAAGTTCGGGTACTAGGGTACCCCCTACTTTAGTACACCGACAAATTCCCAGACATTGTTCAGCTCGAACTGATGTAGTTCTTCTTGCATAGCCTGAATCCACTCCGGCTCCAGAAATGCTTCATCTACCTTAGTGGGCTCTGAGATAGAGACAAAAGCATAGTGCCCACAAAAGTTAGATAAGTGTGAAGCTTTTGAGCGTGTGAGAGGACCTGGTGCGCTGATGTCATCGATGATCTTTTCCACTTGCACTTCTTTTGCAACGCGTGGATGAGTTGGTTGTCGCTGAGGATTTTGATCAGCATTTTCTTCAGCACCATTTTCCTCATCATGTTCTTCGTGCATCACTCGATGTTCTTCATGAACAGGAATAAATTCTTCATGATTCTTCAAGAGGAATGACATCCTCGCTTGCCTTGAGCTTGATAGCATCCTCAAAAGGGTTCATCTAACATGTATGGCAGGTGCTCTCTTTGCAGCCATTAGTTTCATTGAACCGCACATCTACAAGGTCAACAATCTTGTGAAGAACAATGTTGAAGACTCAGAGGTGTGCGAGTCCTTCCGTAACCAAGCATAAACCTTCATGTGCTTTCGGTGCAAATTTAGAGTTGTGGTGAGGATCTCTAATCCAACATTTAGCAATCAAGACTTTGAAATAACTCACATTGGGTTTCTTGTCGTTGAGGAGTTCATAGGCGTCTTCTTGAAGAATTTGTGAAGATATACTCTGTTGATGATGTGGCGAGCGATATCAATTGCATCAATCCAAAAACGCCGAGGCGTTTTATATTCATCAAGCATAGTGCGAGCCATCTCAACAAGAGTCCTGTTCTTGCGCCCACGACGCCATTCTCGCGAGGAGTATAAGGAGCAGATAACTCATGAGTAATACCAAGTTCATCAAGATAGGCATCAAGACCAGAATTCTTGAACTCGCCCATTGTCACTTCGATATGCTTGATCTTCACGCCAAAGTTGGTTGAAGCCCTCGAGGAAAATCGCTTGAAGACTTCCTGCACTTCATGTTTGTAAGCAACAATGTGTACCCATGTATATCGAGAATAATCATCAACAATGACAAAACCATATAAAGATGCATCATTAGTGACCGCTGAATAATGGTTAGGTCCAAGAGGTCCATGTGAAGCAATTCAATGGACGGTAGTGGTCATGATAGTCTTCACTGGATGCTTGGCCTTGGTCATTTTTCCGCTTCACATGCTCCGATAAGTGATCCTTGAGGAATTTGACATTCTCAATGCCAATGACATGCTTCTTCTTTGCAAGCGTGTTCAAATTCCTCATGCCTACATGACCAAGTCGTCGATGCCATAGCCAGCCTTCGAAGCTTTTGCAAGTAGACACACGGCTGGTTGTGGTCCTCAGAGAGAAATCAACAATATACGATCTCCTCTCCTAAAGCCTTCAAGACTTTGGAATTGTCACTTCCATAATCACAACACAACGATATTTGCCAAGACAACAACCATATCAAGATCACAAAGCATTGAGATCGACATGAGATTGTATCCTAAGGACTCAACAAGCATGACTTTGTCCATGTGCTTATCCTTAGAGATAGCAACCTTACCAAGACCCAATACCGACTTTTGCCTTTGTCAAGAAAGATGATATGCTTCAGAGGTGACGGTGATAAGGGAGCATCCATCAATAGATTCTTGTCACTAGTCATGTGATTTGTACATCCACTATCGAGGACCCATTCAAGGTTTTGGGTTGATCATCCTGTAGATGAATTAGTGTAACTTACAATCTCATATGCTTCATCGATGAAGAATATGATATCAAGTTCATCGATGAATTTCATCAAGCAATAAAAGATATAGCAAGATGAGGACGTGTGAAATGACAGTTCATTTCATCATGATTCGCTGCGCCCTTTCGAGCATTTTTGTCAGTCCCCAAAGAAATTCTTCAGATGTTAGAGCACGCCTTGAGACCTGACCTGCAGAAGAGATTAGTTCTTTTCTTCACCACCCACATCCGAGGGGTGGCAAAGAGTTCATCATCCTGCGAGCACCATGTGAGAAAGGTGGCAAAGATGCCAAACCATTTCGCTTAGCATAAGAGGGGTTAGGGTATGCATATGAATAGGCAGAGTAATTCTTCGAGGACTTATGAACATAATGGTTTGAAGAATAATGCACATATTCATAGGACTTAGCTCTACCCTGCGAGATAGAGTTGTTAGCATGATGATAATCATATGAGGACTTTGATCCAGTTGAGGAATTTGATCCTCGTCAAGAATTTGGTCCAAATGAGGACTTTGATCCATATGAAGAGTTTGGTCCATATGAAGAATTTGATCTGGGGTTCCTGTTCTTCACAGGTGGTGTCATGAGGACATTCACCTGAAGACTTTCAACACAGCTTTTGGGAACCCAGATTTTCTTCATGGGGAACCGCTCTGCAGCTTAGTGCCAACATATCTAGCAAATACTTCACCATTCTGATTTTTGAACAGTTTATAGTTGGAGTCAAATGACTCATCAGAGGAATGAGAAGATTCACATGTAAAGCCAGATAAGTTAGATGGATCAACTGGAGGTCCCTTTGCAGCAACCCATGAGGTCTTGGGGTACTGCTCAGGCTTCCAATATGTTCCATCAGCATTAAGTTTCCTCTCAAAGGCAATACCCTCTTTCCTAGAATTTCTGTTGAGGATCTGCTTTTTGAGCACATCACACAGTGTCTGATGCCCTTTGAGGCTTTTGTACATGCCTGTCATGTACAATTCCTTCAGCCCTGCATTGTCAGTGATACTAGCAATGTCCTCAAATGAGGAATTAGTGATAGCAGAGGCAGATGAAGAATTTGTAACATTTGAAGCATTTGAACATTCAGGTGAAGAATTTGCAGATTCACGTTCAATGCACTTTAAGCATGGAGGAACAAATTCTTCCTGAGAAGCGCTGATTTGTTGAGCTAGTAATGAATCGCGCTCCTTCTGAAGATCTTCATAACACACTCTTAACTTTTCAAGATCTTCCTTTCTTTGAAGAGATTCAAGAGAAAGCTTCTCGTGATCAGTCAAGAGGTTATTATGTTGACATTTAAGGGCGTCAAACTTGGAGTGAATTCTCTGAAGACATTCACCCAATGCTTTTGACTGATCCATTTCTTTGCGCAACATATTATCACTTCTTTCTAGCATATCTTGAGTTTGTTCTAAAACAGTTTGTTGTTTAGTGGCAACGCAAATAAGTTTAGTATAGCAGGATTCAATGTCATCATCAGATTCATCATTGTCAGACTCATCATTATCAAATTCATCATTACAAGACTCGGATGAGGAGCAGTCGGTTACCTCAGCACCGTTTGCCATAAGACAAGATGCAGAAGATGATGATTCTGGCTCGAAAGTCATCGTTTTGAGAGATTCCTTGAAGTCCTCAAACCAGGAATCATGACAAGTTCGATGACCTTCATAGACATCAGAGATTCGGTCCCAGATGGCTTCGAATTGCCAAGATGCATAATTCGCCCGAATTGATCTCTGGATAGGTAGGAGCAGATGATATCCTTCGCTATGATATCAAGTCGAGTGTACTTGTGAATATCATCAGCATTCGCCATCTTGCATAGATCAGTAAGACCAATCTCGATGACGGTCCACACTCATTGTTCTTTGCCATGAGGCGCTTCCTCATCATGGCCTTCCACTTGGGATAGTCATGACCATCAAAGATAGGGCATGTCACTTTCTTCATACTGCGGTCGACATAACTAAAAACCTGGTGGTTAAACTAAAATCACACGTAACAAGGAGTACCTTGCTCGATACCAATTGAAAGTGCGTTATATCGACTAGAGGGGGGTGAATAGGCGATTTTATGAATTCTTCATTGAGGAATTTGCTGGTGAGGAAATTCCTTAGCGAAGAACTACTTGCGGCGGAATATGTACTCAGAAGTAAACATAACAGGATACACACATAGTCAGCATAATGAAATGAAGACTAAAACAAAGTACGGAAAGCGTAAACACAGGATAACAAGATGAAGACAAACAGACTGAAGAAATTGAACTGAGGAATTTGTGAAAGTCTTCAATCAAAGTCTTCAAGCACAGATATGAACAACATTCACCACAGTAATGAGGGAATGAAAGAGTTGAGAAAATAGAACCAGTCAGTTGGTGAAGACAATGATTTGGTAAACCAGTTCCAACTGCTGCCTCGCTTGTACGTCCTGTTGAGCGGCCGAGTATTTAAACTCGAGGACACACATCCCCGACACCCGCCTCTCGAGCCGCAACTCAGACACCCAGTCCTCACCGTATTCTCCTTGAACTAAGACCACGCAGGCCTCGTCCAATCACTCGTGGTAAGTCTTCAGTGACTTCCAAACCTTCACAGACTTGGTCACTCGGCGATCCACAATTCCTCTTGGATGCTCTAGACCTTGACGCCTAACCGTCTGGAAGAAGCACAGTCTTCAAAGGTAATAAGCATCGGATCCACGCAGGATCAATTTCTTCATGATGCTCAAACACTTTGGGTTTGTGGGGTTTGGTTTGGGATTTTCCTCACTTGATGATTTGCGCCAAAGTCCCTGGAGGATGGGTTGCTCTCAAATGACAAGTGTCAAGTTCTTCGGAGCAGCCAACCAGCTAATGGTTGTAGGGGCGGCTATTTATAGCCTAGGAGCAGCCCGACATGATAAGACATAAATGCCCTTCAATGATATGACCGTTAGGTGGATAAGATATTTTGGGACAGCCGCCAAGAAGACAAGAACGGTCGGAAATTTGACTCTCAAATTCCTCGGGGCTATCATGTTCCTCATCGTAGGCAATTCGACTGGCGAATTCCTAACTCCTCGATCAGAACAAAGTCCTCAAGTGAATGTAAGAACTGCGTCTCACATCGATGAATTTGACTGAATCTGTATGAGATTTCCAATGGCTTCACTCAAGGGATTGGTAGGTGTAGGATTTTGAGTTGAGCATCACATGGAAATTTTTCCTTAGTATTTCCTCGACCCCCTTTAACAAAGACGGTGTTTCCTATGACTCAAGAAAGAGAAAATGAAACTACGAAAACAAAAGTCTTCACGCTTCATATTCCTCGAATGAATATCAAGTCTTCAAGGTCACACCAATTTCTTCACTTTCAAAGTCTTCGAAAGTCTTCGAATATCAAAGTCTTCATTGAAGAACTTCATTTTAGGGTCGACTTTCTCTGTAAATATCAAACTCCTCATAGACTTATAGACCTGTGTACACTCACAAACGCATCAGTTACTTAACCTATGAGTCTTCAATACACCAAAATCATTAAGGGGCACTAGATGCACTTACAATCTCCCCCTTTTTTGGTGATTGATGACAACATAGGTTAAGTTTTCAACGGGGATAAACTTATGAAGTGTAAATACTGATATTGAGGAATTTGATTGCAAGATATAGAAGAACTCCCCCTGAATATGTGCATAGTGAGGAATTTGCTTTTGAGGCAATGCACATTTGAAGAATTGAATCATGGAGATCTCCCCCTATATCTTGTAATTCATACACGCATTTGATATATAATATGAAGAATTTGAAATGCATGATGAAATATGGTGCCTGATGAGATTCAGCATGCGTGCAATGATATTAACTAGGAATAAGCATGCAGAATATCACATCAAAAGTTTCAGAGCTCAAATATCACATCAAAAATTTCAGAGCTCAGTGCATCAAAAGCATCAGAGCACAACCAAAAGTATCAAGGCACCATCGGATTTAAGATTACAACTCGATCCAATAAAAGTTTCAGAAGAACGAGAGTTGTAACTTAATAAAAATGCCCATAATATAAACCCGCTCGAAGACTAACTCAGATTTCTCCCCCTTTGTCATCAAATGACCAAAAGTATCGAAACTGAGGACTAACGCCCCTGAAGATTTTCAAGTTGATGGAGGAGCGCCAGCGTTGTCGGGGTTGGTTGTTGAAGTAGGGCCTACAGCAGTGTCGTCCAAATCTTCATGTTCATCAGTTTCACGCGATGAAGAATAAGAGCTGGCCACCAGATCAGGAACTTTGACTCTCTTGAATTTCTTGGGAGGTGGTGCAGACCAGTCAAAAGCTTCCTGGAGACCCATAGTCTTCAATTCTTCCGCGGAATATACATGATTGAGAACAAGCTAGGTGCGGTTGAGGGTTTCATGAAGTTACTCTCATTAGAAGGTGGGCACGGGTGATCAATCCGCTCTTCCTCCTTTTGTTCTTCGCTCTCATCATCATCTTTTTCATCCAATGAGCTCACAGTTTCATCAATTTCCTCTTCCATAGCTTCCTGCAAAATATTAGTCTCTTCTTGGACGGCGGAGACTTTCTCAATAATTGCATTAATATTGTAATTGTATTCATAATTTTTATAGCAATATCTAAGTATAGCAAAATTTTCAGGTCTATAAACTGCATCATCAAAATCATCAAACTCTTTAAACATAGATTCAATCTCATAAGCACCCATAAAAGCAACAAATTCTTCTATTTGTTCCACATCATAGTAATCATATCTACCATTAGCATAAGAAGCTAAGGTTTCATTATCATTGAATTTGCATGAAAAGGGAAGGTGTGGAGCCTTCATCCTAGAGCAACAAGTATAATCATGTATCACGCATAGTTGACGAGCATAACAACGCAACATAGAAATTTGATCCCATAATAGTTTCTTTTTGTGTCAAGCGATAATCCCTAAAGTATTCACGTTAATCCAACGTGTCTCCCATAACAAAGTTGAATGGAGTTTTCTCACGATTATTAAAGTAGTACATAATTTCTTTCACATAATGAGCATCGAGGGTTTTAGGAGGTTCCCTGTCTCCCATGAGTAGCATCTACACCTAATTTTTTTGGTATTTTGTGTTCCATATCCATAACTAAAGATAGAGAACAACTCAAAACAGCAAATAAAAAATACTTATGATAAAGCAAACAAGCACACACGAGAATATTCACCCCACGCTATGACTCCCCGGCAACGGCGCCAGAAAAAGGTCTTGATAACCCACAAGTATATGGGATAGTTGTAGCCTCTTTCGATAAGTAAGAGTGTCGAACCCAACGAGGAGCTAAAGGTAGAACAAATACTCTCTCAAGTCCTATTGGCCACTAATACGACTCTACGCACGGTTGACTTTCGCTTTACCTAGAACAAGTATGAAACTAGAAGTACTTTGTAGGTGTGATAGGATAGGTTTGCAAGGTAATAAAGAACACGTAAATAAAAAGTAGGGGCTGTTTAGATTAAGATGCAATAAAGTAAATATAGCAAGTATGAAAAAGTGGTGGTAGGAGTTGTGATATTGTCCCTAAGCAATTGACTACTTTACTAGACCTATAGCAAGTTTTATGTGGGAGAGGCCACTGCTAGCATGTCATCCCTGACTTGGAATTCTATGCACTTATGATTGGAACTATTAGCAAGCTCCACAATTACTAGCGTTCATTAAGGTAAAACCATACCATAGCATTAAGATATATTGGTCCCCCTTCAATCCCGTATGCATCAATTTCTATGCTAGGTTGAAGCTTCTGTCACTCTAGCCCTCCAATACATAGTCCTATCAACGTACAACTAACCCTATGGTGTGATCCACGCGCGTGCTCATATGATGGGCACCAAAGACAGCAACATAACCACAAGCAAATTAAATCAATCATAGCAATTCATCAACCACCAATAGACAACGGAAATCTACTCAAGACATCATAGGATGGCAACACATCATTGGATAATAATATGAAGCATAAAGCACCATGTTCAAGTAGAGGGTACAGCGGGTTGCGGGAGAGTGGACCGCTGTAGATAGAGGGGGGAATTTGATGGAGATGTTGGTGAAGATGGCGGAGGTGCTGGTGAAGATCGCGGTGATGATGATGGCCCCTGGCGGCATTCCGGCGCCACCGGAAGCAAGGGGGAGAGAGCCCTCCTTCTTCTTCTTCTTCCTTGTCCTTCTCCCTAGATGGGAGAAGGGTTTCCCCTCTGGTCCTTGGCTCCCATGGCTTGGGAGGGGCGAGAGCCCCTCCGAGTTTGGATCTATCTCTCAGTCTCTCTCTGTTTACCTTTCTCGGTTTACCCCTTCACCGTTTCTTTTATATCCGGAGATCCGTAACTCCGATTGGGGTGAATCTTTCGCCCAGATTTTTCTCGTAAAATTAGCTTTCTTGCGGCAAAAGAAGAGCGTCAACCGCCTTACGGGTGGCCCAGCAGAGTGCCAGGCACGCCCAGGGGGGTGGGCGTGCCCCCTATCTCCTGGCCACCTCGGGCACCGTTTCTCGTTGATTCTTCCTCCGGAAAATCCCAAATATTCCAAAATAATTCTCCGTCCGTTTTTATCCCGTTTGGATTCCGTTTGATATTGGGTTTTTGCGAAACATAAAACATGCAACAAACAAGAAGCGCATCGAGCAATCGGATCAATATGTTAGTCCCAAAAAATAGTATAAAAAGTTGCCAAAAGTATATGAAAGTTGAAGAATATTGGCATGGAACAATCAAAAATTATAGATACGACGGAGACGTATCACGCGTCAATGATATGGAAGACAAGAATATCAAACTTGTCAATGTAGTCCAGGTGATGTTAGTTCGCCGGATTCTTCCTTGTCAACACAGAGCTTGCAATTTATGGGAATTCGACCCAGCCAAGCACCAGACCCTGCTAGAGCTCTTCGGCTCCTCGCACAAGGACATTTGGAAGGTGCTCTTTAAGTCCGGCAAATCGTGGCTGGACTCCGCCGAGGACCGCGGGTACCAACTGTCCCGCCCTGCAAGTTCGGTAAGTCATTGTATGTTGGCAATTCATACGTTTTATTCGCATAACCCGACGGAAATGCTTGATGTGTTTTCCACAACTCTCCTAGGGCTGGACGAAGAAGGCGGGGCAGGTCTACTGTCCAGCCCCACTGCCAGAAGAACCGGCCGGCCCACTTCTGACGAAGATGCTGGTCCCAGTGCCTTACAAGGCGCCGAAGAAGAAGGCCGAGAAGGAGGCCAAAAAGACCAGGGGCAGCCTCCATCGCCGTGGCGCCTCGGACACAATATCCGAAGACTCCAATGCCCGTTCTTCCTCCGAAGAGGACGAGGAGGAGGAGGTATACGAATCCCCAGTGGGGGGAAGAAAGAAAAGGACGGCCTCCATATCCTTGGAGGCCGAGGCACCTAAGAAGGGAAAAACTCCTCCTCCAGAGGAGTCCACCGCTGCCACTGACAGCAGCCCAGAGTGGGATCCCAGGGCCCAGCCCCTGGTGAACTCGTGAGTATATAAAATCCGAACACATTTACGCATCCGGACTCACTATGGCATGGAATTTTAATCATTGAGCCATACTTTTTTGCAGTCCAGTGAGGTCCCGCACCGAACGATCCTCATCAGAGGATTTATTGGGTTCGGATGCTATGGACAGCGAGACGCCCCCGAAGGCCCCTTCCCCAAAACACGTGAACGACACTGAGGTATCATCACAGAGGGACCCAGGCCAAGAAGGGGGGGGAGATCGTCCAGGCGGCACCAGGAGGTCAAACTTCAGGGGCCGGACAGACGGGAGAAAAGGCTCCCATGGATGTCAACGGCGGGGGCTATCTCGAATTTGGTCGCTGGCCGTACATGATTCCAGAGACCGGTACGGCTCCAGAACCAGTCAGGCAGCCTCCCTCGACTGGAGGGGGTGCGCCTGTTCTGTTGGCAACCTCTGCCCAACCAGAGGTGTCGGATACTTTACTAGCGATGCTGAAGAGCGCCTCCATCATTAAAGAACACTGTGCCCTTATGGGCACGGTGATTGAGAAAATTCAGTCCGCTGAGAGTGGACTAAATGAAGCCTGCATCGGCCTTATAAGAGGCTTTGAGGTAAGTTTTATGAGGTTTCGAAGAGTGTCATAGTATAGATAGTAGCCCTTGATGCACTGTTCGGTGAAAGAAGGAGCCGGACAGAGGATCGAATATATGCTCGCAGGAGACTTACTTTATGGCATCTCTCCCTCTTTTTATTTTGTAAGCAGGCGTCTGTGGTGACTGCCGCCTCTCATACTGTGGAAGTCTCCGGACTGAAGCAGAGTCTAGAGCGGGCCGAGGAAGAACTCGGCCGAGTGAAGAAACAGTTGGAGGATAACCAAGGTATGCAAAAACCTTGTTCGCATTAGCGTGAATGAATAAGTTAATATGATGAAAATATTTTTATGATATGCTCTAGGGGCGACGGCCGAAATTGAGGCTCTTAAGAAGGTTGTGGCCAAAGCCGAGAAGAAGGCAGCTGCGGAGCAGGCTCTTCGTGAGAAGCACGAGTCCAAGGTTATTGAAGCTGAACAAGAGCTTCAAGAGGTTGTAAAGAGATGTGAGACCTTGGAGCAAAGTTTATCAGGGAAAGAATCCGAACTCTCCCAAGCTTTCCAAGCCACAAGTGATGCCCGGGGGGGAAGCCCAAGGTGCCCTGAAGGAAATCCAGGAGGCGAGGAAGATTGCGGCTGGTAAGGCTTTTTCTATACAAAGCGGGTATTTGAAAGGAGAAAATCAAGTCGATAATTTGAATTCTGATTTCTCCAGGGGTATCTTTGGAGCTGCCACACAGCATATCTGATGCCGCACAATTCTATCGAGCTGAAGAAAGGAGCACTGCGGAGAAGCTCTTCTGGTCGCAGTATCTGGCGCCGGTGTATCCGATGCCATTTACCAATCAGCTGAAGCAGTTGATCGAACTGCATAAGGCGGCCGAACTAGCCATGAAGGATTAAATTATCTGGCTATGGCCTGCCAAGCCGATTCCAAGCAGCTACTTCGGGCTCATGAAGCGGCTTGTGAGTGCCTGCCCTCGACTTGATGTCATCAAGCGGTCGGTCTGTATTGAGGGTGCGCGAATGGCCTTCGCCTGCGCAAAGGTGCACTGGGGGAAGATGGATGTTGAAAAGCTGATGACCGAGGGACCACCGGAGGGGAAGGAGCACCGCAAGCCCGAATTATATTATGATAGTGTCCTGAAAGGATCCCGCCTTGCGGCGGAGCAATGCACCAAGGACATTATATTTCCATGAATACAGTCATCTTGTCCTTTGTAATGTTGAACAAGGTTGTTTCTATTATTTATCGCCTGTTTTTTGAAAGTTTTTCCTCCTGCGCGGCCATTTTATATATTAATCCTGAGAGTTGGCCAGTCATCGGCTTCTGCCTCCGCGTAGGAAGTACGGGGGTGTTCGGGATAAACCTGAGCACTCTTTATCCCAGTTTTGGGTCCTTGAAGGAGGTGTTCAGCACAACGAACCAGGCAATCGGACTATAAAGCTTTATCACTCTCACTTAGCCATAGGAGTTTGACAAAAGGAAGGTGGGCGCAACCCCTGGTGTTCGGAAGACCGCACGAGGGGCTCTATAAGCACCTGATCGGAAGAAAAGCCGATCCATCGCACACTGCATTAGTTATGGCATTATGCGGAAGAAATCCTCAAAGATTTTACAACCTCTTGAACAGCTGACCAGCTCTCGCCGTATCATGACAGTCAGTTTTCGGCTTTCTCTACTGAGGCGCTCATCCGGAAGAACCAGGACACAATCGCAGTAGTTCTCCCTGTGCCGCCTTAGCCGATATAGCGGAATGTAAGGCAGCAAAACATGGGAGCCGGGCAAACCCAACTATTGACCCAAGACATGATTCAGAGCTGATGCATATAATGCTATAAGTTCGGGGTGCCGAACATCCACGAAGGTGTTCAGACTTTATTGCCGTTATTATAGGTACAATGAAGCCCCTGGCATATTAAGGCATATCGCGATGTACGGATGCCATTTTGACAAAGAGTGTCAGTAAGAAACAACATCAGATAAGCGTCATATAAAGCCACATGTTGTAATTGAATAACACACCAATGCGTACGAATACAAGTAATGTGATAGAAAAAGAAATACGACTTCCGAACCTGCTGAGATCAAGCGGGAGGAGGCTGTGTGCGGATCCGGAGTGTAACCGGATGGTCATCAAGGGGCATCTCAAGGATTCCCTTACGCATTCGAGCTATTTCCATGTCGCCAGTCCTGGCCTACGCAAAAGTGGACCTGCAAAGATAGTGCAAAGAAGATATTTATGTGCCACGGAACGGTTAAGCCGCATTATGTGGCCTATCCTAGTTTTGCCTCCGTTTACTGCTGGAGTGTTTTAATTGAGCTCCAGACGAGCCGGGCTATCCTACCGCAGAGTAGTTTGGACTCCCTTGACGGTGTCCGGGAGCTTGGCCATCGACTCGAGGTTCGATTGAAAGATTCCTTTCGTTGCTTCTATTGTCAAGGCGGTTGTACACTCCTCGGCGCAGAGGTGGAGTTCAGCCTTGCCATTAACTGTTATGACGCCACGCGGACCGGGCATCTTGAGCTTATGGTAGGCATAGTGTGGCACCGTGTTGAATCGAGCAAACGTGGTTCGTCCAAGCAGTGCATGATAATTACTGCGAAAAGGGACGATGTCGAAGGTTAACTCTTCGGTACGGTAATTGTCCGGTGATCCGAAGACTACCTTCAGAGTGATGGAGCCTGCACAACGGGCCTCCGCACCTGGTATGACACCTTTATAGGTGGTTTTGGTGGGCTTGATCATCGAATGATCAATACCCATCTTATGATTGTGTCTGATCTGACGAGGTTTAGATCGCTGCCTCATCCCATAAGGACTCGCGTGAGGTGAAATCCATCAATTATTGGGTCAAGGACTAGTGCGGCTGAATTGCCCTGATTGGTATTGGCTGGACGATCCGTACGATTGAAAGTGATTGGCCATAGTTTATATTGTGGGGCGACTGGCTCCATTAAGTCGACGTCCCTAAGAGTGCACGTCCATTCTAGTTTGGGAATGTGGATGGCGTTTATCATATTCACCGTTTTGATTTGCGGGGGAAATTTCTTTTGCCCTCCTTTGTTTGGTGATCGGGGCTCCTCATCGTCGTCATCGCTTTGAGACCCTTTCTCCTTGCTTTCGGCACCTGACTTGCCGGCTTGTTTGAAGACCCAGCATTCTCTGTTGGTATGATTGGCTGGTGTTCCTAGGGTGCCATGAATTTGGCATGGACGATCGAGTATGCGGTCCAGACTGGACAGGCCCGAATTTTTCTTTTGGAATGGCTTTTTCCGCTGACCGGACTTAGAGCCACTGAATCCGGCATTGACTATCGTGTCTTCGGCGTTATCACCATTTTTGCGACGCTTCTGTTTGTTGTGTTGGGGCTTGCCGTTGCTATCTCTGGCCTCTGATGTGCCAGGATTGCTTGCTGTGTTGTTGGTACGAGCCAACCAGCTATCCTCGCCCACACAAAAGCGGGTCATGAGTGTCGTGAGGGCTGCCATGGACTTCGGCTTTTCTTGGCCTTAGATGTCGGGCAAGCCACTCTTCACGGATATTATGCTTAAAGGCCGCTAGGGCTTCGGCATCCGGATAGTCAACAATTTGCTTCTTTTTAGTTAGGAACCGAGTCCAGAATTTCCTGGATGACTCTCTGGGTTGTTGGGTTATGTGACTTAAATCCTCAGCATCCGGTGGTCGCACATACGTGCCCTGGAAGTTATCCAGAATCGTCGCAGGAGTTCTCCCAACTTCCGATGGAGTTTGCCGGCAAGCTATTCAGCCAATGTCGAGCCGGTCCCTTGAGTTTTAGTGGGAGGTACTTGATGGCGTGTAGATCATCCCCGCGGGCCATGTGAATGTGGAGAAAGAAATCTTCTATCCATACCGCGGGTCTGTAGTCCCATCATAGGGCTCGATATTTACGGGCTTAAACCCTTTTGGGAATTCATGATCCATTACTTCGTTAGTGAAGCATAGGGGGTGTGCGGCGCCTCTATGCCGGGCTACATCACGACGCAGTTCAAATGAGTCTGGTCTGTTGTATTCGGCCCGGCGGGATTTGCTTCTAGTGTATCCGGCATGACGGTCATCATCACGCGTTGGGGCGCGCCCCCGTGATCCGTAGATCGATCTTGACTATCCTGCTTTGTTTTCCAATACGTCTCGCAGGTCCTGCATGTAACCCCGGGCCTTAGTGTTTTTGTTTGATTGGCGACGGGGTGCGGGCTGATGTTCGGGCCGATACGCTGCTTTGTCTCAGCCACGAGGTGGCCGGTCAGCCGCATCCTGCACTGGTAGTGTAGGCTTTAATGCCTCCTCCTCGAGTGGAGGTAGCGACCTGCACTTTGGGTAACTTTTGGTTGGGTGCTTGAGTCCATATTCCTCGGCTGCCAGGACCTCAGTCCATCTATCAGTTAGCAGATCTTGATCAGCTTGAAGCTGCTGCTGCTTCTTCTTCAGGCTTTTTGCAGTGGCTATAAGCCAGTGCTTGAAGCGCTCCTGCTCGACGGGATCCTCGGGCACGATGAATTCTTCGTCGCCGAGGCTCACCTCGTCTTCGGAGAGGGGCATGTAATTGTCATCCTCTGATTCTCCATCCATTGCATGTTCTTTGGGGCTAGCTTGCCCATCCTCCCGTTTGGCCTGCTCGAAGCCTAGCTGGGCGGGATTGTTTTCGTCCTCGGCATTATCCGGAGCATTATTGTCTCCTGTGCCAGTATCACTATTTTTGCTATGGTGAGGCTTAGAGCGGCACCGATGACGCCGGTGCTTAGATTGCTTCTCAAGGGGATTATCCTCCGTTGCCTCATCGCCATCGCTTTCTTTGGGGTGTCCACCATATATATATCATATGATGAGGTGGTTGTCCAGCGCCCTGCGGGCGGCGGTTCTTGTTCCTCTCCAGCATCGTCATCCATACCATCGATGTCTTCGGTGTCGAAATCAAGCATGTAGGTTAAGTCGTCGAAAGTGGCTATTAAGTAGGTGGTGGGTGGGGAACGTATTTCTTCGTCGTCCGCTTCCCACTCAAGCCGGATGTCGGTGTCAAAACCGGCGGATCTCGGGTAGGGGGTCCCGAACTATGCGTCTAGGCGGATGGTAACAGGAGACAAGGGACACGATGTTTTTACCCAGGTTCGGGCCCTCTCGATGGAGGTAAAACCCTACTCCTGCTTGATTGACATTGATGATATGGGTAGTACAAGAGTAGATCTACCACGAGATCAGAGAGCTAGCCTATGGTATGATTGTTGTTCGTCCTATAGACTAAAACCCTCTGGTTTATATAGGCACCGAAGAGGGTTAGGGTTACACAGAGTCGGTTACAATGGTAGGATATCTACATATCCGTATCGCCAAGCTTGCCTTCCACGCCAAGGAAAGTCCCATCCGGACACGGGACGAAGTCTTCAATCTGGTATCTTCATAGTCTAGGAGTCCAGCCGAAGATGATAGTTCGGCTATCCGGACACCCCCTAGTCCGGGACTCCCTCAGTAGCCCCTGAACCAGGCTTCAATGACGACGAGTCCAACGCAGCATCTTGTCTTGACATTGCAAAGCGGGTTCCCCTCGAATACTTCATAGAAGATTTTGAACACAAGGATAGTGTCCGGCTCTGCAAAAAAAGTTCCACATACCACCGTAGAGAGAATAATATTTACACAAATTAAATCTGCTGACGTATTCCGTGGCGTGACATCACACCACGGCCAAGCCTTTATTCGAATCGTTCTTACTGTTCCACCTCAGCGCGTTTAGCGAGGCAGTTTCCTTGGCACGTCTTGTCAAAGCAGAGATCGTGTCCCTTTATTCCGGGTTTCTCATCAATACGGGTGTGGGTAACCCAACCATGCCCGTTGGCACGTCTCCTCTATCGAAGGCGAGTCCCGAACGGTCATGGGGGAGGCTCTTGCTATTCAACCTCTTTATAAAGAGACCAAGGCTCCACTCCCTTCTTTCAATCACAATCGAATCTGCCCCTCGCCTCAAGTTCCAACACCCAAAGCTCCAGATTCAGGCGCTTCGGACCTTCGATGATGTCCGGCTCAGACCTGCAAGGCCGGTGGATGCCTTCCTCCGTTACGGAAGAAGACATGCTAAAGCTAGGATATGCCAGGTATTTAACCGGCGAAATTTCGCATAGGCTGCCTGCCCAAGGGCAGGTTATTCCCACTCCCAAGCCTAGTGAAAGCGTGGTGTTCGCGTCTCACTTCCTTTGGGGGCTAAGCTTCCCGACGGAACCCTTCGTGAGGGGGCTCATGTTTTACTATGGGTTGGAATTTCACGACTTGCATCCGGAGTCCATCCTCCACATCTCATCGTTCATCGTCGCGTGCGAAGCCTTCCTCCGCATTACCCCTCACTTCGGATTGTGGCTCAAGACCTTCAAAGTGGAGCCGAAGATGATCAAGGGGCAACAGGCAGAGTGTGGAGGGGCTGTTATAAGCAAGAATGTTGATGCTCCGTGGCCCGAGGGCTCTTTTCAAGAGGAGCTCAGTTTATGGCAACAAGAGTGGTTTTATATCACAGCTCCCAGGGGCACCAAATGGGTGGCGCCGCCTGCCTTTCGCTCGGGTCCTCCACCGTGGCTGGCGTCATGGGTCAATAAGGGGCTTGACTGGGGGCCGCCCAAGGACGTGCCCTTGCTGCAAGGCCGCATTCGAGACCTCCTAGAGAGAGAGGTCACTTTGGTCGTAGTAGCGCAGGTCATGCTGATTAAATCGCATCCTGCCTGCCGCGTCGCCCCCCTCCTTTGTGGGAATTTAACCCGGAGGGACCACGAGCTCTCCAACATTTTATGGGCGTGACGCCCGTGGAGATGTACAAGCTTTTCTTCGGATCACAAGAGATGTGTCCGGACATGACCGAGGGCGCAGGTCTGAGCTGCAATCGCCCGGATACTCAAGTAAGTAGCCCTGTACCCGGACACGCTATCCTATATTTATCACAAACTTTCCTTTTAAAAGAGCTGTCCCCTGAATAGGAGTGGATAGCGAAAGCAAAGTTAATCAGGTGTCCGGCCCCCCTCCCTGAGACCACGTCGGACCCCGTGTTAACCAGGACGCTGGAGGTTGCACCTTCGGAAGAAGGTGAAGGGGGGAACAAGGAAGCTACCACCTTCGCAAAGGAGGCTGCCAGGAAAGGAGGGATCGAGAATCCCTCCATCCAAGGGAATAAGAGGACCGCCTCTGAAGACCCGGAGACCATGGTCTCAAAGCGGGGGAAGAAGTCTTCGTCAGAGGGTCTGGCGCCGAGAGATGCCTCGGCTGCATTATGCCCCCAAGGGGATCAGCCCTCCACCGAGCCGTAAGTAAAAAGGGGAGTTTTTATTAAAGTAAAGGATATCCCTGCCCTATTTCTGATGAAGATAACCAAAGTTTTACCTTGTAGTTCGGATCTCAGCCCTTCTCAACAGAGCTCATCTTCGGGGGATCTTCGTACGGAGATGATAGAGAGAGAAACGCCTCCCCTTGCCGTACAGTCGTGCGAGGTAGGCGAACCTGAGGTGTCGTCGCGGAGGGTTTCTCCGAGTCCGGCGGGGGAGCTGAAGGATCTTCTCGGGCGAGCGTCTATCTCAGAGGATCACCGTGCATTAATGGGTGCGGTGATTGAAAGGATTTCATCCGCTGAGAGCGGATTGCACGAAGCCGTCAGAAGTTTACTGACAGGTTTTGAGGTACGCAAAGTGATGTACCTTTCGACAGTTCCGCATATGAAATGTGCCCTGTGTAGATAGTAGCCCCTGAGACACGGTGTGTTGTCAAAAATGATAGCGCGCCGAGGATCATAATCCCAGGTATAATATGTCGCCCTTCCTATATAGGTGGCGAAGTGTCCGGTGGCTAGCCGGACTAATGGATTTGCCGAACTAAAGCGGCAACTTGACGTGGCAGACGCCGACATCGCGCTTGTCAATAAGCGGCTAGACGAGTCACAAGGTATGCAATTTCCCCGCGGACACCTGGTAAGGGAGCTTGATGCCCGTGCCTTACAACAAGTATGCTTGAAGCAGATGGTGCCGCTGCCATGGAGAACCTGCAGGCGGAGCTCGCCCAGGCCAAGGAGCAGGCCAGAAAGAGTGACGCGGCTGCCTTAAAGGCGACCGAAGAGCTAAAAGCCGAACAGGCTGCTCACTGCCGAAGCAAGAAGGAGATGGCCGAGATGGCCGTGGAGTTGAAGAATGCTGCCGACTGCTGCGAGCTTCTTGAAAAAGAAGATCAAGTGGTACAAGAGGACCTGAAGAAGGCCACTACCGAGGCCAAGGTTGCTCGCTCTGCGATGAGAGCTATGAAGGAGGAGCTGCGTCAGGCCGGAGATATCGCGGCTGGAAAGCCCTTCCTGCTGCGGAGGAAGTTCACGGATCCAGAATATGCTCAGTTGGACCGGGTGTGGAGTTCGGAGGATGCTTATCTGGACTTGGCGGCAAGTGCCGCGGACGCGGCCGAACACTTCCGAGATCAAAAGGATCACGAAATGGGAAAGGTTTTTTGGTCGCAGTTCCATAGTCCAGAGCGCCCTCTTCCATTAACCGATCGCTTGGCCGAATGGGCGGAGCTGAATAGGTTATCCGGACTTGCGATGAAGGATGTCGTGAGTCTTTTGTGGCCGAAAAGGTCCGAGCCGAAGAGTTATTTTGGTTTAGTGCAGCAGTTCCTTTGTGCGGTGCCGCATATCAATGCAATGAGGAGGTCGGCATGCATAGAGGGTGCGCGGATGGCTCTTGCCCGTGTCAAGACATACTGGGCAGAGATGAAGGCCACCGATGTTGCATCCCCAGATTCGGACGGAAGCCGAGTACCTGTCGAGCAATATTTTCAGGAAGTTCTGCAGGGTGCTCGTTTGATAGAGACGCAGTGCTCGAAGTATATTATGTTCGAATAACATGTATTATTGTGAAACAATGTTCCGATGAAATATAAAAGCTTTTTATACTTGTGCCTTCAAGAATTAAAATACCTCTGTGCGGCCGTTAATGTATATGTGTATATAACCTGAAAGATGGCAGTCTTCGGCTTCAGCCCCCATGCATATAATGCGGGGGTGTTTGCAAAAGGCGCATTTTCACACTTGATCCAACGTCCTGGTCCTATAAAGGAGGTGGTGGCGTAGCAAACTAGGCAACCGGACTATAATGCTTTATCACTTTCACTTAGCCCTAGGAGTTTGACAATGGGGCTACTATATAGCCCCTAGGGGCACCGCGCTCACCCGAATTCGGGGCACATATGTGCCTGGCCGGGAAACGGCCCTTCGTCAATGCGGAGTAATCCTATAGATTCCGGTGGGTCATCGAGTGGTTGACCAGTCTCACGCTGTATCATGACAGTCAGTTTTCGGCTTTCTCTACTGAGGTGATCGCCTGGCCGAACCGGGGCACAATCGCAGTAGTTCTCCTGGTGCCGCGTTAGCCGATAGAGCGGAACATAATGCAGCAAAACACAGGAGCCGGGCAAACCCAACATTTGACCAAAGACATGATTCGGAGTTGATGCATATAAGGCCTAACTCAAGACGCCGAACACTCCCTAAGGTATTCGGTCTTTATGAAAATGGGCCGAACAACACCCTTGGTAATAAGCGTTGGTGTCAGTGCACGCAAAATTCGAGCGTGGCCTATGCCAAAACGCCACCTCCTCCTCGGTTATAGTAAGAAACCAGGGATGTGTATCAACAAGAGACGGTAAAAGGTTTACGGGGTCTTAATCAGAAGAATCCTTACAGCGGGTCCCTGCTTGCGTCTGCGCTTTGTGTCTCCGTTGTGCCGTATCCTGGACGGGTGTCGCACGGTGTTCATCTGTAAAAGAGAGGAACTTAGTTGAAAAAGATCATGCGAAAATGTACGTTACATTAAATAAACAAAGTATGTTTCAAAAAATAAATAAAATTGAGCTTTATTGTCTCTTGTGGTATATGCGCGGAGCCCCTAGTGCGGGGGTGTGCGGCTGGTAAGCCCCTGTATGTTTACGCCGTACTCGTCTAACCGTGTCCGGGGTCTAAACGACCTGTTTGGGTGCTTGAATTAGTGAAGCCGGTTTAGTGTGTGGCTATCGAGGCAGTCACACAATCTTCCGCGCTCGAGGAACACTTGATATTTCCCTTTAAGGAGATGATGCCTCGTGGACCGGGCATTTTAAGTGCGAGGGATGCATAATGCGATATTGCGTTAAAGCGGCGCTTGGCATGATGCTTGATAGCTACTTGTAAATGGGGCGAGGTGGAAGGTTAGTTTTTTGGCGGAAGTTGTCGGGTGAGCGAACACAACTTCTAGCGATGAGAAACCCATACAATGGGCATATGGGCACTGCATTACCCTTGAAAGGAAGTGTTGCTATGGCGAATTTTGGTTGGGTCTATCCCCATTTCGCGGATTGTGTCCTGATATAGCAGGTTTAGATCACTGCCGCCGTCCATTAGGACTTGTTTAAATTGGAGTCCGTCGATTATCGAATCTAATATCAAGGCAGTCCATCATGCGTTCTGGATACTTCTAGAGTAATCCTGATGGTCTAAGGTTATTGGTTTTGACAACCAATGGCGGGACTCCTCTGGGATAGGCCGTATGGCGCGTATCTCTATGGGCGCCGTTCTGTTTTTCCCTTGTGTCACGTAAAGTGAGTTTACTGTTTTGACTTCTTGTGGGAAATCCTTTTGTTGTCCGGTGCTCTGCTTGTGGGGTTCGTCATCGTCCTCGCTTGGTGTGTCGAGCCCCTTGTGTTCGGCGTTGAGTTTGCCGGACTGGTTGAAGACCCAACAATCTCTGTGGGTATGATTTGTAGGCTTCCCGGGCGTACTGTGGATTTGGCATACCTTGTCCAAGATTTTGTTTAAGTTAGATAGCTCGTCCCTGTTATCCTTAGGGGGCAGTTTTTTATGATTCTGCCGTGAGCTTTTGAATCCGGCGTTGACTGCCATGCTCTTCGGACTGTTTCCCTTAGTCCGGCGCTGGTCCTTGCTTCATCGTGGTTTCCCGTTTCCATCCCTGACTTCGGATGTACTTGGGTCGCTGGTACTGCATCTTGCCAGCCAGCTATCCTCTCCCGCGCAAAAGCGGGTCATGAGGCTTGTTAATGCGGCCATTGTTCTTGGCTTTTCTTGGCCGAGGTGTCTGGCGAGCCATTCGTCTCGGACGTTGTGTTTGAAAGCTGCTAAGGCTTGATGTCAAGGCGATCGACTATTTGGTTCTTTTAGTAAGGAATCTATTCTAGAATTTTGGTGACTCTCGGGTTGTTGAATTATGTGACTTAAATTATGCGCATCAGGAGGTCGGACATAGGTTCCTTGAAAATTTGCCCGAAAAGCATCCTCAAGCTCCTCCCAACTTCCAATGGTGTTTTTGGGGAGGCTTTTGAGCCAATGCCTGGCTGGCCCTTTGAGTTTGAGGGGTAAGTATTTTATGGCGTGGAGGTCATCTCCTCTAGCCATGTGTATGTGGAGGATGTAGTCCTCGATCCAGACTCCAGGGTCTGTTGTTCCGTCGTATGCCTCTATGTTTACGGGCTTGAATCCCGCTGGAAATTCATGATCCAGAACCTCATCGGTAAAACATAGGGGGTGTGCGGCACCCCTATATTTAGGTGTGCCATAATATTCGGATACTTGATGTGTTGCATTGCTTACTAGAGCTTGTTATCTTGGTACGTAGATAGATCTAACTGGGCCATCTTTTTGATGCGAATCCGTGTGCGGATCGCGTGCCGGCTTGTGTGCGGCACCGTTTGCCGCTCTATATTTGCCATGGGGTCGTCTATCCGACCGGGTGGTCTCCTTATTCTTTGATTGCGGGGGCTCTACGGCCTCCTCATCAAATTCGGGCAATAGTTTTCGCTTCGGGTAGCTCTTTGTTCGGCAACTGTCGCCGTATTTGTCTGCGGTGTTGAGTACTTTGCTCCATCGATTACGGCGCATCTTCCGCTGTTTTGAGCTTCCGCTTCTTTTTCGAGCTCCGTGCGATGGCGGCGAGCCTTTGTGGAGGTTCTTCTGCTCTAGTAACTTGTCGGCGTGAGATCGTCGGGTATTATCTTCGCCGAGGGCGAGTTGTTTATCCGGATTGTCTGTTGGACGGTTGCTTGATAGCATGTTAAATGCGTCCACGGTTCTCCACTGCTCTATGGCTGAGTGCGTATAGCTCTTTGTCTTTGTCGGCGGGATTTTGGCGGCGCTTACGTCGCCGTTTTGACTGCTTTTCGAGGGAATGATCCCTCGTGGCGTCACGTTGTTCCTCGTTGTCGCTTCCTTTAGGTATATCCACCATGTACATCATGAGATGAGGTGGATGTCCAGTGCCTTATAGGTGTTGGTTCATGCTTATCTCCTACATCGTCGTCCATACTGTCGATGTCTTCGGAGTCGAAATTGAGTACATCGTTTAAACTTTCGACAGTGGCTACGAAGTGGGTGGTGGGTGGGCTTGGAATTTCTTCGTCGTCCGCATCCCAACCTTCCTGACCATAGTCCGGCTAGGGCTCTCCTGATAGAGAGAGACTTTAGCGAGTTGAGGATGTCGCCAAAGGCGAGTCTTTGAAATATGTCATGGCGGTGAACTCCATGATCGGCGTAATCGGATTCGATTAGCGGTAGCGAAGGCTCGGAGCCGGAGGAGTCCGGTACCTTGGAGTCTGAGCCGCAAAGGCCGGGGTTGGTGTTGGCTCAATCGCCGTAGAGATAGCAGCCCCGAGGCGGTGACCAGCCATCCGTCCTCGTCGGTGTGATCGGCTCGAGCTAAGGGTCGAGCGGATACTAGTGCGGCCTCGAGTCTTGTCCGTGCAGCTAGATCATGCCCTTCATGATAGTCTGGCGCGCGGCTTGGCTGTGGCTCGAACCCGTCGAAGATCAAGTCTCCGGACGTCGGCCGTGTAGTTCAAACTTCCAAATCTGACCTGATGGCCAGGGGCGTAGCTTTCAATCTGCTCCAGATGGCCAAACGAACTGGCCCGCAGTGCAAAGCCGCCGAATACAAAGATCTGTCCGGGGAGAAAAGTCTCACCCTGGACCGCATCGTTGTTGATGATCGGAGAAGCCATCGGGCGTAAAGATGACGACACAGAGGAACTCTCAATGAAAGCACCAATGTCGGTGTCAAAACCGGTGGATCTCGGGTAGGGGGTCCCGAACTGTGCGTCTAGGCGGATGGTAACAGGAGACAAGGGACACGATGTTTTTACCCAGGTTTGGGCCCTCTCGATGGAGGTAAAATCCTACTCCTGCTTGATTGATATTGATGATATAGGTAGTACAAGAGTAGATCTACCACGAGATCAGAGAGGCTATGTAGCGACCCGACCTCAGGTGGTCAAGTCTCTGTGCTCGGGTGTCATCCCTGGATCAGTAATGCTGACACCACACAGTACTTCGAAGGATTTATAACAGAGTAGCAATCACACACTTATTACATCGAATGTCTCAAAAGAGAACTTATTACAATAATATGGCTTAAGGCCATCTAATGCGATAACAAATGGAAGGCTTGGAAGATAAAGTGAGTCCATCAACTCCAGCGGCATAAGCGAGCTACACGGCAGCGACCTCTGAACCTTACTCCTCGTCTGCGAAAAGTGCGCAACATAATACGTTGCAGCCCGAGAACGGGTCAGCACATGGAATATCTTTGGCAATGTAACACAAAAGAGCAATAACGAAATAATGCTACTACTACATGCATATTTGGTGGTGGAAAGCTCTATGGTTACAGTTTTTGCAAAAAGCCAATTTTTCCCTACTACAAAGGAATTCAATTTTAATTTAACTATCATGGTAGTTGAAACATCATCTGAGAAGGTAAACCCCAACTCAATGATCCCAATTAAAAGTAATTAACAACCCAAGCAAAATTAATTATCAAGAGTGTTGAGATACATGTGAATACTCAAGTACTAGATACTCAGAATTGTGCATAATCGGGGACACGGCTAACCATGATTAGATTGTACACTCTGCAAAGGTTTGCGCACTTTTCCCCGCAAGACTCGATCGCCTCCGTTGATTCTCGCACTGCATGGTGTTTGAGAGACGGATGACCGAGACACAGTCTTTCAGAAGCATTAACTCTCTACTCCGGGTAGACCATACCAAACCTACAAACCCACTACCTGCTGATCCACCTCTTCAAGAGCTTCACGCAACTTACTCAAACTATGCTAGAGCCCATAATAGCTTGCGGCTGCACACGGAAGTTTCTAGCATGAATAGACTCAGTTCCCTTTGAGCCTGGGTGGCGGTCCATAGGAGAATCACACGGTAACCCCGGGATTTCCAAAAAATAAAACAGGCAATCACTGGTAACCCCAGGTGCCTCAATCCACCCAGATGTGTATTAAAGTTGCCACCTTAAGTAAACCATTAATAATCCATTCTCACATCTGTCATGGATATCACTCAAACCCAATCCACGTCTACGAGCATAGCATGGCAATATAAGCATAACGTAGAAGTAACTCCCGAGGGTTTGATAATAAAAACAGGACAATAGGTTCTACCTCATAAACTACTTCCCAACCCACATGTTAAAGGCATCATAATCATGCAATGTTGGAGGATTGAATCTAATGCATAAAACTGGGTATGAAAAGGGTATGATCAATGTGTTACTTGCCTTGCTTACGATCCGGGAATCCTAGAGACTCGTAGTAACACGCTTCGCACTCCGGGAATTCTATCACAAGCAAACAATAACATACATAAGCAACAATCATAGATGCACAAGTAGAACTCCAAATAAAAGAGTTTGACCGGAGAGTTCAACTTAAGAACTCCGGTTTGCAAAAAGAATCAAATCAAACGAAGCAACGAAACTCAAACGGCAAAAGAAACAACTTTGTTTTGCTAATCTGGATCTAGGTCAAATTTTACAGAAGAAAAATCTTGTTTGAGTTGTTTACTAGGAAAGAGGGTTTCGAGATGAAACTCCAGGCGCTTGAATAGCCTGATTCCGATAAACGAGCGAAAAGATAAACAGGTTTGAAAATTCGATTAGAAATCATGATCAGAGTAATCACGGAATAAATCCGATAAAAAGAAAAACGACGAACTGCTAAACGGATGAACGTTCGTTAACAGAAACTAAACAGAGAACGTGTTCGTTAGAACGAACGGACGAACGGACGTTCGTTAAATAAATAAACCGAAAAAAATAAAATAAACCGATCTAGTAAAAAAACGATCTAGGGTTTTCAAAAAAACCGAGGGTTTATTTAAGAAAACCGGCGGCAGGGATCGGGTACCTCCGAAGACTCGTCCAGCGGGGCGGTGGCTCGTGGGCTTGTGGCGGCAGCGGCTCTTGCGGGCTGCTGGGAGGCGGCGGCGGCGGCTCGGCGGCAGGCTCTGGCTGGCGGCGGCGCTCAGGAACTGCGGTGGTGGTGGTGGCGTGGCGGCGGGGCGGCTTTATAGGGGCGGGCGGGCTGGCTGGCGAGGCGCCGGGGTGGAGTCGGCTCGGACTTCGCCCTCGGCGTTCGTCTTGCCTGCCGCAGCATGTGAGGAAAAGGCGGCGGCTGGTTAGGCTAGCACCTGCTCAATGGGCCTTTAGCCCGATCGGTATGAATTTTTTTAAACATTCCGCCGAAAGAAAATTCCTAGAAAAATAAATAAAAATCTAAAAATTCCAAAACAAGTTTTCTCCGTCAAAATAAAATATTTAGAACAAGATGAACTTTTCTTGGCCCCTAAAATGAAATTTTAAAATATGCAACATTTTTCTAGGAGCAATAAAATCCTGAAATAAATTCAAATAAAATCCCAAAATATGATTTTAACATTTTTCCTCCGATATTTCAATTATTTTGGAGAAGTCATATTATCTTCCCTCATTTATTATTTCAAAATGAAATATTTTCCCTGGAGAAAATAATTAAAATCCAATCCTCGTCTTCACTATTTGATAAGAATTTCAAATATGAAAATAGGAAAATCCCCAACTCTCTCCGAAGGTCCTTGAGCTGCTTAGGATTTCGAGGATTGCAAATGAGAAAGCAATAAAATATTATATGCATGGATGATCTATGTATAACATGCCAAATTGGAAATTTGGGATGTTACAAACCTACCCCCCTTAAGATGAATCTCGCCCTCGAGATTCGGGTTGGCTAGAAAATAGGTGCGGATGGTCCTTGCAAATATCTTCCTCTCGTTCCCAGGTGGCTTCCTCCTCAAAATGATGACTCCACTGAACTTTGTAAAACTTGATCACCTTGTTGCGAGTGACTCGGCTATCAAACTCAAGAATCTTAACTGGCTTCTCCTCATAAGTCAGATTATCATCCAGCTGAATCGCCTCCAAAGGCACTGTATCATTCAACGGTATATCGGCCATCTCAACATGGCATTTCTTCAGCTGTGATACGTGAAACACATCGTGAACTCCTGACAATCCTTCTGGTAACTCCAGCTTGTAAGCAACTTCTCCCATCCGTTCCAAAATACGATACGGTCCTACAAATCTCGGGGCTAACTTTCCCTTAACTCCAAATCGTTTTACTCCCCTCAAGGGTGATACTCGTAGATAGGCTCTATCTCCAACTTCATAGGTTACTTCCTTGCGTTTTGAATCTGCGTAACTCTTCTGTCTAGACTGAGCAATCCTTAGTCTGTCTCTGATCAGTTTAACCTTCTCCTCTGATTCCTTGATCAAATCTGGTCCAAACAACTGACGGTCTCCTACCTCGTCCCACATCAATGGTGTTCTACACCTGCGTCCATATAGAGCTTCGAATGGTGCCATCTTCAAACTGGCTTGGTAACTGTTGTTATAAGAAAACTCTGCGTACGGCAAATTGTCATCCCAACTAGATCCATAATCTAGCGCACAGGCTCTTAGCATATCCTCCAGAATCTGATTGACTCTCTCTGTCTGCCCATCGGTCTGCGGGTGAAAAGCTGTACTGAACTCCAATCGGGTTCGCAAAGTCTGGTGTAGCTGATGCCAAAACTTTGAAGTAAACTGAGTTCCTCTATCTGATACGATGCTCCTCGGAACTCCATGTAAACATACGATCCTGGTCATATATATCTTGGCCAACTTTGCACTTGTATAAGTTGTTTTCACCGGGATGAAATGAGCTACTTTAGTCAATCGATCCACAACTACCCATATAGAATCATATCCTGACTTGGTTCTGGGTAATTCGGTAATAAAGTCCATACCAAGTTTATCCCACTTCCATTCGGGTATTGGCATAGGCTGTAACAGTCCTGCTGGCTTCTGATGTTCTGCCTTCACTCTCTGACATACATCACATACGGCTACATACTCGGCAATATCCTTCTTCATTCTAGTCCACCAGAAATGTTCCTTCAAGTCCAGATACATCTTGGTGTTTCCGGGGTGAATCGAGTATGGTGAGTCATGGGCCTCCTGAAGTATCAACTTCCTGATCTCCGAATTGTTGGGCACATAAATTCGGTCCACAAACCACAAGGTATCGTTCTCATCCTCGCGAAAACCTTTGGCGTTACCTTCGCCCATCCTCTCTCTTATCTCAGCAATCTCTTTGTCTTCCTTCTGAGCTTCTCGAATCTTGTCCAACAACGTCAACTGAACCTCCATTGTTGCTAGAAAACCTCTTGGAACAATCTCCAAACGTAGTTCCATGATTTCTGCAGCTAATTCCTTTGGCATTCCCTTGCTCACAAGAACATTAGCATAACTCTTCCGGCTCAAGGCATCTGCTACGACATTGGCTTTTCCTGGATGGTAGTGTAGCTTCATGTCGTAATCCTTTATAAGTTCCAACCATCTCCTCTGCCGGAGGTTCAACTCCTTCTGTGTGAAAATGTACTTCAAGCTCTTATGATCCGTGTACACATCACAATGGTTTCCAATAAGATAATGTCTCCAGGTTTTTAGTGCATGCACCACGGCTGCTAACTCCAGATCATGCGTGGCATAGTTCAACTCATGTGGCTTCAGTTGTCGTGAGGCATACGAAACAACTTTTCCTTCCTACATGAGCACACATCCAAGTCCCAAGCGAGAGGCGTCACAATACACTTGAAACTCCTTATGTATATCTGGCAAGGTCAGCACTGGGGATGTAGTCAATCGCTCCTTCAGCTCTTGAAAACTTGTCTCGCACTCCTCCGTCCATTTGAACTTAGTATCCTTCTTTAGCAATTCCGTCATTGGTTTAGCAATCTTGGAAAAATTCTCAATGAATCTCCGATAATATCCTGCTGGTCCAAGAAAACTGCGGATCTCGCCAACTGAAGTGGGTGCCAACCATTCAGTGACTGTCTGAACCTTACTGGGATCTACTGCTATACCCTCTCCTGATATAACATGCCCAAGAAATCCAACTTCCTTCAACCAAAACTCGCACTTGCTGAATTTGGCGTATAACTGATGATCCCTGAGTTTCTTGAGAACCAAACGCAAGTGTACTTCATGCTCTTCTTCGTTCTTCGAGTATATCATAATGTCATCAATGAATACCACAACAAACTTGTCCAAATACTCCATGAACACCTTGTTCATCATAATCATGAAATAGGCAGGGGCGTTAGTCAGTCGAGATGACATGACCGTATACTCATATAATCCATACCGAGTGGTAAACGCTGTCTTGGGTATATCCTTCTCTCGGATCTTCAACTGATGGTATCCTGATCGTAGATCAATCTTGAAAACACCTTAGCTCCTTATGGCTGATCAAGCAGATCATTGATCATCGGTAAGGATACTTGTTCTTTATTGTTACTTCATTTAGAGCTCGGTAGTCAACAACCATCCTTAGGGATTTATCCTTCTTCTCCACCAAAAATCTTGGGGCTCCCCAAGGTGACGAGCTTCTCTGAATGTAACCTTTCTCCAACAACTCCTTAATCTACTTCTTAATTTCCTCCAGGTCATTTGCTGGCATCAGATAGGGTCTCTTAGATATCGGTCCTGTTCCTGGCAATAGCTCTATCAAAAACTCAATGTCTCTGTCCGGTGGCATACCAGGTAACTCTTCGAGGAAAACATCCAGAAAATCCTTTACTACAGGCACTTCCTCCTGTACAACTCCCATGAGGGTGTTTATTTGGCTCCTCCTAGGCACATGCCTAGATACATACTTAATCCTTGTTCCTTCCGGGGTGGTAAGATAAATCGACTTACTAGCACAGTCAATACTTCCTTCATACTTTGACATCCAGTCCATACCTAATATCACATCCAATCCTTGCGACTCCAAGATAATTAGGTCGGACGGAAATACATGTGTGCCAATGATTAGGGGTATCTGGGTGCACCATCTGCTAGCCATGTACTCTGATCCCGGCGAGCTCACTAAGAGGGGTGCCCTAAGGGTTTGGGTTGGCAACTTAAACTTTTCCACAAATCCCCTTGATATGTATGAATGCGATGCACGATGTCGAAAAGAACAATAGCGGTAAATGACTGAACCAAAAACTTACCTATTACCGCGTCTGGCTGCTCTTCAACCTCCTCCACGTTAACGTGGTTCACTTGTCCTTTGTTGAATGGATTGGGCTTCTTCCCTGCGCTCCCGTTTCCATTCCCATTCTTTCCTTCAGAGCAGTCATTGGCATAGTGCCCTATCTTCCCGCACTTGTAGCAAACGACTTGGCTTAAGTCTCTCTTTGCGGGTGTGGATGGGTTAGAGCGGTTCTGATTATTGTTGGCTCCATTCCCATTCCCGTTCTTTGCACCATTATGGTTATGTGATCCTCCTCCAGCATGATTATGTCCTCCATGGTTATGAACAAGTCCTCCTGAGTTCGGGGTCAAACGAGGCTTCTGGTGAGCTCCTGAATTGTATTTTCCTTGTCCATACTTCCTCTTATGATTATCAATCTGCTGCTGCTTCCCTTCAATCATCAGGGCCTAATCTACCAACTCCTGGTAGTTGTTGAAGGTTGCTACCATCAGCTGCATACTCATCTCATCATTCAGCCCTTCCATAAACTTCTCCCTTGGCGCATCTGTTGCCACATCATCGGGGCATAACGCGACAACTTGCTAAACTCATCCACGTCTTGTGTGATGCGATTCCCTGGCGTGGGTTGCGAAACTCACGCTTCTTCATCTGCATAGCTCGGTCGAGACATGGGCGGTGCAAAAAGCCTGCGTAAACCGAGCCCATGTGGCGGTGTCGATAGGATAGGTGGCTGTGAAATTCTCCCACCATCTTCTTTGCAGGTCCATCTAGTTGGTGTGCGGCAAAATGCACCTTCTCGACATCTGCGCATCCAGCGTGGTTAACTCCTTCAATATGGCGTAGCCAATCATCGCAACTATTGGCTCGATGCTCTTGGAGAACACCGTATTTGTAACCTTAAGAAATGGGCGAGGTTATCCACCGGCGGCGGGTTGTTGTTGTTGGCATTGTTGTTATTGGCATTGCCACAGTTACGAACTAACAAGCGCATCGGGGCATTATCTTCTTGGATCAACTGGGTAATCTCCGGTGGGAAAACAAAGTCGGGGTCTCTCCTCAGAGGCATCTGATGGTTTTAGATGGAAGAGATTTAGAATAGAAAAAGATCTAGGGGGAAACACTACCCATATGTATATGAGGCAAACACAAGCATTCATTCAAGCAAGGGCATACAAAACGGTCTAGGACTATCGCAAAAGTGCTCGCTACTACTAGTTACATGGGGAAATACTATTGTCATATGGTGGTCATCTAGAAATTTTGATCGGTAGAAGATTCCATGATGTCTGCTCCAGCTTCATCTTCGAAATCATCATCACTTGAATCCGAGTCGGTGTCGTCGATGATGATGTAGTTGTCCGGACGTATGAGGTCTTCTTTCGGAACTGGTCCTCCCATAAAAATTCCGATCTTCTCAACTAAGTCGTCATTCTTCTCCAATAGCGTCTTGATTTCCTCCTCATATCCATCGCGTGTGAACTTAAGTTCTTCCTCCAGCTCGATGATCCTGGTCTTCGCCTTCTTCAACTCGATCATGTCTGCGCACATCTGGTTCTCCTGACGTCGAATGTGCTAGTTTTGCTCCTGGATAAAGGCTACGACAGATCTATCCTTCCTGGTGCTGATCATCTCCCATTGTTCATCTCGGCGCCCACATATTTGATAGGTGGTATCCTCTAGTTCTTTGTTGTAGATTTCTCCAATGCGTCCCATGGTAATATGAGCTGCCATACTCTTGCCAAGGCTCCAGGTGGGTGCCTCGAAAGAAAACTCTATGGGTTTAGAATTTGGCGAGAACGTCCTTCCTGGAACTCGTACTTAAATCATCCAGCGTTCTTCTTCCGTTAGAGTGGCGTTTTTCGTTCTAGTGAAGCTTGGTATTCCAATATTCAAGTACCTAGTGACTTCCTTCAAGTGGCGTCCGAAAGGTGTGTCTTCATCCGGCTGTGCAAACTTGGTCTTCATCTCCTTCATCCTAAAGAGTGGAAAGAGAAGAGGAGTCAGAAATGAGAAGAGAGTGTGACCTATGGTTTATCTTAGTGGTGGTGTCCTACACTCGGCGTGTGCTCGATACCATCTTGTAGCGACCCGACCTCGGATGGTCAAGTCTCGTGCTCGGTGTCATCCTGGATCGATAATCTTGACACCACACAAGCTTGAAGGATTTATAACGAGTAGCAATCACACACTTATTACATCGAATGTCTCAAAGAGAACTTATTACAATAATATGGCTTAAGGCCATCTAATGCGATAACAGCGAAGGCTTGGAAGATAAAGTGAGTCCATCAACTCCAGCGGCATAAGCGAGCTGCAATGAACGACCTACAAACCTTACTCCTCATCGAAAAGTCTGCAACATAATACGTTGCAGCCCGAGAACAGGTCAGCACATGGAATATGCTGGCAATGTAACACAAAAGAGCAATAACAGAATAATGCTACTACTACATGCATATTTGGCTGGTGGGCCAATTTTTCCCTACTACAAAGGAATTCAATTTTAATTTAACTATCATGGTAGTTGAAACATCATCTGAGAAGGTAAACCCCAACTCAATGATCCCAATTAAAAGTAAATAACAACCCAAGCAAAATTAATTATTAAGAGTGTTGAGATACATGCGAATACTCAAGTACTAGATACTCAGAATTGTCCATAACCGGGGACACAGCTAACCATGATTAGATTGTACACTCTGCAGAGGTTTGCGCACTTTTCCCCGCAAGACTCGATCGCCTCCGTTGATTCTCGCAGTGCATGGTGTTTGAGAGACAGATGACCGAGACACGGTCTTTCAGAAGCATTAACTCTCTACTCCGGGCAGACCATACCAAACCTACAAACCCACTACTGTGATCCACCTCTTCAAGAGCTTCACGCATAACTTACTCAAACTATGCTAGAGCCCATAATAGCTTGCGGCTGCAGACGGAAGTTTCTAGCATGAATAGACTCAGTTCCTTTGAGCACGGGTGGCGGTCCATAGGAGAATCACCACGGTAACCCCGGGATTTCCAAAAAAATAAAACAGGCAATCACTGGTAACCCCAGGTGCCTCAATCCACCCAGATGTGTATTAAAGTTGCCACCTTAAGTAAACCATTAATAATCAATTCTCACATCTGTCATGGATATCACTCAAACCCAATCCACGTCTACGAGCATAGCATGGCAATATAAGCATAACGTAGAAGTAACTCCCGAGGGTTTGATAATAAAAACAGGACAATAGGTTCTACCTCATCAACTACTTCCCAACCCACATGTTAAAGGCATCCTAATCATGCAATGTTGGAGGATTGAATCTAATGCATAAAACTGGGTATGAAAAGGGTATGATCAATGTGTTACTTGCCTTGCTGACGATCCGGGAATCCTAGAGACTCGTAGTAACACGCTTCGCACTCCGGGAATTCTATCGCAAGCAAACAATAACATACATAAGCAACAATCAAAGATGCACAAGTAGAACTCCAAATAAAAGAGTTTGACCGGAGAGTTCAACTTAACAACTCCAGTTTGCAAAAAGAATCAAATCAAACGAAGCAACGAAACTCAAACGGCAAAAGAAACAACTTCGTTTTGCTAATCTGGATCTAGGTCAAATTTTACAGAAGAAAAATCTTGTTTGAGTTGATTATTCAGAAAGAGGGTTTCGGGATGAAACTCCAGGCGCTTGAATTGCCTGATTCCGATAAACGAGCGAAAAGATAAACAGGTTTGAAAATTAGACCAAAAATCGTGATCAGAGTAATCGCGGAATAAATCCGATAAAAAGAAAAACGACGAACTGCTAAACATACGAATGTTCGTTAACAGAAACTAAACAGAGAACGCGTTCGTTAGAACGAACGGATGTTCGTTAAATAAATAAACCGAAAAAATAAAATAAACCAATCTAGTAAAAAAAACGATCTAGGGTTTTCAAAAAAACCGAGGGTTTATTTAAGAAAACGGCCAAGGGATCGGTACCTCCGTGACTCGTCCGGCGGGGGCTCAGCGAGGCTTGGGCGGCGGCGGCTGCGGGCTGCGAGGGAGGCGGCGGCGACGCTGGGCGATGGCGGCGTTCGCGGCGGCTCTCGTTGCGGCGGCGGCGGCAAGTGCAGTGGTGGCGGTGGCGATGTGGCGGGAGGCGGCTTTATAAAGGCGGGCGGGCTGGCTTGGGCGGGGGTGCCCGGGGTGGAGTCCAGCTCGGACTTCGCCCTCGGCGTCCGTGCGCAGACAAGACGCCTGAAGAGGGAAAAGCGGCGGCGGTGGGCTGACAGCTTTCACTGACCTTTAGCCCGATCGGTAGATTTTAAAAAAAAAAACATTCCGCCGAAAGAAAATTCCTAGAAAAATAAATAATAATCTAAAAATTCCAAAACAAGTTTTCTCCGTCTAAATAAAATATTTAGAACAAGATGAACTTTTCTTGGCCCCTAAAATGATATTTTAAAATATGCAACATTTTCTAGGAGCTATAAAATCCCGAAATAAATTCAAATAAAATCCCAAAATAGGATTTTTAACATTTTCCTCCGATATTTCAATTATTTTGGAGAAGTCATATTATCTCCCCTCATTTATTATTTTATATGAAATATTTTCCGGAGAGAAAATAATTAAAATCCAATCCTCGTCTTCACTATTTGATAAGAATTTCAAATATGAAAATAGGAAAATCCCCAACTCTCTCCGAAGGTCCTTGAGTTGCTTAGGATTTCGAGGATTGCAAACGAGAAAGCAATAAAATATGATATGCATGGATGATCTATGTATAACATGCCAAATTGGAAATTTGGGATGTTACAGGCTAAACCCTAGAAGCTAGCCTACGGTATGATTGTTGTTCGTCCTACGGACTAAAACCCTCCGGTTTATATAGGCACCAAAGAGGGTTAGGGTTACACAGAGTCGGTTACAATGGTAAGAGATCTACATATCCGTATCGCCAAGCTTGCCTTCCACGCCAAGGAAAGTCCCATCCGGACACGGGACGAAGTCTTCAATCTGGTATCTTCATAGTCCAGGAGTCCGGCCGAAGATGATAGTTCGGCTATCCGGACACCCCCTAGTCCGGGACTCCCTCACCGGACATGGTTCGACCAAGAGTCTCCTGACAGGGAGAGAGATTTTAGTGAATTTAGCACGTCGCCCAAGGGTGAGTGCTGAAAGATATCAGCGGAGGTAAACTCCATGATCGGTGCCCAATCAGATTCGATAGGCACGGATGTGCGTGGTTCGGAACCTATGACCGGAGACGAGTCCGAGGGTCCGGTGACACAGATCTCTTTGAAGGTGAAGTCTGTGTTCGGCTCTAGCGCCAATGAGTGTGCGGCCTCCGTGGCGGGGTCTATCCACTCGTCCTCGGATGGCGCGATCTGCTCCAGATCTAAGGCTAGGGCAGCTGCAGGTGCGTTCTCCTGAACACCAACTGATGGCAGATCTAAGTCATGCTCATCGTGACTGTATGGCGCACCTATCATGGGCTCGAATCCGTCGAAGATCAAGTCTCCGTGGATGTCGTCAGTGTAGTTCGAGCTTCCAAACCTGACCTGATGGCCAGGGGCGTAGCTATCGATCTGCTCCAGATGGCCAAGCGAGTTGGCCCGCAGTATGAAGCCGCCGAATACAAAGATCTGTCCGGGGAGGAAAACCTCACCCTGGATCGTATCATTGCAGATGATTGAAGGATCCATCGAGCCTTATCGTGACGGCATAGTGGAACTCTCAATGAAAGCACCAATGTCGGTGTCAAAACCGGCGGATCTCGGGTAGGGGGTCCCGAACTGTGCGTCTAAGGCTAATGGTAACAGGAGGCGGGGGACATAATGTTTACCCAGGTTCGGGCCCTCTCGATGTTGGTAATACCCTACTTCCTGCTTGATTGATCTTGATGATATGAGTATTACAAGAGTTGATCTACCACGATATTGTAGAGGCTAATTAAACCCTAGAAGCTAGCCTATGATTATGATTGTTGTTGTCCTACGGACTAAACCCTCCGCTTTATATAGACACCGGAGGGGGCTAGGGTTACACAGAGTCGGTTACAGAGAAGGAGATCTACATATCCGAATTGCTAGGCTTGCCTTCCACGCAAAGGAGAATCCCACCCGGACTGTCGGTGTACTAAAGTAGGGGTACCTTAGTACCCCGAACTTGGGCACGGGCGGTTGCAGCACCCTGCGACAAGGCTTGCCGGACGCCCGCCAAGACCCTCCGTCACTCCCAGTCACTGCTATTTAAGAACAAAGTATTGACTAAGGAGACGAAGCCCGGCAAGAGGAGCTTGCGGAAGGACAAGGCCCCGCAAGAGGAGCTTGTCGGGAAGATAGAGGCCCCGCAAGAGGAGCTTGCCGGAAGATAACCAAGGCACTTCATAAAACCTGCCGCGACGCTTGGCGTCCAGGCAAGGCCAGCGGCGACAAGCTCGCTGGTGCGTCAAGACAATGGCGCGACAAAGCGCTTGCAGCAAGGCCACCACCACACACCGATTCACCCGACGACGTGTCGCCACAGGACGCTCTCAGGGCACGTGGTAGGCGGTGGGCAGCCTAGCAAAGGCGAGTGGCAGGCGGAGCCGACAAGGAGGCCATCGTGGCGATCGGTGGCGCCCTAACGGTCGTTTCCTTGCCTTTGTTAGGCGACCGAACGAGCATTAAATGCCCTTGTCCCTGCCGTCGAGTTAGGTAGGGACACTGGGTTCTGTTGTACCAACCTCGTTTTACCTTTCTACCCCTCTTTCTACACTACCACCTGTTGGTGACCCCCTTAGACTATAAAAGGGAGGCCCATGCGCACGTAGAGGAGGTTCCGCGGTTCGGAACTTTTCCACACTAGGGTTCCGTAGTTTGGAGAGAACATCATACCCACGCTTTCGAGCAAAGAACAAATACAAACACAAAGCAGCAGTAGGAGTTTTATCTCTCCGGAGAGCTCCGAAGCTGGGTAAAATCCCCCACCTGTGTGACCTCGATCCGCTCTTCGTGCGCCCTCGCCCCCCCTGCCGGACCAGAAGGGGCCCCCTGCCCCATAGGTGCTCGTTCCCCACGACATCTTTGGCGCGCCAGGTAGGGGGCGTCGAGGTCGTGGGAACCTGATCCGGTCTCCGCGCGCGCTACATCAACATCTTCATCAACATGCCACCGAAGAAGAAGGCTTCGGAGGTGGCCGCTCCGTCTACGTCGATTCTGCCACCGCCGCAGGAGCAAGCGGGCGGTGGAGGAGACGCTGACGGAGGAGCGGGCGCCAACGGCGGGACTCGCGTCGTCACCAAGTCCAAGGACAAAGCCCATAAGCCGGCAATCAGACATACGCCCGCCCTTCCTAGGAAGTGCAGGGTTGGTAGCGCCATGGTGCTCCTAGCACCGTGCTCGCGTTGGAGCAAGGTCAAGCTGGTGGGTCGCGGGACGCTCAAGACCAGCGTGCACGCCAGCATGCTGGCGCGAGTGAGGTGGGGTCGCCAGGACGGGGTGCTGCTCCTTCCAATCCTGTTGGGAGTCCGAGCACGTCCCGTTCCTCGCGCCGCTCGTCGCCACCACCACCCAAGACTCTGGAGGAAGCGCTGGCTCGAGCCCAGCTGCTTCTAGATTACCCTCCGGTGCCGCACAAGATCGACGACTGGAGGATGGCTATTTATAGCCTCATCGGCTTCGCCAACGGCGACAAGCCCCGGCAACCGAGCGCATCGAAGCTCCGGCAAGGCGCCTAGGCGCAAGCCGACGCCGACAAGACCGCCGGGGGTGCCGCTTCCATGCACTCCCTGCCCCGAAGGCCGAGATCGCCTACTCGCCGGGCCAACCTCGACGCAGACTCTACTGCCTTGTCGGACACGCGAACTCGCCGCGATCAACGCCAAGTTATCCAAAAACGGCGACACGAAGACGCTCGCACTCGTATCGAGCGTCGGAGAGAAGCGCGACGTCAGTCTGACCGGCGCGCTGGGCCCACTGTCGATATGCACGCGCCGGGGGAACTAGGCAACTTGCCGTATGCGGTAGGTTGTCCTGCGTTCACTCGTGAGCTGCGGCAAGTCGATGGCTGCCCAAAGACCAAGAACTTGCGGGCGTGCGAAAGTACGATGGCAGGATACATCCGTCGGAGTTCCTCGGCGTCTACACCATCGCGGTGCGAGCTGCGAGGCGCGACAAGAAGATCCTTGCCAACTACTTCCGGCGGTGCTCAAGCCTTGCCGATCTTGGCTCATGCACTTGCGGACAGCTCCATTTCTTCGTGGGCAGACACTGCGCCATCGGTTTGTCGGCGCCTTCACGGCGGCCACAAGCCTCATGGCCGGAGAGCGATCTTCATTTGCTTGCCCGTAAGGAAGGAGAACCCCCGCGCAAGTACATACGAGAGATTCAGCCAGTGCAGCGCAACATCCCGGACGTCCACCCGGCGCGGTTATCGCCGCGTTCCATCGAAACGTCGCGTAACCGCAGGATGAGGGAGGAGATGGCGATGTGCAAGATCAGAGATGTCAGCGAGCTCTATGCTCTGGCCGACAAGTGCGCCCGTGCTGAAGAGGGGAGGAAACTCCCCGGAGAGAATATAGGAGCAGAGGGATCTGACAGTGAGGACACCGCTCCGGCAAGAAGGAACTGGAGGCAGAATAACAGGAAGAGAAAGGCTAAGGATGTGCTAGTTGTTGAGCAGTCTGGCAACGGAGGCGGCTCCGACAAGGCCAAAGCTGACGACTCCGGCGAGGCTGTGGTGGCCGCCGACAAGCAGGACAGCTCCGGCAAGCGGTACTACAAGATCCATCGCACCAAGGGCCATGATCTCCAAGCATGCAAGAAAGTCTAGCAGATGGCGGAGCTACAAAGAGCTGAATATGAACGCCGCGACAAGGAGAAGGCCCAGAAAGGTGGCGGAGGATCCGGCAAGAAGCTTCCCGCCCAGGGAGGGCGCCGCGGCAAACCCAAGTAGCGGCAAGGAGATAGACCTCCCCGGGGCCGCGACAAGGATGAAGAAGAAGATGAGGATGATGAGATGGATGAGGATGAGACCGACAACCAAGAGTTTCAGAAGGCAACGGAGGTTTTGTGCGTTGACGGCGGTGCTTCTCTGCACACCTCGCACCGTCAACTTAAACAGTGGGCGCGGGAGGTGAATGCAGCAGAACCATCAGTCGAAGCGTGCAAGCCCATGAAGTGGTCCAGCACGCCCATCGTCTTTGACGTTGAGGATCACCCTGATCGCATCACTGCGCTCGGGTGCTTGCCGATGTTGGTGTCACCAACCATCCGCAACCTCAAGGTCACAAAGATGTTGGTTGACGGCGGGGCCGGCCTGAATCTCATCTCCTCTGCAGTGCTCAAGAAGCTCTAGATCCCCGACAGTGAGCTCGAAGAAACTGGTACCTTTCAGGGAATCAATCCGGGAAGGAGCAAGCCCAAGGGGAAGATCACACTGCCAGTAACCTTTGGCAGCGAGCTGAATTTCAGGACAGAGAGAGTCACATTTGACGTCGCTGATTTCCCATTGCCCTACAATGGGATACTCGGCCGACCAGCGCTTGCCAAGTTCATGGCAGCCTCTCATTACGCCTACAATGTGCTCAAGATGCCTGGTCCGATAAGTGTCATTTCTGTCCAAGGCGACAAGAAGGATGCACTTATCTGCACCGACAAGATCTACCGGGAAGCAGCAGCCGCAGCAGAGTGCCAGCCACTTGCCGCTGAAGCTCCCCGGGGGAAGAAGAAGACCAAGTCCGACAAGAGTAGCTCTGGCGCCCACTCCGGCAAGCGCACCTCTTCGGAGTGCTGCGCTGCCGTCGAGGACGCGCCATCGAGCTCCACCGGCAAGTGCAAGAAGGCAAAGACAGTTTCACCAAAGGCTAAGTCCGGCAAGAATAGCTCTGGTGCCCACTCCGGCAAGCATACCTCTCGGTCTTCTTGCGCTGTCGAGGACGTGCCATCGAGCTCCACCGGCAAGTAGAGCAAAGAAAGCAGTCAGCTTCAAACTTTTGAGTTATGTTCCTTGAGCGTCCGTGCCTTGTATGGAAAACCTGTGCGCGGAGGGATCGAATCGTGGCTAAGTTGCGCCCTTGATCTGTTTTCGAGTCCGCTCAAACGATACAAGCGCGCTGCGACTAGCCCGACGAGATTTCTTGCCGGAGACAGCACCGCCGGCAGGCTGCTGATGTTCTGCACTCAGCAAGTGTGCTTGCGCCGGCAAGTTCCCTAAAAAGCGTAAGGCTGAAAACATACAAGGGATGGGGTCAAGGAAGAAGCGCAGCCTTGCCGGAACACAGAAGATAGAAAAGCTAAGTTGCCAAAATTTGGGGCACAGAGCACAGCCAGTTTTAAATTTTTATGTTGTATTCCTTGAACACCCGTGCCTTGTATGAAAAACCTGTGCGCGGAGGAACTGGCTCGCGGCTACGTTGCGCCCTTGTTTTGTTTCCGAGTCCGCTCAACAACCCAAGCGCGCTGCAACTAGCCCCGACAAGGTTTCTTGCCGGGAGCAACACCGCCAGCGGGCTGCTGATGTTCCACACTCAGCAAGTGTGTTCGCGCCGGCATGTTCCCTAAAAAGCGTAGGGTAACAACATACAAGGGATGTGGCGGAGTAAAGGATGCAACATAGCAAGCCTTGCCATGGGACGTGCTTTGTATGGAAAACCTGTGCGCGAAGGAGCCAGCTCATGGCTAAGTTGCGCCCTTGATTTGTTTTCAAGTCTGCTCAACAATGAAAGCGCGCTGCAACTAGCCCGACGAGGTTTCTTGCCGGAGCCAGCACCGCCAATGGCTGCCGACGTTCAAGACTCGACAAGTGTGCTTATACCGCAAGCTCCCTAAAAGCGTAGGGTAAAAACATACAAAGGATGCAACATGGCAAGCGTTGCCCAAAGCAAAGTTACATTACGAAAGTAACTTATTGTGGCACTGACTGAATTATTTGTCATAACCAAAATGACAGCGACAAGGAAGGAGCCAAAGGGCACACCGGCACCTTGGGCCCCGGCGAGCTAGTGTTGCTGGGGGCTGCGAATACCAAGACTCATCCCCGACAAGCCAGATTTGCCGGGGGCTGCGATATCAGATTAGTTTTCCGTCCCTCATCATGCATCCTCTTGTGGGCTGGGGAATGCGAGCCCGCGTCCTTGAACGAGCATGCCTTGTATGGGAAACCCGTGCGTGGAGGAGCCAAATCGCGGCTAAGTTGCGCCCTTAATTTGTTTTCGAGTCCGCTCAACAATACAAGTGCGCCGCAACTAGCCCGACGAGGTTTCTTGCCGGAAACAGCACCACCAGCGGGCTGCTGATGTTCTGCACTCAGCAAGTGTGTTTGCGCCGGCAAGTTCCCTCAAAGCGTAGGGTGAAAACATACAAGGCACAGAATCAAGTAAAGGATATAACCCGGCAAGCATTCCCCTTTTTCATTAAAAAACATCCCGTTTGGGTACAGTCCATAGAGGATGAAAAACATGAAAGAGAGGATTACAAGTCTTAGCTAAGGCCCGAAGGCTTACAAATTGAAAAGATAAGATGCCCGTAATCCCTTTCCTGTTTCTCTCTTCAGGAGGTAGGTCAAGGAGGCCCCGGCAAGAGAAGTTTGCCGGGAAGGGCAAAAGGGGCGCCTAGGTGAGCTACGGTGCCGAAGACACCAAGAGAACATCCGGGGCCGGGCTTGACGGAGACGGAGGCGCCGGAAGCAGAGCTCGAAGATGGGGCGGCAGGACGTCAGCACGCTGTCGAGGGCACCACGCCCTCGTACTCCGACTTGACGGCCTTGCCGCCTGCCCTCTTCCTCTTCCGCAGCCTCCCTACACCAGCCGCCCAAGGAGACGACCCCGGGGAGTTCAGGAGGCCGCCGACCCGGATGATGGGGTCGCCGGTGGCGCGCGAAGCAACGGCCGACGCCTAGTCGGACCCGTCATCCCGCCGCCCGCTACCCTCGTCGTCGCTGTCGCTCCCCTCCTCGTCACTCTCGCTCGAGGGGGAGCCTTCACTATCGGAGGAGCTGTCCACACAGCATCTCGCCCGGATGCCGGAGTCCCCGAAGACCTTGACGGAGAGAAGGTCGCCCTCCATTAACTTAAAATGGAGGGTGAACCCCGCCGTCAAGCTGTGGATGCGGGCGAACGTCTTCCACCCTCGATCAAGGTACATCACACCAGGGGCTGGGGATACAACGCTGACTCGCGTGCCGCTGATCCCGCAGCCCCTCATGTGCAACCTCAATATCTCGGGCGGATCCGGCTCCATCGCGCTCGCAAACGGAGCTGGAAGCCGGAGGCGACGACGAGGCGCCCGGCGCAGCCTGACAAAGAACTCCCAAGGATCGTCCCCCGTATGGACCGCCGGGAGGAGAGGATCCGCCAGCGGTGGCGGAGCCGGCGCGCTGCCCCGTTCGCCCCTTCCCCGTGCGCCTCGACCTCGCCCTCGACCTCGTCCACGGCCTCGGCCCCTCCCTCTTCCCCTTGTGGCTGGCTCTGCCGCCACGGGCGCGGGATGGGGAGGGATGCGCTGTCTGGCGGCGACCCTCGCCGCCACCGATGAAGGGCCAGGATTCCCTCCCTCCATAGCGGATGAGTAAAAGGGGAGAAGAGGATGGGGAAAGAAGAAGATGAGGAAGTGCGGTTTCCTGCGCTCCCCTCTCGCCCTTCTTAAAGGAGCGAGGTGGGGGCTCGGCCGCCCCGCTCAGCCAATCAAGGCGCGAGAAGAGAAGAGGATCGGGGCCGACCCACTGCCTCCGCCCGTGACGGCTCGGTTTCCCACCTTCGCCGCCCACGACCCCACACGCATGGGAGCCGCGTGGCGGGGAGGCGAAGCCGGGGCAACAGATGAAGTGACCTCGCCCTGCCCCGTGATCACGGGGTGGGCGCCTCAAAAATAGCGCACACCACCCACGCCTCCCATGACGCCGCGATTGACGCGTGCCGTTGCAAGAGGGCACGGTGGATTCGGAGCGGATTCGGTTTGGACCCAGCCACGCGCGTTCGCAGCCTGTTTTGGGCTCAGCCCAACAAAGCTTTCTAAGACCGTATATGGCCCAGGCCCGGGGGCTCCTGTCGGTGTACTAACGTAGGGGTACCTTAGTACCCCGAACTTGGGCACGGGCGGTTGCAGCACCCCGCGACAAGGCTTGCCGGACGCCCGCCAAGACCCTCCGTCACTCCCAGTCACTGCTATTTAAGAACAAAGTATATACTAAGGAGACGAAGCCCCGGCAAGAGGAGCTTGCCGGGAAGGACAAGGCCCCGGCAAGAGGAGCTTGTCGGGAAGACAGAGGCCCCGGCAAGAGGAGCTTGCCGGGAAGACCAACCAAGGCGCTTCATAAAACCTGCCGCGACGCCTGCCGGCGTCCGGCAAGGCCCAAGGGCGACAAGCTCGCTGGTGCGCCAAGACGATGGCATGGCAAGGCGCTTGTCATGCAAGGCCACCACCCTGCACTCCAGTTCACCCGACGACGTGTCGCCACAGGACCGCTCCTGGGGCACGTGGCGGGCGGCTGGGCAGCCTAGCAGTGCGAGGTGGCAAGCGGAGCTGACAAGGAGGCCATCGTGGCGATCGGTGGCGCCCCTAACGGTCGTTTCCTTGCACTGTTGGGGCGACCAGACGGGCATTAAATGCCCTTGTCCCCTGCCGTCAGAGTTAGGTAGGGGACACTGTTGGACACTGTTGTACCAACCTACATTTTTACCTTTCTACCCCTCTTTCTACACTACCACCTGTTGGTGACCCCCTTAGACTATAAAAGGGAGGCACATGCGCACGTAGAGGAGGTTCCGCGGTTCGGAACTTTTCCACACTAGGGTTCCGCAGTTTGGAGAGAACATCATACCCACGCTTTCGAGCAAAGAACAAATACAAACACAAAGCAGCAGTAGGAGTTTTATCTCTCCGGAGAGCTCCGAAGCTGGGTAAAATCCCCCGCGTGTGTGACCTCGATCCGCTCTTCGTGCGCCCTCGCCCCCCCTGCCGGACCAGAAGGGGCCCCCTGCCCCATAGGTCCTCGTTCCCCACGACACGGACACGGGACTTCAATCTTATATCTTTATAGTCCAACAGTCCGGCACAAGTACATAGTCCGGCTGTCTGAGGACCCCCTAATCCAGGACTCCCCACCTGGCTTGTAATATGAAGCTTGTATTTTTTGTGTCTAGAGTTGTGTTGTTATATCTTCCCGTGAGTCCTTGACCTTGATCGTACACATTTGCATGTATGATTAATGTATGATTGAATCGGGGGCATCACAAGTTGGTATCAGAGCCGGCTGCCTGTAGGAACCCCCCTTTCCAACTCGTTGGCCGAAGTTGAGTCTAGTCTTTGAAAAACTAATTTCCCAACATGGCTGTGTGGCTTACGGGCCCACGTCGCCATTGGGTGGTATTAGGATCTTTTTGTTGGGGAACGTAGTAATTTCAATATTTTCCTACGTGCACTCAAGATCATGGTGATGACATAGCAACGAGAGGGGAGTGTGTTGTCCACGTACCCTCGTAGACCATAAGCGGAAGCGTTATGACAACGCGGTTGATGTAGTCGTACGTCTTCACGATCCGACCGATCCAAGCACCGAACGTACGGCACCTCCGTGTTCAGCATACGCTCAGCTCGATGACATTCCCGGCTCCGATCCAGAAAGCGCCGGGATAAGTTCCACAAGACGACGGCGTGGTGACGATGATGATGTTCTACTGGCGCAGGGCTTCGCCTAAACTCCGCGATGATATGACCGAGGTGGAATATGGTGGAGGGGGGCACCGCACACGGCTAAGGAATGATTCGTAGATCAACTTGTGTGTGTTAGGGTGCCCCCCTGCCCCCATATATAAAGGAGCAAGGGGGAGGCCGGTCGGCCCTAGAGGGCGCGCCAAGGAGGAAGAGTCCTCCTCCTAGTAGGAGTAGGACTCCCTCTTTCCTACTCCTACTAGGAGGGGAAATGGAAGGGGGAGAGGGAGAAGGAAAGAGGGGCCCCCCCTCCTAGTCCAATTCGGACCAGAGGGGGAGGGGGCGCGCGGCCCATGCTGGCCGCCCCTCTCTCTCTCCACTAAGGCCCATAAGGCCCATTACTTCTCCCGGGGGGTTCCGGTAACCCTCCGGCACTCCGGTTTTCTCCGAAAACACCCGGAACACTTCCGGTGTCCGAATATAGCCGTCCAATATATCAATCTTTATGTCTCGACCATTTCGAGACTCCTCGTCATGTCTGTGATCACATCCGGGACTCCGAACAAACTTCGGTACATCAAAACTTATAAACTCATAATAAAACTGTCATCGTAACGTTAAGCGTGCGGACCCTACGGGTTCGAGAACTATGTAGACATGACCTAGAACTGTTTCCGATCAATAACCAATAGTGGAACCTAGATGTTCATATTGGCTCCTACATATTCTACGAAGATCTTTATCGGTCAAACCACATAACAACATACATTGTTCCCTTTGTCATCGGTATGTTACTTGCTCGAGATTCGATCGTCGGTATCCAATACCTAGTTCAAGCTCGTTACCGGCAAGTCTCTTTACTCGTTCCGTCATACATCATTTCGTAACTAACTCATTAGTTACAATGCTTGCAAGGCTTAAGTGATGTGTATTACCGAGAGGGCCCAGAGATACCTCTCCGACAATCGGAGTGACAAAACCTAATCGCGAATTATGCCAACTCAACATGTACCTTTGGAGACACATGTAGAGCACCTTTATAATCACCCAGTTACGTTGTGACGTTTGGTAGCACACAAAGTATTCCTCCGGTAAACGGGAGTTGCACAATCTCATAGTTGTAGGAACTTTGTACAACTCATGAAGAAAGCAATAGCAACATACTAAACGATCAAGTGCTAGGCTAACAGAATGGGTCAAGTCAATCACATCATTCTCCTAATGATGTGATATTGTTAATCAAATGACAACACATGTCTATGGTTAGGAAATATAACCATCTTTGATTAATAAGCTAGTCAAGTAGAGGCATACTAGTGACATTATGTTTGTCTATGTATTCACACATGTATCATGTTTCCGGATAATACAATTCTAGCATGAATCATAAACATTTATCATGATATGAGGAAAAAAATAATAACTTTATTATTGCCTCTAGGGCATATTTCCTTTAGTCTCCCACTTGCACTAGAGTCAATAATCTAGATTACATAGTAATGATTCTAACACCCATGGAGTCTTGGTGTTGATCATGTTTTGCTCGTGAGAGAGGCTTAGTCAACGGGTCTGCAACATTCAGATCCGTATGTATCTTGTAAATTTCTATGTCTCCCACTTGGACTTGGTCCCGGATGGAATTGAAGCATCTCTTGATGTGCTTGGCCCTCTTGTGAAATCTGGATTCCTTTGCCAAGGCAATTGCACCAGTATTGTCACAGAAGATCTTCATTGGTCCCGATGCACTAGGTATGACACCTAGATCGGAAATGAACTCCTTCATCCAGACTCCTTCATTTGTTGCTTCCGAACCAGCTATGTACTCTGCTTCACATGTAGATCCCACCACGACGATTTGTTTAGAACTGCACCAACTTACAGCTCCACCATTTAATAAAAATACGTATCCGGTTTGCGATTTAGAATCGTTCGGATCAATGTCAAAGCTTGCATCGACGTAACCATTTACGACTAGCTCTTTGTCACCTCCATATACGAGAAACATATCCTTAGTCCTTTTCAAGTATTTCAGGATGTTCTTGACCGCTGTCCAGTGATCCACTCCTGGATTACTTTGGTACCTTCCTGCCAAACTAATAGCAAGGCACACATCAGGTCTGGTACACAGCATTGCATACATGATAGAGCCTATGGCTGAAGCATAGGGAACTCCTTTCATTTTCTCTCTATCTTCTGCAGTGGTCGGGCATTGAGTCTGACTCAATTTTATACCTTGTAATACAGGCAAGAACCCTTTCTTTTCTCGATCCATATTGAACTTTTTCAACACTTTATCAAGGTACGCATTGTGAAAGTCCAATCAAGCGTCTTGATCTATCTCTATAGATCTTGATGCCCAATATGTAAGCAGCTTCACGAGGTCATTCATTGAAAAACTTTTATTCAAGTATCCTTTTATGCTATCCGAAATTCTATATCATTTCCAATAAACAATATGTCATCCACATATAATATTAGAAATGCTCTGAGCTCCCACTCACTTTCTTGCAAATACAAAGCTTCTCAAAAGTCTCAGTATAAAACCATATGCTTTGATCACACTATCAAAGCGTTTATTCCAACTCCGAGAGGCTTGCACCAGGCCATAGATTGATCGCTGGAGCTTGCACACTTTGTTAGCTCCTTAGGATCGACAAAACCTTCCGGTTGCATCATATACAACTCTTCTTCCGTAAATCCATTCAGAATGCGGTTTGACATCCATCGCCATATTTCATAATCATAAAATGCGCAATCGCTAACATGATTCGGACAGACTTAAGCATCGCTTCTGGTGAGAAGGTCTCATCGTAGTCAACCCTTGAACTTGTCGAAAACCTTTCGCAAAAAGTCGAGCTTTATAGACGGTTACATTACCGTCGGTGTCGGTCTTCTTCTTAAAGATCCATTTATTCTCAATGGCTTGCCGATCATCGGGCAAGTCAACCAAAGTCCATACTTTGTTCTCATACATGGATCCCATCTCGATTTCATGGCCTCTAGCCATTTTATGAATCTGGGCTCATCATCCTTCCTCATAGTTCGAGGGTTCATCATGGTCAAGTAACATGACTTCCGTAATAGGATTACCGTACCACTCAGTGCGGATCTTACTCTGGTAGACCTACGAGGTTCAGTAGAAACTTGATCTGAAGTTTCATGATCAATATCATTAACTTCCTCACTAATTGGTGTAGGTGTCACACGAACCGATTTCTGTGATGAACTACTTTCCAATAAGGGAGCTGGTATAGTTACCTCATCAAGTTCTACTTTCCTCCCACTCACTTCTTTCGAGAGAAACTCTTTCTCTAGAAAGGATCCATTCTTAGCAACATATGTTTTGCCTTCGGGTCTGTGATAGAAGGTGTACCCAATAGTCTCTTTTGGGTATCCTATGAAGACACATTTCTCAGATTTAGGTTCAAGCTTATCTGGTTGAAGTTTCTTCACATAAGCATCGCAACCCCAAACTTTAAGAAACGACAACTTTGGTTTCTTGCCAAACCACAGTTCATAAGGCGTCGTCTCAACGGATTTTGATGGTGCCCTATTCAACGTGAATGCGGCCGTCTCTAATGCATAACCCCAGAACGATAGCGGTAAATCAGTAAGAAACATCATAGATCGCACCATATCTAGTAAAGTACGATTACGACGTTTGGACACACCATTTCGTTCTGGTGTTTCGGGTGGCGTGAGTTGCGAAACTATTCCACATTGTTTCAAATGTAAACCAAACTCGTAACTGAAATATTCTCCTCCATGATCAGATCGTAGAAACTTTATTTTCTTGTTACGATGATTTTCCACTTCACTCTAAAATTCTTTGAACTTTTCAAATGTTTCAGACTTGTGTTTCATTAAGTAGATATACCCATATCCGCTCAAATCATCTGTGAAGGTGACAAAATAACGATATCCGCCACGAGCTTCAATATTCATCGGACCACATACATCTGTATGTATGATTTCCAACAAATCTGTTGCTCTCTCCATAGTACCGGAGAACGGTGTTTTAGTCATCTTGCCCATGAGGCACGGTTCGCAAGTACCAAGTGATTCATAATCAAGTGATTCCAAAAGTCCATCAGTATGGAGTTTCTTCATGCGCTTTACACCGATATGTCCTAAACGGCAGTGCCACAAATAAGTTGCACTATCATTATCAACTCTGCATCTTTTGGCTTCGACATTATGAATATGTGTATCACAACTATCGAGATTTAATAAAAATAGACCACTCTTCAAGGGTGCATGACCATAAAAGATATTACTCATATAAATAGAACAACCATTATTCTCTCGATTTAAATGAATAACCGTCTCGCATCAAACAAGATCCAGATATAATGTTCATGCTCAACGCGGCACCAAATAACAATTATTCAGGTCTAAAACTAATCCGAAGGTAGATGTAGAGGTAGCGTGCCGATCGCGATCACATCGACTTTGGAACCGCTTCCCACGCGCATCGCCACCTCGTCCTTGGCGGTGTTTGCTTATTCCGTAATCCTGCTTTGAGTTGCAAATATTAGCAATGTAACCAGTATCAAATACCCAGTGCTACTATGAGCTCTAGTAAGGTACACATCAATAACATGTATATCACATATACCTTTGTTCACCTTGCCATCCTTCTTATCCGCCAAATACTTGGGGCAGTTCTGCTTCCAGTGACTAGTTTGCTTGCAGTAGAAACACTCAGTTTTAGGCTTAGGTCCAGACTTGGGTTTCTTCTCTTGAGCAGCAACTTGCTTGTTGTTCTTCTTGAAGTTCCCCTTCTTCTTCCCTTTGCCCTTTTTCTTGAAACTAGTGGTCTTGTTGACCATCAACACTTGATGCTCCTTCTTGATTTCTACCTCCGCAGCCTTTAGCATTGCGAAGAGCTCGGGAAATTGTCTTCTTCATCCCTTGCATATTATAGTTCATCACGAAGCTCTTGTAGCTTGGTGGAAGTGATTGGAGAATTCTGTCAATGACGCTATCATCCGGAAGATTAACTCCCGTTGAATCAAGTGATTATTATACCCGCACACTTTGAGTATATGCTCACCGACGTAACTATTCTCCTCCATCTTGCGCTTGTAGAACTTATTGGAGACTTCATATCTCTCAATCCGGGCATTTGCTTGAAATATTAACTTCAACTCTGGAACATCTCATATGCTCCATGACGCTCAAATCGCCGTTGAAGACCCGGTTCTAAGCCGTAAAGCATGGCACACTGAACTATAGAGTAGTCATCGCTTTGCTCGCCAGACGTTCACAACATTTGGCGTTGCTCTACAAAGAGGTTCTGGCACCCAGCGGTGCTTCCAGACGTAATTCTTACGTGCAGCAATGAGGATAATCCTCAAATTCGGACCCAAATTGTAATTGCTACCATCATCTTTCAACTTTGCTTTCTCAAGGAACGCATTAAAATTCAACGGAACAACAAAGACGAGCCATCTATCTACAACAAACATAGACAAGCAAAATACTATCGGTACTAAGTTCATGATAAATTTTAGTTCAATTAATCATATTACTTAAGAACTCCCACTTAGATGACATCTCTCTAGTCATCTAAGTGATCACATGATCCAAACCAACTAAACCATAACCGATCATCACGTGAGATGGAGTAGTTTTCAATGGTGAACATTACTCTGCTTGATCATATCTACTATATGATTCACGCCGACCTTCGGTCTCCATGTTCCGAGGCCATATCTGCATATGCTAGGCTCGTCAAGTTTAACTCGAGTATTCTCGTGTGCAAAATTGGCTTGCACCCGTTGTAGATGGACGAGAGCTTATCACACCCGATCATCACGTGGTGTCCGGGCACGACGAACTTTGGCAACGCTGCATACTCGTGGAGAACACTTCTTGATAATTTTAGTGAGAGATCATCTTAAAATGCTACCGTCAATCAAAGCAAGATAAGATGCATAAAGGATAAACATCACATGCAATCAATATAAGTGATATGATATGGCCATCATCATCTTGTGCTTGTGATCTCCATCTCAAGCACCGCCGTGATCACCATCGCCACCGGCGCGACACCTTGATCTCCATCGTAGCATCGTTGTCGTTTACGCCATCTATTGCTTCTCGACTATCGCTACCGCTTAGTGATAAAGTAAAGCAATTACAGTATGTATGCATTTCATACAATAAAGCGACAACCATATGGCTCCTGCCATTGCCGATAACCGGTTACAAAACATGATCATCTCATACAATAAAATATAGCATCACGTCTTGACCATATCACATCACAACATGCCCCGCAAAAACAAGTTAGACGTCCTCTACTTTGTTGTTGCAAGTTTTACGTGGCTGCTACGGGCTTAGCAAGAACCGTTCTTACCTCGCGATCAAAACCACAACGATAGTTCGTCAAGTTAGTGCTATTTTAACCTTCGCAAGGACCGGGCATAGCCACACTCGGTTCAACTAAAGTTGGAGAAACCGACACCGCCACCCACCTTGTGTGCAAAGCACGTCGGTAGAACCAGTCTCGCGTAAGCGTCTGCGTAATGTCGGTCCGGCCGCTTCATCCAACAATACCGCCGAACCAAAGTATGACATGCTGGTAAGCAGTATGACTTGTATCGCCCACAACTCACTTGTGTTCTACTCGTGCATATAACATCAACGCATAAAACCTAGGCTCGGAAGCCACTGTTGGGGAACGTAGTAATTTCAATATTTTCCTACGCACACTCAAGATCATGGTGATGACATAGCAACGAGAGGGGAGAGTGTTGTCCACGTACCCTCGTAGACCGTAAGCGGAAGCGTTATGACAACACGGTTGATGTAGTCGTACGTCTTCACGATCCGACCAATCCAAGCACCGAACGTACGGCACCTCCGTGTTCAGCACACGTTCAACTCGATGATGTACCCCGGGCTCCGATCCAGCAAAGTGTCGGGGATGAGTTCCGTCAGCACGACGGCGTGGTGACGATGATGATGTTCTATCAAGCAGGCTTCGCCTAAACTCATGACGATATGACCAAGGTGGAATATGGTGGAGGGGGGCACCGCACACGGCTAAGGAACGATCCGTAGATCAACTTGTGTGTGTTAGGGTGCCCCCTGCCCCCGTATATAAAGGAGCAATGGGGGAGGCCAGCCGGCCCTAGAGGGCGCGCCAAGGAGGAGGAGTCCTCCTCCTAGTAGGAGTAGGACTCCTCTTCCTACTCCTACTAGGAGGGGGAAAGGAAGGGGAGAGGAAGAAGGAAAGAGGGCGCGCCCCCCCTAGTCCACCGGACCAGAGGGGAGGGGCGCGCGCCCATGCTGGTCGCCCTCTCTCTCCACTAAGGCCCATAAGGCCCATTACTTCTCCCGGGGTTCGGTAACCCTCCCAACTCCGATTTTCTCCAAAACGCCGGAACACTTCCGGTGTCCGAATATAGCCGTCAATATATCAATCTTTATGTCTCGACCATTTCGAGACTCCTCGTCATGTCCGTGATCACATCCGGGACTTCAACAAACTTCGTACATCAAAACTTATAAACTCATAATAAAACTGTCATCGTAACGTTAAGCATGCGGACCCTACGGGTTCGAGAACTATGTAGACATGACCTAGAACTGTTTCCGATCAATAACCAATAGTGGAACCTGGATGTTCATACTGGCTCCTACATATTCTACGAAGATCTTTATCGGTCAAACTGCATAACAACATACATTGTTCCCTTTGTCATCGGTATGTTACTTGCCCGAGATTCGATCGTCGGTATCCAATACCTAGTTCAATCTCGTTACCGGAAAGTCTCTTTACTCGTTCCGTAATACATCATTTCGTAACTAACTCATTAGTTACAATGCTTGCAAGGCTTAAGTGATGTGTATTACCGAGAGGGCCTAGAGATACCTCTCCGACAATCGGAGTGACAAAACCTAATCTCGAATTATGCCAACTCAACATGTACCTTTGGAGACACCAGAGAGCACCTTTATAATCACCCGATTCGCTGTGACGCTTTGGTAGAACACAAAGTATTCCTCCGTAAACGGAGTTGCACAATCTCATAGTTGTAGGAACTTTGTATAAGTCATGAAGAAAGCAATAGCAACATACTAAACGATCAAGTGCTAGGCTAATGTATGGGTCAAGTCAATCACATCATTCTCCTAATGATGTGATCTCGCCAATCAAATGACAACACATGTCTATGGTTAGGAAACATAACCATCTTTGATTAATGAGCTAGTCAAGTAGAGGCATACTAGTGACATTATGTTTGTCTATGTATTCACACATGTATCATGTTTCCGGATAATACAATTCTAGCATGAATGATAAACATTTATCATGATATGAGGAAATAAATAATAACTTTATTATTGCCTCTAGGGCATATTTCCTTCACTTTTATACCTCATCTATACTCTGGGACTCTCATCTCTCTTCTATTCAGGTTTAATGATTTGCTAACTCTAACATTAGGTTCTCGTGGTCACATCCACCCGGCGGTTTGTATTACCCCTTTTCTCGAATTGAGGGCCAATATCTGCTTCGCATTGTTCACTGACCGCAGGATCCTTTCATCGAGGGAACCCTGCTCGTCACTTGCAAATCCCTCGCTCCAATGGTTTTTCTTCGACGATGATGTAGCTTTTGCTGTGCCCCGTTGTTAAATCCCTCCATCACATGCATGCGTGCAACCTAGTATGTCTATGATGTTTCACTTATCCGAACTCATGTGAACAACGTGTAATTAGCTCCGAATATGTAGTTGTATGTCTTCAATGACACTGCTTTGTACATACTGCGCCTTTGCTCACTATTCAGGTTACATCATGAATGACTCCAAACACTTGCACCACCCATTTGCTAAACCACCCCCTGTTACTTTTAAGCAGGATGGTTAGACCCGCTGGTCATGGCCGTGGTGGCGATAATCCACCACCTACCGAATACATGGCTAGAATGATATAGCAGTTGAGCTGAATCACCAGTTCATGGAAGGAGTCATGGCTCAGTTTTTGCATCCCAATATGAATCAGCAGCCAACCCTAGTAACACTGCAAGACTTTGCGCGTCTCAACCCTGTCATCTACCGCAGCTCATCTCAGCCCCTTGATGCTAATGACGGGCTCCGTGGCATCACTTTCGAGTTGGAGTCTGCTCATGTAGCCCCAGCCAGCTATTTCACCTTTGCGGCATATTATCTGAAGAGTTCCGCTACTAAATGGTGGGACATCCACAGGCATTCCTTACCTGTTAGAACTGCCATCACTTGGCTAGAATTCCAAGATGCATTCCGCGAGCCAATGTCGAACCATCATGGTTAGTCACAACGTCCCCGTGGAAATTGAAGGGTTGGAATTCCATGTTTCCCCCATTGTTTTGAAGTCTTCCAATATTAACCTCATTTCCGGGAATGGAATGGTTGAAAACACATACCGCTCCAATCATTTGCGCCACTAAAACCGTCATCTACTACATCCTTCAAGTGAGATAGTAAGCTACGATGCTCATCATATTCGGAATGCCGAAACATGGATTTATTCCTTGAATGCATGAAGCGCTTCTCCTCTTGTGAGAATCGAAAACGCTCTAGTCGTTTGTGAACTCCAAGATACCTTTCCAAAAGAACCACCCCATCCATGACCTTGAACTTGCTGCCATTAAATTGCAACGAAGTTGTGGCGGCATTATCCTCATGGTACTCATTGCGAGTTCTTCATCGGTCATCAAAGTCTGAATTATTTGTTTACTCAGCTAGATCTAGATCTCCGTCAATAGCGATGTATGGAAACAATTACAGACTATGACTACGGTATTTCTTATACCCCTGGCAAGGCTAATGACGTGGTTGATTATCTAAGTCACAAGTCCTATTGCAACAACCACATGGCTTATAAAACTCAACCCCTGCAAGATAATCTCACTTGCAGAGAGCATCCGGTCCACTTTCTCGTTCAAGCAGAACGTCGTACCCGTCAGAGGGCTATCAAATTTCTAAAAGTTTAGCGGCCAAATCATTCTGAAGATGAAGCCACTTGGGAATGCGAGGATCGTCTTCGTGATGAATACCCCGCTTGGTTTCCTTCTACCTCCTAAATCTCGGGACGAGATTTCTTTTAGTGGAGGAGAATTGTGACGCCAGGATAATTAAGCTACAATAATCCCATGTTAATGATGCCTTGTTATCATTTTTACTGTTGCTAGGTCCCACATTGATTCAAACCAATTCAAATTTAAAATAAATCAAAACAATTAAAGTTTTAAAATGCTTGATTAACATTTTTATATACATGATCTAGTTTTTCATCATTTTTGCTTGATCAACATTTATCAAATACTTGGTTTGCATTTTTTTTCAAATGCTTGATTAACATTTTTATATACATGGTAAAAAAATCATTATTTTTTAATACATGATCAATAATTTTTCTATACACTTTCAACATTTTTGGAATGCGTGTTCAACATTTTTCAAAAAAATTGAATGTCTTTTTTAAAATATATGTTTGGAATATTTTAAAGTATAAATAAAAATACAAAAATTAAACAAAGAAAAAAAATAAAAAACGTAAAATATATATGAAAGAGAGGTTGTGGCCCCCCGCGCGCTTGGGTCGGTCCATCTCGTTCGCCCCTTCAGCCGTGGAATGCGAGATATCGGGGCGGCCCTCCAAGCCTGCCGGTACGAGCTTCGGCTCGGCTCAGCCTGGAAAATCCTATTGGATGCATATTGCATCGAAATGTCGACGAATTGCACAGGGGATGCAACTAGCGAGTGATTTTTGGGCCGGCCCATCTGTAGCATATTTTGGGAACCTTCTGGAGCGTTCCCAGCCGGTTCTTACTAGTTTTGGGAACCATCTAGAAGGTTCCTGAACCGGTTTTTTATTTTTTATTTTCCTTTCCTTTTTCTTTTTTTACTCTTTCTATTTTTTTCTTCTTCCTTTTTCTGGTTCTTTTTTTTCTTTTTGTTACTTTTATGTTTTCTTTCAGTTTTTTTTTCAAGTTAATTTCTCTTTCAACAAATTATCTTTCTTTGGTTTTTTATTTCCATTTCTATTCTTCTCATTTTGTTTGAACTTTTTAAAAATATTCAATTTTTTTTGTGTTTCCAAAAAATGTTCAGTTTCGGATAATGTTCTCAAAGTTCAAAAATTGTTCTTGTTACACAAAAAAAGTTCAAAACTCTCAAAATTCAAAATAATGTACCGGATTTCAATTTTTTATTCACATATTCAAAAAACATTCGCACTACCGAATATGTTCGGTATTTTTCAAAATTGTTCTCCGTGTCAAAATATGCTCTCAAGATTCAAAAATTGTTCGCGCTTCAAAATTTGTTCTCAAGATTGAAAAAATGTTCTTGCTTTAATTTTTTTTTTCACAAATTCCAAAACGTTGATATGTTCAAAAAATGTTTGGGAAATTCAAAATTTGTTCATTTTCATATTATTTTTTTGCGTTAGTGAAAAAAATTGTACGTTCAAAAAATTAATCAAAATTTTTGTTTTAGACATCTTAAAAATTTACTCAATGTTTGTGTTTTTGAAAAAAAATCATAATTTCAGAAAATGTTCCGGTTATAACTTTTTGTTCTTGTTTTTAAAAAAATGTTTGAATTTCCAAACAATTGTTCATAATTTAAAATTTTGTTCTCCCTTTCAAATTTGTTCCTTTTTTTCAGAAAATGTTTTGGGTTCACAAAATTTGGATGTTTTAAAAATATTGTTCAAAATTAGAAAATGTTCGCATTTCAGAAAATATTTACTCTTTTCAAAAAGAAAATCATGTTCAATATTTAGAAATAAGTTTATCTCTTTGTGGCTTATAGTTGACACACCCTGGCTGCTATTTTAGACATCTAATCTCAGTAGTTATGGTGGCTTGTGACGTTTTTAACGAGCAGGAGCTCCTTGGTTCGATCCCCTACACAGAGTTGTGTTTTTGTTTTGTCGCAGTCGTTCAGTTCTTAAAGCGTCGCGAATCAAAATTAACATAAATACTTGTTTGGCGCAGCTGTTAGGACAGCACTCAACTCATCCCGTGGTCGTGAGTTCGAATCCCAGCGGCAACCTTGTTCTTTTTGGCATTTTTTCACGTTTATCCTGCGGTGCCACTACCTGCAAATGGGCCGGCCCATGTGAGTTACCCTGTGCGAAACGTCGACCTCTTGCCGTAGTTAGCGGCATATAGGAGGTCCCGCTTGGGAGCTCCTATTGAACACTCGTTGCGTCCAATAGCGCGCTGACGCACACGGGGCGCCCCGACTGGGCAGGCCCAAGTTAGCGTACAGCAGAACACCTAAAAAAATGCGAGACTTCGTGAGAATCGAACCCAGGACCTCCAGTCGTCAAAGAAGTACTATTACCAGTTGAGCTACCACACGTTGTTAACTATAGTCATGCGCGAACATCTTAAGAATGAAAACCAACGCGGATACAATATTTTTTTAAAAAGTTAGAATTTTTTTTGAAAAAAGGAGAATGTTTCTGAAATGCGAAAATTTAAAAAATCAGACATTTTTTAACAACGGGAACATTTAATAATGAAATTTTTTTAGAAACACGTTTTTTTAAAACTCTAAAAAAATGAAAATGCGAACATTTTTTAAAATTCAACAGAAAATTAGAACACAAATAATTTTTGAACTTCTGGAACAAAATTTGAAAACACGAACATTTTTTCAAAATTGGAGCATTTCTCTGTAATTCCGAACAAAAATTTGAAATGCGAACATCTTTTGAAAAACTGGAACTTTTTTTAAAACTCCGAACAAAATCGGAGAATAAAAACATTTTTAAATTTTCTGAACAAATATTAAAACGGGAACATTTTTTGAAACACTCGAACAATACTTCAAAACATGAACAATTTTTTAGAAAATTAACAATTTCTAAAAACAGGAACATTTTTTAAACACGAACACTTTATGAAATCATGAACAAATTTTGAGAATGCGATTTTTTTTGAAAGACAAACAGTTTCCGAAATAAAGAACGAATTTTGTAAGCAAGAAAATTTTCTGAAATTGTTTTAAACACCAACTTTTTAAAAATAAATAAATAAATAGAACATGAGAAAATTTTTTGAAATTAGAAACAAAATTTGAAAACACGAACATTTTTGCAAATTATGAACATTTTTCTGAAAGCACGAACATTTTCCAAAAAAATGGGAACATTTTTTGTAAAAAATTAACTTAAAAAACAAAAAATAAACAAAAATAGAAAAGAAAAACGAACTGGAAAATAGAAAAAGAAAGTAAAATAAAAAACCGTTCTAGAAGGTTCTCAAAACAAGAAAAAACCAGCAGGGAACCTTTGGAAGGTTCCCGAAACCGGAAGCGTTGGAACGGTTAAACGGGCCGGCCCATTGCGTCGCTGCTCGGTCGCTCACGTGTGCGTAGTGCCGGCAGTTTGACGCATCAAGCGGCATATAGGATTTTCCGTACCGCTCAGCCTGGTGGTGGTAAAGTAAGCCACCGTACACATGATGGATCTATCTGGGTTGGGAGGATCCCTCAAAAAAAATCTGGGTTGGGAGCACGGATGGGCCTAGAGTTTCTCTGGTTAGCAGCTATTACATGGTGTGTTGGGAGATTTAATACAACTCGTACAATAGCAATTTTTGGGCAAAACTTCTTACCAACTCTACAAGCTTTTTTAGTCAAAGTTAGCCAACTCATGGGCATTTAAAACTTTTGGCTAGCTACAACTTTGGTAGGCCAACATTCAGTTCAGCCTTCAAACCAAGCAGACTATTCTTACAAGTCCATTCATTAGTACATTCCTCTCCGAGGATCGGCTCTCGAGCTGGTCAAGGATGAGGATGATGGTCTAGCCCAAACCAATGATTTGGAAGCACCTGGAGAATAGTGGCGGAGCTTGTAGCCTATTATTGGGCGGGCTGGGCGAGCCAAAGAGAAGAAAATAGCATGTGGGCTGGTGTTCTTACGCCCACGCGTGAAAAAAATCACAAATTGGAAAATGATGTTGGGCGGGCCATGACCCATTTGGCCTTGCCATAGCTCCGCCAGTGTTGAAGAACAAGTTCAAGTTTCGGAAGATCAAGATGCAGCTCATCTTATGAACTTTCTACATATGCATCAGAATCTTCGAGATCATGAGCTGCACACACAACTACTCAATAATTTGTGGAGCATATATGTGGACCAAAGAGCTAATGTTTGAGTTGTCCAGTTAAAATAAATTGTATGTAAAAGGTATGAATTTTTGGTACCAACATGCGTTATTTACGATGCGACATTAACGTGTGATGGACGTGTATGGATTTGAAATATATGGATGCCGAGCATAAAATGTGAGGGGCTGTCCGGATGCGTCCGCGGACGTGTCCAAACACGTCTGTAGATTTCGGATTTCAGGTTCCGCAAATTCTTGATAGGTTCGAACTCTGGGGTGCATGTAGAGATCTCAACCTACCCGGCCTGCCTACTCGTGATCTTCCTAAGCCTAGCGCGTCGAGCTCAAAGGGATAGAGAGACACATCAGTTTATTCGGGTTCGGGCCACCTTGCGGTGTAATACCCTACTCCAGCGTTTTGGTGGATTGCCTTGAAGGGCTGAGGATGAACTAGTACAATGGATGAACTGGCCTCGGGAGGTGATGTGTTCTTGAGCTCGAGAGAGCTGGTGAGGTGGAATGGCTTTGCTCCGTTCGTCCTCCCCCCTTTGGTGGTGGATAAGTCCTATTTATAGTGGCCTTGGTCCTCTTTATAAATGTTGGCGGAAAGGGATCCCACAACGGCCGGATTTGAAGAGGGACAAGTAGTACATCCTATCCTGACTAAAGTGGTCTTTTCCTGCGAAAAGCCTCTGATCGTGACACTTCGGTGGGCTCAGCGATGACCTACATCCTGCCGTCCTGGCTGTCTTGGTCTTGTTGCACCAGAAAGGAAACCTTTGGTTGATTCCTCGGGACTCCGCACCTGCCGCTTGCCTCCTTTGCACCAAAGAGGAAACTGGCGCTCTGCGCCCGCTGGCGCCCGCCTGGCCTTGGTCGTCATGGCTCACGTCAGCTGAGCCTCGTGAGGTGCACCTTTCATAGAACTCTCCGCCCCTCGGGAGCAGCCTGAGGAGGCCGATCCCCTCGGGGGTCTTGGCGTCGTCCGCCTCGTGAGGCTTGGCCCCTCGTGAGGGTCTTGAGTTGTTGATGCTGAAACTGGACCTTACCAGGCCATCGATGGAGCCGCGCAGTGGGCCGCAGGCAGGCAAGTCTGGGTACCCCCGCATCCAGAACACCGACAGTAGCCCCCGGGCCCAAAGAGTGCTCGGACTTGGCTTCTAGGTGAAGCCAAAGGGCAAGTGCAGAGTGCCGCGGGACCTAACTGCCTGCGGCCTTGAACACCGCGTGGTGATTGATGGGACGTGGGCATCTCCACTTTCCCATGCTGCCTTGAAATCCGCCAAGACTGGCGGCTGCCCGTTGCCAGAGCAGCTCACCCTTGTAGGTTGTCGTGCTTGGCCTTCGTTTCTTCTCTTCCTAGGCTTGCGACTCCTTGCGCAAATCTGGTGCCAGTGCCTCGCCCTCACCATAGCTCCGAAACAGAGGAAGAAGAAAGGGAGGTCGCGCGCCCCGGCTGGACCCCCGCCGGCCTTGGAGCCAGCCCTCGAGCGGTCGATAGTGATCAATCAGGAAGGGCTGGACAAGGTTTGCCCTGCTCTCGCAGCCGATTCCAACGAGTGGAAGGAGACGGCCGTCCGGCCTACGTCTTGGCTTGTGGATGACATGAGTGCCACCGAGATCCCCATCTATCTCGATGCTCTCTTCGCGGGTCTGATTCCCCCCTTCTCTCCTTTCTTCAATGCCATAATTTCGCACTACCAGATCCACCTGCTGCACCTAGATCCCCGCTCAATCCTCCTCCTCGCCGTCTTTGCCTTCCTTTGCGAGGCCATGGTAGGCATTGCTCCTTCCATGGCCCTGTTTCGCCATTTCTTCTTGCTTCGGCTGGTCGACGCCCGCCAATGCTCGGGGTGCGCGACCTTTGAAGCTGTGGCGGCGACTGCTAGCTCGGTGATTGACTTCGAGCTTTCTCCTGCCGCGAAGGGGTTACGGAAGCAGTGGTTGTTTTTGATGCCGGTACGTGATGACAATAGCCTATACCATGTCAATGTGTCTCCCTTCAAAGATAAAGGGAAGACCTTATTCTTAACAACATCATCGGGCATACCTGCAAGCTTAAATAATCCACAAACTTCATCCACATAGATAAGGTGTAAATCGGGATGCAATGTTCCATATCCAAGTTCCACTCACCAAAGGCGCCTCACTCCCCGGCAATGGTGCCAGAAAAGAGTCTAGATGACCCACAGTTATAGGGGATCTATCATAGTCCTTTCGATAAGTAAGAGTGTCGAACCCAACGAGGAGCAGAAGGAAATGACAAGCGGTTTTCAGTAAGGTATTCTCTGCAAGCACTGAAATTGTAGGTAACAGATAGTTTTGTGATAAGATAATTTGTAACGGGTAACAAGCAATGAAAATAAATAAAGTGCAGCAAGGTGGCCCAATCCTTTTTGTAGCAAAGGACAAGCCTGGACAAGTTCTTATAATGAGAAAAGCGCTCCCTAGGACACATGGGAATTATCGTCAAGATAGTTTTCATCACGCTCATATGATTCACGTTCGTTACTTTGATAATTTGATATGTGGGTGAACTGGTGCTTGGGTACTGTCCTTTCTTGGACAAGCATCCCACTTATGATTAACCCCTATTGCAAGCATCCGCAACTACAAAAGAAGTATTAAGGTAAACCTAACCATAGCATGAAACATATGGATCCAAATCAGCCCCTTACGAAGCAACTTATAAACTAGGGTTTAAGCTTCTGTCACTCTAGCAACCCATCATCTACTTATTACTTCCCAATGCCTTCCTCTAGGCCAAAGTAATGGTGAAGTGTCATGTAGTCGACGTTCACATAACACCACTAGAAGAGAGACAACATACATCTCATCAAAATATCAAACGAATACCAAATTCACATGACTACTAATAGCAAGACTTCACCCATGTCCCCAGGAACAAACGTAACTACTCACAAAGCATATTCATGTTCATAATCAGAGGGGTATTAATATGCATTAAGGATCTGAACATATGATCTTCCACCAAATAAACCAACTAGCATCAACTACAAGGAGTAATCAACACTCATCGGCAACCCACGGTACCAATCTGAGGTTTTGGTACAAAAATGGGATACAAGAGATGAACTAGGGTTTGAGAGGAGATGGTGCTGGTGAAGATGTTGATGGAGATTGACCCCCTCCCGATGAGAGGATCATTGGTGATGACGACGGTGATGATTTCCCCCTCCTGGAGGGAAGTTTCCCCGGCAAAACAGCTCCACCGAAGCCCTAGATTGGTTCCGCCAAGGTTCCGCCTCGTGGCGGCGGAGTTTCCTCCCATAAGCTTTGCTTATTATTTTTTCCAGGGTAAAACACCTCATATAGCATAAGATGGGCACTAGAGGGCTGCCAGGTGGCCCACGAGGCAGGGGGCTCGCCCTGTATGAGTGGGCACGCCCCCACCCTCGTGAACGGTGGGTGGCCCCCCCTCAGATATTTCTTTCGCTGAATAATTATCATTAATTTCAAAAATGACTTTCGTGGAGTTTCAGGACTTTTGGAGCTGTGCAGAATAGGTCTCCAATATTTGCTCCTTTTCTAGCCCAGAATCCCAGCTGCCGGCATTCTCCCTCTTCATGTTAAACCTTGTAAAATAAGAGAGAGTAGCCATAAGTATTGTGACATAACGTGTAATAACAGCCCATAATACAATAAATATCGATATAAAAGCATGATGCAAAATGTAGGTATCAACTCCCCCAAGCTTAGACCTCGCTTGTCCTCAAGAGGAAGCCGATATCGAAAAATATGTCCACATGTTTAGAGATAGAGGTGTCGATAAAAATAAAAATACGGACATGAGGGCATCATGATCATTCTTATAACAACAACATATAAATATATTTTGTCATGTGATTTCTTATGCTCAACTAACAATCTATTCACAATGTCAAGTATGATTTAGAAACTTCATTAAGAACTAACAAACGATAATCTCAGTCATTGAAGCAATTGCAATTTATCATAACATCGGAAAGAGTCAATAATAGAGCTTTTCAGCAAGTCCACATACTCAACTATCATCTAGTCTTCCACAATTGCTAACACTCACACGATACTTATGGCTATGGAGTTTTAATCGGACATAGAGAAAGATAGGGGCTTATAGTGTTGCCTCCCAACGTTTTACCTCAAGGGTAATGTCAATAATAATAGCTCATGCTAACTTGCATCCAATTGGATATATATATATATCAGGATCTTTCCAACACAAGGTGCTTGCCAAGGGATAAAATGTAAAAGGGAAAGGTGAAGATCACCTTGACTCTTGCATAATGTAAAAGGCATAAAGTAAAAGATAGGCCCTTCGCAGAGGGAAGCAGAGGTTGTCATGTGCTTTTTGGTTGGATGCACGAAATCTTAATGCAAAAGAACGTCACTTTATATTGCCACTTGTGATATGGACCTTTATTATGCAGTCCGTCGCTTTTATTACTTCCATATCACAGGATCGTATAAAGCTTATTTTCTCCGCACTAATAAGTCATACATATTTAGAGAGCAATTTTTATTGCATGCAACATGACAACTTACTTGAAGTATCTTACTCAATCCATAGGTAGGTATGGTGGACTCTCATGGCAAAACTGGGTTTAAGGATATTTGGAAGCACAAGTAGTATCTCTACTTGGTGCAAGGAATTTGGCTAGCATGAGGGGGAAAGGCAAGCTCAATATGTTGGACGATCCATGATAATATACTTTAACTGAGATGTGAGAAAACATAACCCATTATGTTGTCTTTCTTGTCCAACATCAACTCTTTAGCATGTCATACTTTAATGAGTGCTCACAATCATAAAAGATGTCCAAGATAGTATATTTATATGTGGGAACTTCTCTTTCTTTATTACTTCCTATTAATTGCAACGATAACCAAAACTATGTTTGCCAACTCTCAACAACTTTTAAGCCTCATACTTTCTATATATGAACTCATTACTATCCATAAGATCAATATGAACTCTTTTATTTCTTTTTACTCTTTTGTGCACTTAAGATCATAGCAAGATAGCAAAGCCCTTGACTCAACACTAATCTTTATTATATATAGCTCACGGAATCGATTACATAGAGGGATCACAAAGCAAAACTAAAAACTAATTCATACCAAAACTTCATTCTACTAGATCAAGATATTACCAAAAGGATCGAACTAAGTAAAACGGTGAAGATAGGAGTGTGATGGTGATATGATACCGGGGCACCTCCCCCAAGCTTGGAAGTTGCCAAGGGGAGTGCCCATACCCATGTGATTATGTCCTTGGAGGTGGTGAAGAAGGTGGTGACGATGATGGATAGTCGCACATCGAGCGTAGAAGCCCTTCAAACCTGCGGATAATTCCCTTGAGTGCGATGATATGATCCTTCAACAAAATATTTTCCTGTGTGAGATACTTGTTTTGTATGCGAGCCAACTCAATCATCTTGAAAGCTTCAATCTCAGTTGGAGTAAAGAGGTTAGGAAGAGGTTGAGGGATGTTTTCTTCTTCTGTCGCCGGAGCTTGATCCTCCATGGCCTTCTTGATCCCTTCATCTTTGTTGATCTCCTCAGGTTCTTCCCTCTTCAGCTCTATCTTCAAAAGCCATGCATCCTTGTCTTCGTTGTTGGAGGAGGGTACCGTCATGATGCTCTAGATCTGTCAAAAAATAGCTTGAAACAAAGACAGAAGATTTTTGCGTGATACGGTGGTCAAAACCTCTGAGAGATTATATAATGATTTTTTACCGACCGAAAGAAGTATCGTGCAAGAAAACGGAGTCCAGAGAGCACACGAGGTGCCCACAAGGCAGGGGGCGCACCCAGTAGGGTAGGGCGCGCCCTCCAGCCTCGTGGACGCCTCGTGTCCTTCCCGAACTACTTCTTATTTTCCTATTTTCTTAAATATTCCAAAACGGAGAAAAATTGCTATTAGAACTGTTTTGGAGTCGGTTTACTTACCGTACCACATACCTATTCCTTTTCGGAGTCTGAAACGTTCTGGAAAGTGTCCCTTATGTATTCCCCCGGGGTTACGGTTTCAATAATATTAGTGAAAGGATCGATATAGTTGACTAGAGGGGGGGGTGAATAGGCAACTAACAATTTTAGCTTTTCTTTACCAAATTAAACTTTGCATCAAAGTAGGTTGTCTAAATATGCAACTAGGTGAACAACCTATATGATGCAACAACAATAAGTGTACAAGCAAGCAAGGGATACAACACAAATAGCTTGCACAAGTAAAGGCACGAGATAACCAAGAGTGGAGTCGATGGAGACGAGGATGTGTTACCGAAGTTCCTTCCTTTTGAGGGGAAGTACATTTCCGTTAGAGCGGTGTGGAGGCACAATGCTCCCCGAGAAGCCACTAGGGCCACCGTATTCTCCTCACGCCCTCACACAATGCGAGATGCCGTGATTCCACTAGGTCCCTTGAAGGCGGCGACCGAACCTTTACAAACAAGGTTGGGCCTATCTCCACAACTTAATTGGAGGCTCCCAATGACACCACGAAGCTTCACCACAATGGCCTATGGCTCCGAGGTGACCTCAACCATCTAGGGTGCTCAAACACCCAAGAGTAACAAGATCCGCTAGGGATTAGTGGGGGAATCAAATTTCTCTTGGTGGAAGTGTAGATCGGGGCCTTCTCAACCTATCCTGAGCAAATCAACAAGTTTGATTGGCTAGGGAGAGAGATCGGGCAAAAATGGAGCTTGGAGCAACAATGGAGCTTTTGGGGGAAGAGGCAGGTCAACTTTGGGGAAGAAGACCCCTTTATATAGTGGGGGGAACAATCCAACCGATACCCCCAAGCAGCCCCGCACAGAGCGGTACTACCGCTTGAGCGGGCGGTACTACCGCTGAACCAGCGGTACTACCGTCCCCTCCCAATGGTACTGCCGTGCACACGAGGGGAGCAAGGACCTGGGCCTCGAGCGGTACTATCGCGGAGGTAAGGGCGGTACTACCGCCACTACTGCCGCAGCTAGTTCCGCACAACCCGACACGAGAAAACGAGGCCTCGAGTCGAGGCGGTAGTAGCCCGGAGCCTCAGTGGTACTATGGCCGAAGATAGCAAGCGGTACTACCGCTGAGGAGCGGTACTACCGCTTGATGTGCTTCGATGGTACTACCGCTGAGGACCGCGGTACTACCACTGGGACAAGTCAGGGCAAGCTAGGAGAGGAAAGGGAACTCCATTGAAGCGGAAAGGAACAACGGGTGCGATAAGGATGTGTACGTGTTGATTCCACCCTAGCCATACCAAAGTGGATCCCCTCTTGATAGTACGGTGACTCCTACGAGACTAGTCCACCAACAAAGAAACGAAGGAGCTTCACCATCTTGAATAAAACACCGAGGGGAGGGAATCATCTCATGCCAAAGGATGAGTCTCTGAAAAACTCAACGCACACGATTAGTCCGCAAAAGCATTGTCATCAATCACCAAAACACCTTGGGGATAAATATGCCCTTACAATCTCCCCCTTTTTGGTGGATTGATGACAATACGGGATTTGCATAACCGGGAAAAGACATAGGACATGCGCAAACCCCACAACCCTAAAATGTAGATGGGCTCCCCTAGATGTGTGCTATCTAGATAAGTGCTTTGGACTGCACGGCACACATACTAGGATCGACGCTCCCCCTACATTTTAGAGACCAACAACCTAAGCAGGATATATGAGAGCAAAGTATATAACAGGATAAGCATGCAACTCATAAGCTACCGAGGGACTAGATAGACATAGATAATGATAATCTAAAGATAAGGTAGCATATGTCTCACACCATATGTCTGGAACTTAGGTCTCACTGACACAAAACCAATCAAAGAAAACGGCGAGAAAACACAAACACACCACAAAGAAGACACACTCGCGAAACAGACAACGACAAGACACAAATCCCTAAACTCTCCCCCCCTTTGGCATCGAGACACCAAAAAGAGAGGGAGTGTTGCTACGGCTCCAGGTGATAGCAAGCGAGGGTCTCGAACATCAGATCCCAGCGGGATCGTCTTTGCCACCATCATCGATCGGGAACTGCTCGGCATCAGAATTTGACCACGGGCAGTGCTACTGAATCCACTCCTCCTCAGTAAGCTGGTCCTCAGATCCACTGCGAACGGTGGCACCCAACTGACACATGAGCTCCTTGTGACGTCCCCTGGCCTTTTTCTCAGCCACATGAGTCATGTACTGACCGTGAGACTCCATGCAGAACAGCTTCTTCATCTTGAGCTTGAGCTTCTTTGCCCAAGAGGGCTCTGCCCTAGAAGGCTCATAGTCATCATCATCCTCAGCTTCAGCCTCCTCGGTCTCCGTGGAAGCAACAGACGATGTACCCCCAGATTTAGGGACTTGAGTGCCCCAGTTGTCCTTCTTCCTCAGATGCTTGATCTCATGAGACACCAACTCTCCAGTCTCTAGCATAACCTTGGGATAGACCTGACCCCAGGTCTTCTCAATAAGCAGCATGATGAACGGACCATAAATCGGGCACTTGCGCTCAGAGATAGCAGATAAGAGCTCAGACCACATAACATGAGATATGTCCAGGGACTCGCCAGTGTTTTCTTCCTTCTCATGCCGGCAGAAGAGAAGCATGTCCACGAGATAAGAGTGAACCATATCCAGATTCCCGATGCGAGGGGAAAGAGTCTCATGGAAGACACGGTGAAGAATGTCCAGAAAGGCAGGCAGCTCATATGTTTCCTTCTTAGTCTCAGAGTTGATCTTCAGCATGCAATAGGGCCAGAGAGCTTTCTTGTGAGTGGAGGTTGTGTTGCGGTGAGGGCGAAAGCCGACAGGAGACGCAAGCCCATGATCTTCCACCCCAAGTAACTCCATGAATGCCTTCCACTTGACAGAAAGCAACTTGCCATTGGTCATCCAAGTCAGAGTCATGTCCTCATCAGTCCCTAGATGGACAGTGGCATAGAATTGAGCCACAATATCTACATCATAGTCCTTGTTGAATTGCACGATTCTGAGAATGTTCAGCTGAGTGCACATCTGAAGAGCTTCACCAAAGTACTCAGGATCCTTCTCCATATAGTCCGTGTCGATGGAGCGCACATTAACATAGAGATTCTTCTTGGCCTTGAGCACATCAAAGAAGATGGCAAACTGAAAGCGGTTCCAGAACGGATGGTTGACCAAAGTGGGTTCTTGGTCTACCTCATAAGGGTTGCGGCATCGCCTTGCCCAGAAATCCTTGGCATTATTTTAAGCCCTGGTTTTGCCCGTTGGCTTCGGCTTGACAGTAGACTTCTTCTTGAGTTGAGGTGGAGGTGGAGCACTTGAGGAACCTCCTGCTGACTCAGATGTGCGGTAACGCTTTGACGTGGCACGACCGGGGTTGACACGGCGAGCTTGATGCTCAGGATGTTCATCACCTGGAACCAAACATATGAACACGCAAAACAACCAGAAGGAACAAGCATAAGCCACAAAACACAACAAAAAGGATCAATGAATGGTAGAGATATGATGGAATTTGGCATGCAGCGGTAGTACAACGACCTGGAGGCGGCAGTACCGCTCCAAGCGGTAGTACCGCTCCAATGAGAGCGGTAGTACCGCTCGAAGTGGGGAAACAGCGGTTTCCTACTGCCGTGGTCAGATCCGGCACTAACGGCCTACCAAATTCAAAAATATTCCTACCAAACGCTAATCCAAGACACCTAGTTGCCTGCTCCATCCTACTCAAGTCTAGATTTAGCCAAAAATCTAGAGATGCAACCACTATTGCCCCTAAGACGCTAGATCTGAAATCTAGACAAAAAGAGAGAGGGAAAGGGGGCAATACCGGCATCCATGGCAAGAGGACGGGTGGGGATCGACTCCACCGAAGGAAATGGAGAGGGACGCCCTGAAGAAGAAGATCGCCGGAGCCCTCCCGCGGCGAGACGGTGCTGGAGAGACGAAGAGGAGCAAGGGGGCGAAGTGAATGGGTATGGGGAAGAGAAACCTCCCCTTGCCCCGATATAACCCCCTGATCCCGCCCCGCAGCAGTAGTACTGCGCTGGTGGGCGGTAGTACCGCTTATAAGCGATAGTACCGCGCACCACCAGCGGTAGTACTGCCCAGCATGCCACGGCAACTAAACAAAAACGACTAAGCTCAAAAAGAGAGAAACCAACGGCAAAAACGACTAGGCAACAAACACACTAGCAAGGGGCCAAGACACACCTCTTCAAGAGAGGGCGGTGGCTGAGCCACCTATGTTTGAGTCAAGAGGTATGGCACCGCGAAGATTTTAACCTTGGGCCCATGACCAAAACTCATCCTTGAAGCACAAGTACCATCGAAGATGGTTAAAGTGAAAGACTTGATCAATTTATGCATAATGGGGGGAGGGAGAGCTCATTGAGAGAACAACACTCCCCCTATGTCCATGCGTACACCTAAACTAGACAACACGTTGAATGCGGTGGGATGTGCATGTGTTCAAGATACATTGCTCGAATCAATGATATTTAGCTCATGCCTTAACTCGCAAAATCTTGCTTCATCCAAGGGCTTGGTGAAAATATCTGCAAGGTTATCATTAGTGTTGACATACTTGAGCTCGATCTCCCCTCGCCTAATGTGATCCCGGATGAAGTGATACCGAATCTCAATATGCTTCGTCATGAAATGTTGCACCGGGTTGAGAGAAATCTTGATGGCACTTTCGTTATCACACCAAAGAGGCACTTTGTCACAAATGACACTGTACTCCTTTAAAGTTTGCCTCATCCATAAGAGTTGTGCACAACAACTACCGGCCGCCACATATTCCGCTTCGGTGGACGAGAGAGACACACAACTTTGCTTCTTAGAAGACCAACTCACCAAAGAGCAACCAAGAAATTGGCACCCTCCGGAAGTGGACTTCCTATCCACTTCATGTCCTGCCCAATCGGAATCCGTATATCCTTCAAGCTTGAAGTTTGCTCCTCTTGGGTACCATAAGCCTAAGTTTGGGGTATGAGCCAAATATCGAAAGATTCGCTTGACCGCCACATAGTGGCTTTCCTTCAGTGCAGCTTGAAACCGTGCACATATTCCCACACTCAACATGATATCCGGTCTAGATGCACAAAGGTAAAGCAAGGAGCCAATCATGGAGCGATATACCTTTTGATCCACCGCTTTACCATTGGGATCAATGTCAAGTTGGCACTTGGTGGGCATTGGAGTGGAAGCCGGCTTGACATCACTTAGCTTGAATCTTTTAAGCATGTCTTGAGTGTATTTGGCTTGATTGATGAAAGTACCTTCTCTTCTTTTCTTGATGTCGAAACCGAGGAAGAACTTCAATTCTCCCATCGATGACATCTTGAACTTAGAGGTCATGAGAGCGGCAAATTCCTCATTGAAAGCTTTGTTAGGGGAACCAAAGATAATATCATCAACATATAGTTGGCATACAAATAACTCCCCTTTGACCTTCTTAGTAAAAAGAGTGGGGTCGATTTGCCCAACCTCAAATCCACGATCTTGTAACAACTCGGTAAGGTGGTCATACCACGCTCGTGGGGCTTGTTTAAGGCCATAGAGTGCCTTATCGAGTTGATACACATTATCTGGGAAGTAGGGATCCTCGAACCCGGGGGGTTGCTTGACATAAAACAACTCATTAATAGGACCCTTAAGAAAAGCACTTTTCACATCCATTTGTTGTAACTTAAAGTTGTGATGGGAAGCATAAGCAATCAACAAACGAATGGATTCGAGGCGAGCAACGGGATCAAAGGTTTCATCATAGTTGATACCCTCGACTTGGGAGTAGCCTTGTGCTACCAATCTTGCCTTGTTGTGAATGATGTTCCCATGAGCATCTTGCTTGTTCTTGAATATCCACTTGGTTCCAATGACGTTGTGGTTCCCCAACGGCCTTGGCACCAATCTCCACACCTTGTTGTACTCGAAGTTGTTGAGTTCTTCATGCATGGCATTGAGCCAATCCGGATCTTCGAGCGCCTCATAGACCTTTTGGGGTTCAACACAAGAGACAAACGGGTGATGTTCACAATAGTTTGCTAATTGTCTACGAGTGCTTACCCCCTTTCTTAGGCTTCCAACCACATTTTCCATGAGATGACCTTTGGTGGTGAGCTTGGAAGCAATCTTCGCGGCACGACGCTCTAATTCCTCCTCGGATGTGGAGGGAGGAGGGTTAACTTGATTATCTTGAGTGTCGTCTTGAGCTTGTTCTAGATCTTGAGCTTGCTCTTAATCTTGAACTTGCTCAAGGGGGAGAACTTGACCTTGGGCATCGTTCGGTGGTTCACCACCATCTTGAGATTGATCTTGCCCTTTGTCTTGTTCACGAGGTTGAGGGCCTTCACTTTGTTCTTCGGAAGCGTGTGGGTCTTGGGGAGGTGATGGCTCCACTTGAGTGGAGCATTGTCCTTCTCCTTCGGCCACAAGGGGTTCCTCAATGGGTAGGATATGACCCACACCCATTCTTCTTATGGCTTGGGGAGGAATTTCATCACCTACATCACAAGTACCACTTTGCTCCACTTGGGAGCCATTATTTTCGTCAAACTCTACGTTACACGCCTCCTCAATGAGTTCGGTGGACTTGTTGAGGACACGGTAAGCATGAGAGTTTGTAGCATACCAACAAATATGCCCTCATAAGCTCTAGCCTCAAATTTAGACAAACGAACACCTTTCTTGAGAATGAAACACTCACACTCGAACACCCGGAAATACTTGAGGTTGGGCTTGTTACCAGTAAGTATTTCATAAGGAGTCTTGTTCAAACCTTTGCTAAGATAGAGCCGATTTGATGCATGACATGCTGTGTTGATGGCTTCAGCCCAAAAGTTGTATGGAGACTTGAACTCCGCCATCATGGTCCTTGCCGCATCCATCAACGTCCGGCTCTTCCTCTCTGCAACACCATTTTGTTGAGGGGTATAGGGTGCAGCATACTGATGCTTGATCCCCTCATCACTAAGAAACTCATCCAAGGTGTAGTTCTTGAATTCGGTGCCATTGTCACTTCTTATTGTCAAGATCTTTGCATCATGTTGACGTTGAGCTTCATTTGCAAAGTCGATGACGATTTGCTGAGTTTCACTCTTCCTCTTGAAGAAATATACCCAAGTGTATCTTGAATAATCATCCACAATCACCAAGCAATACTTTCTACCCCCGAGACTATCAAAGGATGGAGGCCCAAAAAGGTCCATGTGAAGGAGCTCCAAGGGTCTCTTCGAGTAGATGATAGTCATGGGAGGGTGAGCCTTTTCATGAAGCTTTCCTTTGATACAAGCACTGCAAGCATGATCTTTGGCAAAACTAACATTTGTTAGTCCACGGACATGGTCCCCCTTGAGAAGACTTTGCAAAGATCTCATATTGACGTGGGCTAAACGACGATGCCAAAGCCATCCCACGTCAACTTTAGCCATTAGGCATGTCGCGGTCTTAGTGGGTTGCTCCGAAAATTTAATCATATAGAGACCGTTCTCGACATGCCCAACAAAGGCTACTTTAAGAGTCTTGCTCCACAAGAGGGCCACGGTATCAATATCAAAGAAATTGGCAAAACCCATGAGTGCAAGTTGACGAATGGAAAGTAAATTGTATGCAAGGGACTCAACAAGCATGACTTTCTTGATCGTTAGATCATGAGAAATGACAACCTTGCCAAGACCCAATACCTTAGAATGTGAGGCATCACCCCACTCGACATTGGTGGGCATAGATGGTATCTTTTGCACGCCCACCACCAAGTCCTTGCTCCCGGTCATATGATTTGTTGCTCCACTATCGAGCAACCATGATCCCCCACCCGAAGCAAACACCTACAAGAGATCAATGCTTGGTCTTAGGTACCCATTTAGTAATGGTCCTTTGATGTTAGTAACAAGGGTCTTAGGAACCCAAATAGACCATTCAATGTACTCATAAGGAGAACAAACAAATTTAGCATAAACATGCCCATCACTAGCACGGCACAACACATAAGAAGGGTTAAAGTCGCCGGCTTTGTTGGAGGTGATGGTTTTGCCCTTTTTGACATCAACACCCTTCACATTGTTCTTCTTCTCCTTAGGAGCAACCTCTCCCTCTTTCACAAAGGTTTGCTTGAGAAGAGGAGGTCGTTTGGTCTTGTCGTTCTTCTTCTTGTTCTTGGACTTGGGTGCGAACCCAATTCCCTTCTTGGCCACAACTTCCTTTTGATTGCTCAGAAGGTCGTTGAGGTTCTTCTCACCTTGAATGCATGTCACAAGGCCTTCCTCAAGTTGATCCTTCAATTTGGCATTCTCCTCCACAAGATGCACATGCTCACAACACGGGTTAGTGGCATATGCATTATCAATTCATACCATATGAGGAAAAGTGGCCTTTTCCTTGGTTAGCTTAACTTGGAGTTGAGCATGAGACTCCTTGAGGTTTGCATGAGCACCCTTCAAGACCTTGTGGGCCTTGTCAAGTACATAAAACTCCTCCTTGATTCTAGCATGATCAACCCCAAGTTTAGCCATCTCGGAAGTTAGCACTGGAGACATGATGTCTACTACGCAACCTTCTTCTTATAGACGTTGTTGGGCCTGCAAGTGCACATGTTTGTAGGACAGTAGCAAATTTCCCTCAGGTGGATGACCTAAGGTTTATCAATCCGTGGGAGGTGTAGGATGAAGATGGTCTCTCTCAAACAACCCTGCAACCAAATAACAAAGAGTCTCTTGTGTCCCCAACACACCCAATACAATGGCAAATTGTATAGGTGCACTAGTTCAGCGAAGAGATAGTGATACAAGTGCAAAATAGATAGTAGATATAGGTTTTTGTAATCTGAAATAATAAAAACAACAAGGTAACTAATGATAAAAGTGAGCGTAAATGGTATTGCAATGATAGGAAACAAGGCCTAGGGTTCATACTTTCACTAGTGCAAGTTCTCTAAAAAATAATAACATAGATAGATCCTATAAAAATCCCTCAACATGCAACAAAGAGTCACTCCAAAGCCACTAATAGTGGAGAACAAACATAGAGATTATGGTAGGGTACGAAACCACCTCAAAGTTATTCTTTCGGATCGATCTATTCAAGACTTCATACTAGAATAACACCTTAAGACACAAATCAACCAAAACCCTAATGTCACCTAGATACTCCATTGTCACCTCAAGTATCCGTGGGCATGATTATACGATATACATCACACAATCTCAGATTCATCCAACCAACATAAAAGTACTTCAAAGAGTGCCCCAAAGTTTCTACCGGAGAGTTAAGAAAACGTGTGCCAACCCCTATGCATAGGTTCATGGGCGGAACCCGCAAGTTGGTCACCAAAACATACATCAAGTGGCACGTGATATCCCAATGTCACCACAGATAAGCACGGCAATACATACATCAAGTGTTCTCATAAAAGACTCAATCCGATAAGATAACTTCAAAGGGTAAACTCAATTCATCATAAGAGAGTAGAGGGGGAGAAACATCATAAGATCCAACTACAATAGCAAAGCTCGGGATACATCAAGATCGCGCCATAGAGGGAACACGAGAGAGAACATGAGAGAGAACACGAGAGAGAGAGATCAAACACATAGCTACTGGTACATACCCTCAGCCCCGAGGGTAAACTACTCCCTCCTCATCATGGAGAGCGTCGGGATGATGAAGATGGCCACCGGTGATGGATTCCCCCTCCGGCAGGGTGCCGGAACGGGCTCCCGAGAGGTTTTTGGTGGCTACAGAGGCTTGCGGCGGCGGAACTCCCGATATATCTTTATTTTTGACGGTTTTAGGGTACGTAGGGTTATATAGGCGAAAGAAGTCGGTCGGGGGGTGCTCGAGGGGTCCACGAGACAGGGGGCCGCGCCCTATAGGGGGGGGGCCTATCTCCTGGGCTCCTCGAGGGTCTTCTGACTTGATCTCCAAGCCTCCAGGATGATATTCTTCCAAAAAATCACGATGCCGAAGGTTTCATTCCGTTTGGACTCCGTTTGATATTCCTTTTCTTCGAAATACTGAAACAGGCAATAAAACAACAATATGGGCTGGGCCTCCAGTTAGTAGGTTAGTCCCAAAAATGATATAAAAGTGTATAATAATGCCCATAAACATCCAAAAAGGGTAATATAATAGCATGGAACAATCAAAAATTATAGATACGTTGGAGACGTATCAAGCATCCCCAAGCTTAATTCCTGCTCATCCTCGAGTAGGTAAATGATAAAAAGAGAATTTTTGATGTGGAATGCTACCTAGCATAATTCATAATGTAATTTCCTTTATTGTGGCATGAATGTTCAGATCCAAATGAATACAAAATAAAAGTTCATATTGATAAAATAAATAGTAACACTTCAAGCATACAAATCAAAGTAATCATGTCTTCTCAAAATAGCATGGCAAAAGAAAGTTCATCCCTACAAAATCATATAGTTAGGCTATGCTTCATTTTCGTCACACAAAGATGTTCCCAACTTCTATACCCCCGATGACAAGCGAAGCAATTGTTTCATACTTAAATAATCTCAAACTTTTTCAACCTTCACGCAATACATGAGCGTGAGCCATGGGTATAGCACTATGGGTGGAATAGAATATGATGATGGGGATTGTGTGGAGAAGACAAAAAAGGAGAAAGTCTCACATTGACGAGGACAATCAACGGGCTATGGAGATGCCCATCAATTGATGTCAACATGAGGAGTAGGGATTGCCATGCAACGGATGCACTAGAGCTATAAATGAATGCTCAACAAAAGAAAACTAGTGGGTGTGCATCCAACTTGCTTGCTCACGAAGACCTAGGGCATTTGAGGAAGCCATCGTAGGAATATACAAGCCAAGTTCTATAATGAAAAATTCCCACTAGTATGAAAAAGACAACTTATGAGACTCACTATATGAAAAACATGGTGCTACTTTGAAGCACAATATATGAGACTCACTACATGAAGAACAAGGTGCTACTTTGAAGCACAAGTGTGGAAAAAGAGATAGTAACATTGCCCTTTTTTTTCTTTTGGGCCTTTCTTTTTTTTCTTTTTGGCCTTTCTTCTTCTTTTTTTCTTTTTTTCTTTGGGCAATGCTCTAATAATGATGATCATCACACTTCTATTGATTACAACATATGAATTACAACTCGAAACTAGAACAAGATATGACTCTATATGAATGCCTCCGGCGGTGTACCGGGATGGTGCAATGAATCAAGAGTGACATGTATGAAAAATAATGCATGGTAGCTTTGCCACAAGTACGATGTCAACTACATGATCATGCAATGGCAATATGACAAAAGTAAAGTATGTCATGATGAACGGAACGGTGGAAAGTTGCATGGCAATATATCTCGGAATGGCTATGGAAATGCCATAATAGGTAGGTATGGTGGCTGTTTTGAGGAAGATATAAGGAGGTTTATGTGTGATAGAGCGTATCGTATCACGGGGTTTGGATGCACCGGCAAAGTTTAAACCAACTCTCAAGGTGAGAAAGGGCAATGCACGGCACCGAAGAGGCTAGCAATGGTGGAAAGGTAAAAGTGTGTATAATCCATGGACTCAACAGTAGTCAAAAGAACTCATATACTTATTGAAAAAATTTAGAAGTCATCAAAAACCAAGTACTACACGCATGCTCCTAGGGGGATATATTGGTAGGAAAAGACCATCGCTCTTCCCCGACCGCCACTCATAAGGATGCACAAGCCAGGTACACTTCATGTTTCAAATTTGTTACACAACTTTAACCATAAGTGCATGCTACGGGACTTGCTAACTTCAACACAAGAATTCTTTAAATTCATAATCACCCAACTAGTATGACTTTAATATAACTACCTCCATATCTCAAAATAATTATCAAGTATCAAATTGATCATAGCATCCAATTCACTTCCTATGATAGTTTTTATTATACCCAACTTGGATGCTCATCATTCTAGGACCAACTTTGTAACCATAACAAATACCATGCTGTTCTAAAAGACTCTCAAAATAATATAAGTGAAGCATGAGATACTAGCAATTTCTACAAAATATAACCACCGCCGTGCTCTAAAAGATATAAGTGATGCACTAGAGCAAATGACAAACTACTCCGAAAGATATAAGTAAAGATCAATGAGTAGTCGAATAATTCTGCAACTACGTGAAGACTCTCTAACATTAAAGAATTTCAGATCTTGGTATTGTATTCAAGCAGCAAGCAAAACACAATAAAATGACATTGCAAGGATAGCACAACTCATGTGAAGAAGCAAAAACTTAGGCTCAACCGATACTAACCGATAGTTGTTGAAGAAGAAAGGTGGGATGCCTACTGGGGCATCCCCAAGCTTAGATGCTTGAGACTTCTTGAAATATTATCTTGGGTTGCCTTGGTCATCCCCAAGCTTGAACTTTTGTGTCTCCTTAATTCCTCTCATATCATGCTTTCACTTTTTCTCAAAAGCTTCATCCACAACAAACTCAACAAGAACTCGTGAGATAGGTTAGTATAAACCAATGCAAAACCTTATCATTTTCTACTGTAACAAATCCCTAAAATTATTATTCCACATTGAATACTAAATGCCTCTTCATATTTAATACTCCTATCCTCAAATGGAATCGTTAAACAAGCAGACATATGCAAACAATGCAAACATAACAGCAATCTGTCAAAACAGTACAGTATGTAAAGAATGCAAGAGTATCAATACTTTCCTAACTCCAAAAATTATGAAATAAAATTCCCACTGTAGTAAATTTATCAGAGCTCATTATGCAAAAAGTTTCAACATTATATCATGCCCTGACTTTTCTAGGGAATTTTTGCAACAGAGGTAAACTTTCTGTTTTCAAACAGCAACATGTATAATAGCAAAATAAGCATGGCAAAGGCTATCCTTGACTTTTTTATTGAAACTAAAGATGCAAAACATTATTCTAAATAACAGAAAGCAAATACTAACAAAAGAAAATGACGCTCCAAGCAAAACACATATCATGTGGTGAATAAAAATATAGCTCTAAGTAAAGTTACCGGTGAACGAAGACGAAAGAGGGGATGCCATCCGGGACAACCCCAAGCTTAGGCTCTTGATTGTCCTTGAATATTACCTTGGTGTGCCTTGGGCATCCCCAATCTTAGGCTCTTGCCACTCTTTATTCCATAGTCCATCGAATCTTTACCCAAAACTTGAAAACTCCACAACACAAAACTCAACAAAAAACTCGTAAGCTCCGTTAGTATAGGAAAATAAAACCACCACTTTAGGTACTGCAATGAACTCATTCTAAATTCATATTAGTGTAATATCTGCTGTATTCTAACTTATCTATGGTTCATACCCTCCGATACTACTCATAGATTCATCAAAATAAGCAAACAACACATAGAAAACAGAATCTGTCAAAAACAGAACAGTCTGTAGTAATCTGTATCAAACGTATACTTCTAGAACTCCAAAAATTCTACCAAATTAGTAAGTCCTAAGCAATTTGTTTACCAATCCAGGGCAAAAAGAATCAGATAAAAATCACGTTTGTGTGAATTAACAAAACTAATTTACTGGGTGAAAAAGTTTCTGATTCTCAGCAGGATCAACACAACTATCACCAAAAACCATCCTAAAGGTCTTACTTGGCACTTTATTGAAACGAAAGCTATAAAACATGATTACTACACTAGCATAATAATGTGAACACACAAAAACAGTAAGGATAAAAATTGGGTTGTCCCCCAACAAGCACTTTTCTTTAATGCCTTTATAGCTAGGCATGATGATGACAATGATGCTCACATAAAAGATAAGAATTGAAACATAACGGGAGCATCATGAAGCATATGAATAGCACATTTAAGCCTAAGCCACTTCCTATGCATAGGATTTTGTGAGCAAACAACTTTTGGGAACAACAATCAACTAGCATGGGAAGGTAAAACAAGCATAGCTTCAAAATTTTCAACACATAGAGAGGAAACTTGACATTATTGCAATTCCTACAAGCATATATTCCTCCCTCATAATAATTTTCAGTAGCATCATGAATGAATTCAACAATATAAGAAGCACCTAAGGCATTCTTTTCATGATCTACAAGCATAGAAAATTTACTACTCTCCACATAAGCAAAATTCTTCTTATTCGGAATAGTGGGAGTATCATAAGAGACTTGAACACTAAAAATTGTTTCCACATTAAAAGAGTAATGTTCAGAAAAAGGGTAATCATAATCATGACAAGATTTGTAAATATAATCATCACTACTTTTTATAGCATAAGTTTCATCACAATAATCATCATAAGTAGCAACTTCGTTCTCATCATAATCGATTGAAACCTCTCCCAAGATAGTGGAATCACTAAATAAAGTTGACACTCTTCCAAATCCACTTTCGTATCCATCACAATAAAATTCAACATCCTCCAAAATAGTGGGATCACTACTTCCTAAAGTTGACACTCTTCCAAACCCACTTTCATCAATATAATCATCATACGTAGGAGGCATGCTATCATCATGACAACTTTGCATATCAAAACTTGGGATGCTAAAAATATCATCTTTATTAAACATAGCATCCCCAAGCTTGGGACAAACATTAATTTCAGCAAATAAATTCTCAAATATTTCATCCTCATCAAACATAGCTTCCCCAAGCTTGGGCCCTTTCATATCATAAGCATAATCACTCTCATCATTAAAAATATGGATAGCACCAATAGTAAAGCAATTATCATCATCACAATGAGTAGTAGGAGCAACATCATTTGGGGGGGGGATACCTTTTTACCTTTGTTGCTCCTTCTTTTCTTTTTCTTCTTCATATTATGTGTGGGTTCAACCTTCCTCTTTGAGCTCCTTATTGACGAGACTGGTTGAATAGAAAGCTCCTCCTCGTTACCTGATTCATCATAAGAAATAATAGGAGGAGATTGGGAAGTCTCTTCCCTTTCATTAGTATTCTCTTCACCTTCTATTTGCTTCCTTTTCTTTAGGTAATTTGCAATATAAGGATTTTCAATGCAATTCTTCGCACAAAACATATAAATCTTTTCTAGATCAATATCAAGGAAATGCTCAAGATTAAACTCTGGAATAGGCTTAGTTAAACGTTTCAACTCTTCATAACCCAAAAGCAAACTAAGTTCATTATAATGTGCAAGGGAAATCAAATCATCACAATTTTTGGACATGATTCAGTCATGAAACAATTTGCATCGGAGATGTAAATGACCATGTTCATTGCAAAGTTCACAAGTACGGCAAAGGAATTTTAAATTTTCAGCACTCACATCTAGCCTTTCTTGCAACCATTTAGTTTCTAAATGCTTATGCCTCTTGCAATATATATCTTCTCTATTTGGTGCGTTCATGCAAACATGCACTCCACAAAAATCAACATGCTTATAGGAGACATTTTCATCATAACTAGTGCAATCATCATTAGTACTATGGATATTCAAAGAGTTTATACTAACAACATTGCAATCATGCTCATTATTCAAAGATTTAGTACCAAGCATTTTAATGCATTCTTCTTCTAGCACTTGAGCACAATTTTCCTTTCCATCAAACTCATGAAAGATATTAAAAAGACGAAGCGTATGAGACAAACTTAACTCTAATTGTTTTGTAGTTTTCTTTTATAAACTAAAGTAGTGATAAAACAAGAAACAAAAAGATTCGATTGCAAGATCTAAAGATATACCTTCAAGCACTCACCTCCCCGGCAATGGCGCCAGAAAAGAGCTTGATGTCTACTACGCAACCTTCTTCTTGTAGACGTTGTTGGGCCTGCAAGTGCACAAGTTTGTAGGACAGTAGCAAATTTCCCTCAAGTGGATGACCTAAGGTTTATCAATCCGTGGGAGGCGTAGGATGAAGATGGTCTCTCTCAAACAACTCTGCAACCAAATAACAAAGAGTCTCTTGTGTCCCCAACACGCCCAATACAATGGCAAATTGTATAGGTGCACTAGTTCGGTGAAGAGATAGTGATACAAGTGCAAAATAAATAGTAGATATAGGTTTTTGTAATCTAAAATAATAAAAACAGCAAGGTAACTAATGATAAAAGTGAGCGTAAACGGTATTGCAATGATAGGAAACAAGGCCTAGGGTTCATACTTTCACTAGTGCAAGTTCTCTCAACAATAATAACATAGATAGATCCTATAACAATCCCTTAACATGCAACAAAGAGTCACTCCAAAGCCACTAATAGCGGAGAACAAACATAGAGATTATGGTAGGGTACGAAACCACCTCAAAGTTATTCTTTCGGATCGATCTATTCAAGAGTTCGTACTAGAATAACACCTTAAGACACAAATCAACCAAAACCCTAATGTCACCTAGATACTCCATTGTCACCTCAAGTATCCGTGGGCATGATTATACGATATGCATCACACAATCTCAGATTCATCCAACCAACATAAAAGTACTTCAAAGAGTGCCCCAAAGTTTCTACCGGAGAGTCAAGAAAACGTGTGCCAACCCCTATGCATAGGTTCATGCGCGGAACTCGCAAGTTGGTAACCAAAACATACATCAAGTGGCACGTGATATCCCAATGTCACCACAGATAAGCACGGCAAGACATACATCAAGTGTTCTCATAAAAGACTCAATCCAATAAGATAACTTCAAAGGGAAACTCAATTCATCACAAGAGAGTAGAGGGGGAGAAACATCATAAGATCCAACTACAATAGCAAAGCTCGGGATACATCAAGATCGTGCCATAGAGGGAACACGAGAGAGAACACGAGAGAGAGAGATCAAACACATAGCTACTGGTACATACCCTCAGCCCCGAGGGTAAACTACTCCCTCCTCGTCATGGAGAGCGTTGGGCTGATGAAGATGGCCACCGGTGATGGATTCCCCCTCCGGCAGGGTGCCGAAATGGGCTCCCGAGAGGTTTTTGGTGGCTATAGAGGCTTGCGGTGGCGGAACTCCCAATCTATCTTTATTTTCCATGGTTTTAGGGTACGTAGGGTTATATAGGCGAAAGAAGTCGGTCGGGGGGTGCTCAAGGGGTCCACGAGACAGGGGGGCGCGCCCTATAGGAGGGGCGCCCCCTATCTCCTGGGCTCCTCGAGGGTCTTCTGACTTGATCTCCAAGCCTCCAGGATGATATTCTTCCAAAAAATCATGATGCCGAAGGTTTCATTCCGTTTGGACTCCGTTTGATATTCCTTTTCTTCGAAATACTGAAACAGGCAATAAAACAGCAATATGGGCTGGGCCTCCGGTTTGTAGGTTAGTCCCAAAAATGATATAAAAGTGTATAATAAAGCCCATAAACATCCAAAAAGAGTAATATAATAGCATGGAACAATAAAAAATTATAGATACGTTGGAGACGTATCAAGACACAACAAGAGCATGATCAAGATCTTTGTTTAACTTGGCATGGTCATCGCTGTGTGACTCCTCAAGAGACAAACGATGCCGACGCTCTTCCTCAAGAGCATTAGAGAGATCCGATATCTCATCGGCATAGTCACGACTATGACCTTCCATCTTAGAGATGGTTTCTTCGTGAGCCTCGATCATGTCATTGGCTTCACCAAGTTGTTGCAAGAGAGCAACAAAGTGCTTCTTGGATTTGCCCTTGAGCTTACTCATAAAAGACTCAAATTCATTGGCTTCCTCATTAGACCCCTCACTTTCATCAATGCCATCCGTCAAAGAGGGATTAGTAATGATGGTGGTTTTGATGTTGGGGGTTACCTTGTTGGTGGCTTTAGCCATGAGGCACTTGGCGGTGATGTTCTCATTGGGTGAATCGAAGAGAGACATCCGGGGAGTTGTGTCAATGGAAATGGATGCTGTAGGATCAGAAGTATGTCTAGAGGGGGGGTGATTAGACTACTTGACAACTTAAAAATCTTGCCTTTTGATTGGAGTAGTTTCTTAGCAAGTTCACAATGATAACCAAGACAAGTATCACCCTACACATGCAATTCTAGAGTTGTGGCAGCGGAAAGTAAATTGCACGTATAGTAAATGAGAGGTGGAGAAGAGCAAACGCAATGGAGACACGGAGATTTTTTCTCGTGGTTCCGATAGGTGGTGCTATCGTCAATCCACGTTGATGGAGACTTCAACCCACGGAGGGTAACGGCTGCGCGAGTCCACGGAGGGCTCCACCCACGAAGGGTCCACGAAGAAGCAACCTTGTCTATGCCATCATGGCTTACGCCCACGGAGGACTAGCCTTACTCGGGGTAGATCTTCACGAAGTAGGCGATCTCCTTGCCCTTACAAACTCCTTGGTTCAACTCCACATCATGACGGAGGCTCCCAAGCGACACCTAACCAATCTAGGAGGCACCACCCTCCAAAAGGTAATAGATGGGGTTGGTGATGATGAACTCCTTGCTCTTGTGCTTCAAATGATAATCTTCCCAACACTCAACTCTCCTCACTGATTTGGCTGTGGTGGAAGAAGGGATTGAGTGGAAAGCAACTTGGAAAGACTAGAAATCAAGTTTCATATGGTGGGAGTGGAGCAACTTGATCTCAACACAAGGGTAGGTAGTTTTCTTCTCAGAAATGTAAGGTAGGAGTGGTAGTTCTTTCGATGGCTCTCTCCACGAATGAAGAGGAGGTGGAGGGTATTTATAGCCTCCACACAAAATCCAACTGTTACACACATTTGACCAATCTCGGTCGGACCGAAGTTGACAACTCGGTCGGACCGAAAGTTCAAATCTTGTGAGCGTTGGGATTTTCGTGGGACCGAAAATACAATCTCGGTTGGACCGATTCTTCCAAAGTCTAGGGTTTGCCAATCTCGGTGGGACCGACTTTCTCATCTCGGTGACACCGATTTGAGTCTGAAGGTTCTGAAGCTTGGCAACACCAATTTCGAATGACCGAGTTTGGAATCGGAAAATCCGAGATTCTTAGGGTTTGGGTATATGGTGAGGTGGTTCATCTCGGTGTGACTGAGTTTGGAATCGGTGGGACCGAGATTACTTATGAGTTTATGTTGGAATGAAAGATTGCTGATTGTTTGAGAGATAAATCACTAAGCACTTTAGAGCAACCAGATCATCATCATAACCTCATCCCTTTTAATAGTATTGGCTTTCCTATGGACTCAATGTGATCTTGGATCACTAAACCAAAAATGGAGTCTTGAGCTTTTGCCAATGTTTTCCTTAGCATTTTGAGGGGTCCACATCATCGGTCATTGCCATACCCATATCAATGAACTTTCTCAAATATTCTCAAGAAATGATTAGTTCAATGATATATATGTTGTTATTAATTACCAAAACCACCGGGATTAGTTGCACTTTCAATCTCCCCTTTTGGTAATTGATGACAACATATAGATCAAAGCTTCGACAAATGATATAATCAATGAATAACATCGTCGCTTTGAGAAGTATGTGATAAGCAAGAGCTCCCCCTAAATTTGTGCATTATTTAAGATTTGCGTTTGAATGCAAATGCACAATCGATTAGGATCATGGGTTACTCTTCCATGTCACATACATCTTGGTGGAGCGCACAAAATGATGAGAATGAATAACATGCACCCAATCACCAAGACATGAGTAAATGATCATACAAGATATGAATGGAATATGATAGACATCAAGCACACATTAAGCACAATATGATCAAGCACTCATCAAGATAGAGCAAACGTAGTATCAAACACACGAAGTATCTCAAAGAACTCAAAAGTATCTCAAGGAAAACCGCAAACGAAAGAGCAAAAACGAGCACTCTCTCTCTCGAAGCCCTATGATCTATACAATTTCTCCCCCTTTGGCAACAAGTTACCAAAAGTTCGAAGGTATAGAGCTAATCGTCACTCGGGACTCTGCTGGCGGCTCTGTCTGCGTCGATGGAGTGGAGATAGCTGCATCTGCAAAGCTTCTGCTGAAGTCTGTGGAGCTGGAGGAGTGGATCTTGGAGCTGGTCTTTGGGCCGACGGAGCTGTAGGAGGTGCCGATGTAGTAGCCTGGGTCTCGACATCGGAATAGCAGCTGATCTGGGCTTTGTGGGCACTGGAGCAGGCTGCTCATAGTCATCCTGGACTAGATCATCTGCCATCTCCTTCATGAGTTCTGCCTTCTCCCTCTTAGCTTCCTCGATGTCTGCCTCAAGCTTGTTGACGGTGACCTGCACTTCAGTCAGCTTGACGTCCAGAGCATGGAACTTATCCTCAACTATCCTCTCAAGGCTCTCCTGAGACTGCACTATGCTGGCCAGGCGTAGCTCAATCCTCTGAGTGGCTTCAAGAAGTTGTTCTGCAACGCTCTTGGGCTTTGCTGCTGCTTCCTTCTCGGCTTTAGCTTGTTTAGCAGCTTCAGACTTAGCATGTCCTTCTACAGATGTGGGAGCATTCTCAGTCATCACAACCTCGTTGTCCTCATGTTCAGGCTGCAGTGGCAAGTGGGGTCTATCCAACAGGTAGGTGTCCGTGCCAAACTTGGCATTGATGAGCATCTGAATATGCGGAGCAAACCCACATGACCTCTTACGGTCACCTCATTCCTCTTGATAGTCTCGACTATCGTGTCCATCACCTTAAAAGGTGTCTTCGATCTAGAATGTGCAGCATGTTGATAGAGTACCCTCTTATCATGCGGTGGTCCTGACTTAGGCATCAAAGTATGCCTCGTAATGGTGTTGGTGGTTGGGAGACCTGCACAAGGTAGTAGATGAACCAAGCTTCCATATCTCTACATCCTTCTCATCTACCTCATTATACATGTTCTTCATTGACTCGTGATTTTTCTTCGAATGCCATAGACATCAATATCATCTTCCTTGAAACAGGTGCATTCAGCAATGCTCTCCATTCCTCAACAAGAGAATGGAATCTCGCCTTCATCATCCATACAATTCGCCATCCGGATAGAAGTGTGCGGTGGCATAGAATTGCATGATCATCTCATCGTTCCAGCGGTCAATTTCGACCAACGAACTCGCAATCCCACAAGCGGTGAAGCTTTCATGCACATGTGGGAAGTAGTCTTTGTGCTCTTCATCGTCGATGTATTCCCGATCAACGATCTGGTGTCGGAACAATTGGCTTCTTGTCCATGAGCACTGCCTCATAAAAGTCTTGTTGCTCTCTTGTGTGAAATCTTGAGTCAATGCTGTTCTTCTCCCGGTGGCATATGGATCTGCTTGCCTCCATAGCTCGAGACCTTTATCCTTTCTCTCCTTCATATTTTCAGCTCGAGGATGAGCATCATTATGAACTGGCAATTTCATGCGAGCTTGAGCAAAACATGAGCCTCATCATCGATTCTGCGGTGGCACATTGTCCTTCTTCTTTTCTCAAGCGGTATGTTCCTCACAGTCTTCTTGGGCTTGGCAGCTGGTTTGGCTTGGGCTGCCTTTCTTTGGAGCTGAAGGCTTAGCTTTAGGAGGTGCTCCTGCCTCGATGGCATCTCCCATCAACTTCGCTTCGAGGTGGCTGAGGTGCTTCCTCATCGTAATCATCATCATCATCGCTAGCTCTTCATGAACTTTCCTCTTCCTCTTGGAAGTCTTCTTGATTTTGCTGGAGGTTTCTTCCATGCTGAGCTTCTGTGCAACAGAGGATTTCTTCACCTTGCTTGTGCCTTTCTTTGACTGTTGCCCTTGATATCCCTTGGAAACCACTTGCCTTTTAGGCTTTGAAGTTATCTCCTCATCAGCAATGAAATCTGAGTCTTCCTCATCTGAATTTCTCTTCCTCCTGCGCCTCAGTGGCAGCCGCAGTAGTCCACTTGGAGTGCTTCTCTCTCCATCATCTGAAAAACTGCTTGCCTCTGGACTTGTAGCTGCCTCTGGAATCTCAACTGGCATCTCAGACCTGTTCTGACTGTCACTTCCTTCAGACATGACTGACAACCTGTGAATAGAATAGATATAGGCAGAATAGAAGAGTTATCACAAACTGCAGAGGATTTTGCAAAAAGAATGAGTTCAAACTTTAGTTTTAGGTTTTCACAGAATACATGTCGGTCTGACCGAGTCTATCAATTCGGTGAAACCGAAATGTCTAAACAGACCATATACACCACTTTCGGTGGGACCGAAATGGGTTTCGGTCTAGCCGAGACTACTAGGGTTTCACTGAATCTTCACTTCGGTCTTACCGATTTGCACAACTCGGTTTCACCGAAAAGTGCAGTGCAATGGCCAGAGGCCAAATCGGTCAGTCCGAAAATGCAGAATCGGTCACACCGAGATGTGTTCGGCGGAAACCTAACCCTAAAATTTTCACTCGAAATTTGTTCTATGATCTAAACGGCTGGATAGGGAGATCTCAATCTTGGCAAGAAACATGGCAACGCCTATCGTGCATAGAATCAGCGGTTGGAACACGAGAGGGATGAAACTCACCCAATGCGGTGGAGCTTCACTACGGCGGCAACGGCGCGATGAGAAAGTCCGTTGACGGCGATGGAGACCCGCGGCGAGGGCGCACAGGCGACGGCGGAGACGATCCGGAGACCAAGGCGACGGCAGCTAAGGGTTTGAGGGCGAAGCGTTTGAAGAAGTAATCAACGCGCTCGTCCTCGAGTATTTATACCCTTCGCTGTCGGTGGGACTGAGTTTGAAAACTTCGGTGGGACCGAGATGGTTAATGCGTGCGATTACTCACTTGATCACGCCGAAATTTGAAACTTCGGTTTCACCGAGGTGAAAACCTAGATCAATCCAAGTGATTTGGTCATCCGATTTGAGTATATTGGTTTGACCGAAAGTACTTAGAAGGTTTTGGAAGTTAGGCTTTTGACGGATCGGTGGCTCCGAGTGCTCCTCACCCGGTCTGTCCGAAAAAGTCTTGTTCAAAGTTTGTGATATAAGCATGAATAGAGTTTGAGACAAGAAAGCATAGATAGCTAGGGGAGGAACTTAGGCATTCTTGTCCATCCATTTGGTCAGAAAAGAAAGAAAACCAAAAAGACCAAAGCAACAAATGGATGTCCTTGAATGGATAAAATCATGCATCCAACATGCTCACACAATAAGATAGCAAATGAAATATGTGTCAAACATGCACAAACAAAACACTAACAGCTAGCACACAATTTGGCGATGACTAGGTCATCTATATATGAGTATATTGACTTAGGAGTCAAATGAGAACATTTGATCATAGGTCATACTCATCGTTTAAGCACAAGTGGGGTTACCACTTTTCCATAAAGCATTAATGTGTTCACATCATTAGAAGATGCTTTAGCTCATTTCTTTAGAGCAAAGCTCCCCCTTGATGTGAGAGCCCCTTTTAAAGGGTCAAACTAACCTTGGGTTGTCGTTGAAGACTTCATGTAGATGTTGAAGATGTGGATGCTCAATGTTGATGAAGATCATCAAGAGTTGGGAGCAATCCTTTGGATTCGGGCACTTTCAATACCTACATGGGTTAGTCCCACAAGGAACAAACAAGAATATCCATGGACATAGATTGAAGTTCACAATAGATGATGTCCATGAAAGCAATGATTACCTTGTCCCTTGACTTACCAACATGAGGGTTTGTGACTCCATGAACTAGTGCAAGATGTGGAAGTTGATTGCACAAGTCCTTGCCAAAATGAATATGAGTGAAGTATGTTGGCGGAGTCACCCTCAAGAACTTTCTAGTTCTTCTTCTTCGGGATCCACATCATCTTGATGGGAATCCTTGGGGTAGTAGTTGAGCTTGTTGAAGTAGAACTTGAAGTTGCCTTGGGAACCCACTTGTCCATGGCCTTGGGTGCTTCAATGAATGCATCAATCTCCTCTTGAAGCTTGTCCTTGCCCTTTAGCTTGTGGTCTTGTGGTGGAAGGTCATCTTGAGCTTGTTCCTCATTGGAAGAAGTAGGATCATACTTCTCCTCTTGAGAGACAAACTTTGGAGTGGGATATTGACCTTCTTCCCATTCAACACCCTCGGCGTTGAACTTTCGCTCAAAACCAATTCCTTGATTCTTCCGGTGTCTTCCTTGTTTGCGAACAATTTCCTCAAAGCTCTTGCTTCCGCAAGACTCTTGTAGACACCTTTCTCTATAATCCCTTTCAATAGACTATTTTCTTGCTCAAGTGAAACTTGGCTTGAAACATTGTTAGTGGAATCAAGAGAATTACTAGGAGTAACAACATTTGATTTAGCATGATTATTGTTACTACTAGATGAAGAATTTTTCTTATGCTTGTCATGCTTAGTTTTGATAGGTGGCAAGAAATTAGACAAGAGAAGTCGTTTGGCAAGATATGAAGAACTCTTCTTTCAAGATCGTCATTGATAGCTTTTAGAAACTCATGTTCTTGCTCTAGATTGAGCTTCTCGAGCGTAGCTTCTCATGAGATCTTAGGAGCTCTCTATGATCTTCTTGAGTTGTTTCATGAGCTAACTTAAGAGTGTTTAGTTCTTTAGTTAGACGCTCAATCTCCTTCATAGCATTGTCATTCGACTCATCTCGACTATAAAGACTACTAGCATGTTCATCATTACTAAGCTCACTAGATTTATCATGTAAAAGCTCATCTTCACCAAGCAAGTCATCCTCATCACTATCAAAGTCAATAAACTCAGGATGTGATACCTTGGGGCCTTTTGCCATGAAGCATCTTCCAATTCCCTCATTTGGTGAATCAAATATGTCATAGGAGTTGGAGTTGGAGGACACGAGAGCAAGACCGCAACACCTTCATCTTGATCAGATTCGGAGTTGGAGTGATAGCTTCTTTCGGAGTGATTGTCGGAGTCGGAGCCGGAAACCCATTCACCAACATGAGCTTGATGTTTTCTTCTTGTGTAGCTCCTTGATGACTTGTCCTTTCTTTCCGAATCCTTGCTTCTCCGAGAGGATCTTCGTTCATAACGATCATCTCTACTCCTTCTCTCTTTTAGGCGACTCTTCTCTGGAGCTTCTTCTTCTTGGAGATTCTTCTCTTCTCTTGTGGGAGTCGAACACTCATTTGAGTAGTGTCCGGTCTTCCACAGTTGTAGCAGTTTCGATCACGACTAGAAGATCTCTTTTCATCATATGATCTAGACTTTGAGCTTCTTTCCTTGCTTCTACTCTTGTAGAATTTGTTGAAGTTCTTCACCATTAGGCTTATCTCTTCATTGGAAACTAGCTTGTCACTTGAGGATGTGGGAGCTTCAACTGCAGCTTTGTAAGCACCACTTGACTTGTTGTGAAGCTCTTCCTTATCTTTAAGTGTCATCTCATGAGCAACAATCCTTCCAATGACTTGGTAGGCTTGAGATCTTTGTAGTTTGGCATCATTTGAATCAAAGTGCACACGGTGTCATACTTTCCATCCAAAGCTCTGAGAATCTTCTTGATGATGAATCGGTCGGTCATTTCTTCGCTTCCTAAGCCTGCCATCTCATTGGTAATGAGAGCAAGCCTAGAATACATTTCGGCGACTCCTTCACCTTCCTTCATCTTGAACTTGTCAAGCTGACCTTGAAGAACATCTAGCTTTGATTCCTTCACGGACTCGGTACCTTCGTGCATTTCGACCAAAGTATCCCAAATCTCTTTTGCATTCTCAAGACGGCTGATCTTGTTGAACTCCTCGGGACACAAAGCATTGAAGAGAATGTCACAAGCTTGAGCATTGTTCTGTAACATCCGCAACTCATCCGCAGAGCTTCGCGATCCGAACTTTTCCTTCTTCAAGAACTCACCTTGCAAGCCAACACAAATAATGCCCCATGCGGCGGGGTTATGTCCAAGAATATGCATTTTCATTTTATGCTTCCAACTAGCAAAGTTTGAACCATCAAAGTAAGGACCTCTCTGAAAATTACCCTCACTAGACGCCATACTCTCCTAGGTTGTGAAACCAAGCTTATGGAGTCCAATGCAATGGAAACCAATCCAATGGAGACCAAAGCTCTGATACCACTTGTAGGATCGGAAGTATGTCTAGAGGGGGGGTGATTAGACTACTTGACAACTTAAAAATCTTGCCTTTTGATTGGAGTAGTTTCTTAGCAAGTTCACAATGATAACCAAGACAAGTATCACCCTACACATGCAATTCTAGAGTTGTGGCAGCGGAAAGTAAATTGCACGTATAGTAAATGAGAGGTGGAGAAGAGCAAACGCAATGGAGACACGGAGATTTTTTCTCGTGGTTCCGATAGGTGGTGCTATCGTCAATCCACGTTGATGGAGACTTCAACCCACGGAGGGTAACGGCCATGAGTCCACGGAGGGCTCCACCCACGAAGGGTCCACGAAGAAGCAACCTTGTCTATGCCATCATGGCTTACGCCCACGGAGGACTAGCCTTACTCGGGGTAGATCTTCACGAAGTAGGCGATCTCCTTGCCCTTACAAACTCCTTGGTTCAACTCCACATCATGACGGAGGCTCCCAAGCGACACCTAACCAATCTAGGAGGCACCACCCTCCAAAAGGTAATAGATGGGGTTGGTGATGATGAACTCCTTGCTCTTGTGCTTCAAATGATAATCTTCCCAACACTCAACTCTCCTCACTGATTTGGCTGTGGTGGAAGAAGGATTGAGTGGAAAGCAACTTGGAAAGACTAGAAATCAAGTTTCATATGGTGGGAGTGGAGCAACTTGATCTCAACACAAGGGTAGGTAGTTTTCTTCTCGAAATGTAAGGTAGGAGTGGTAGTTCTTTCGATGGCTCTCTCCACGAATGAAGAGGAGGTGGAGGGTATTTATAGCCTCCACACAAAATCCAACTGTTACACACATTTGACCAATCTCGGTCGGACCGAAGTTGACAACTCGGTCGGACCGAAAGTTCAAATCTTGTGAACGTTGGGATTTTCGTGGGACCGAAAATACAATCTCGGTTGGACCGATTCTTCCAAAGTCTAGGGTTTGCCAATCTCGGTGGGACCGACTTTCTCATCTCGGTGACACCGATTTGAGTACGAAGGTTCTGAAGCTTGGCAACACCAATTTCGAATGACCGAGTTTGGAATCGGAAAATCCGAGATTCTTAGGGTTTGGGTATATGGTGAGGTGGTTCATCTCGGTGTGGTGAGTTTGGAATCGGTGGGACCGAGATTACTTATGAGTTTATGTTGGAATGAAAGATTGCTGATTGTTTGAGAGATAAATCACTAAGCACTTTAGAGCAACCAGATCATCATCATAACCTCATCCCCTTTTAATAGTATTGGCTTTCCTATGGACTCAATGTGATCTTGGATCACTAAACCAAAAATGGAGTCTTGAGCTTTTGCCAATGTTTTCCTTAGCATTTTGAGGGGTCCACATCATCAGTCATTGCCATACCCATATCACTGAACTTTCTGAAATATTCTCAAGAAATGATTAGTTCAATGATATATATGTTGTTATTAATTACCAAAACCACCTGGGGATTAGTTGCACTTTCAGATGCCATGGCCATTGCTTCACTATCTTCATCATCACCGTCATCCTCACGGTATTCTTCTTGAACCACCAACCCTCGAGTAGGAGTCTTCTTAGTGAAGTTGTTCTTGTTGGGGAAGGACTTGGCTTTGTATTTTCGGATGAGCTTGCCACCATTGTCTTCCCGCTTCTCGTAAGGACAATCCGCAACGAAATGGATCACATTGCCATAGTTGTAACAAGTTCTTACTCGTTGCTTGCCCTTGAAGCCACTTGAGTTGTTCTTGTTGAAATTGGGCCTTGAGTTCTTCTTGCTCCAAAATTGCCATGAAGCAAGAGCCATGTGCTCATGATAATCATATGTTGTATCTTCGGGGTTGCTCTCCTCATCTTCCTCTTCTTCCACAATAACCTTGGCCTTCAATGCAAGGTTGGGCTTCTTTTCCCTTTGAGAGCAGAGCACCGCGTTATCGGCGGTCTTGTCCAAGATGCTCATTGCAACGAACTCATCCAACACTTCACTTGAGGTCATGGAGTGGAAGTCCGGTCTTTGACGAATGACAGAGGACATGGCCTTGTTGTAGGGCATCATGGCCTTGAGGAACTTGTGCTTGATCCAATTGTCATCCATGTCCTTGCTCCCATGATCTCGGAGTGAGACCGCGAGTTTGGTTACTCTCCGAAAGAGCTCACGAGGTTCTTCGTCTTCTTTCATTGCAAACTCATCAGCTTCATCTTGCACCACTTCATAGTTGGAGCGTTGAATGCTTGTGCTTCCCCTATAAAGAGACACAACGCATTGCCATGCGTCTTTGGCCATGGCATGGGGTCGGAGATGAGGGAGATCTTCAGGGAGGATAGCATCTTGGATGATGAAGAGAGCATTCTCATTGAATTGATTATCCACTTCTTCTCTAGGGGTGAAGTTGCTTTGGTCATGTGGATAGAAACCTTCTTCAATGATTCTCCAAAGATTAGTATTCACGTGATTTAAATGACGCTTGAAGCAATACACCCAAGAATCAAAATCCTCATTTTTCACAATATTAGGAGGAGGGTTGTCATTATTTAAATGAGTAGAGGGAATCGGTCCTCCATAAGTCGGGGGTTCCACATGGGCAAAGATGCCGGTGTCATTTCTACCACTAGTAGAAGGACCCTTCTTACTATTAGCTTCCCCCTTGTTGGAGTTAGCATTCGTCACCTTGTTAGTGGGATCACCCACTTTCAACGACGAGGTAGGTAGCTTAAGTCCTTCGAAGAATTTATTAAACATGCTTCCAACCGTGGTTGTCATGGAGGTTTTCAATGTGTCCAAGGCCACGTTGAATTCCTCACGGGACACTGCGGTTTCCCCATCACCCGTAGACGAGGTCAGATTCACACCGTAGTGCTCCTACTCCCCACCGTCTACGGTGTCAACCATACTCTTCGGACGGGAAAGTCCTTAATGAAGAGACGAGGCTCTGATACCAATTGAAAGGATCGATATAGTTGACTAGAGGGGGGGTGAATAGGCAACTAACAATTTTAGCTTTTCTTTACCAAATTAAACTTTGCATCAAAGTAGGTTGTCTAAATATGCAACTAGGTGAACAACCTATATGATGCAACAACAATAAGTGTACAAGCAAGCAAGGGATACAACACAAATAGCTTGCACAAGTAAAGGCACGAGATAACCAAGAGTGGAGTCGATGGAGACGAGGATATGTTACCGAAGTTCCTTCCTTTTGAGGGGAAGTACGTCTCCGTTAGAGCGGCGTGGAGACACAATGCTCCCCAATAAGCCACTAGGGCCACCGTATTCTCCTCACGCCCTCAAACAATGCGAGATGCCGTGATTCCACTATCGGTGCCCTTGAAGGTGGCAACCGAACCTTTACAAACAAGGTTGGGGCTATCTCCATAACTTAATTAGAGGCTCCCAACAACACCACGAAGCTTCACCACAATGGACTATGGCTCTGAGGTGACCTCAACCGTCTAGGTGCTCAAACACCAAAGAGTAACAAGATCCGCTAGGGATTAGTGGGGGAATGAAATTTCTCTTGGTGGAAGTGTAGATCGGGGCCTTCTCAACCTATCTCGAGCAACTCAACAAGTTTGATTGGCTAGGGAGAGAGATCGGGTAAAAATGGAGCTTGGAGCAACAATGGAGCTTTTGGGGGAAGAGGTAGGTCAACTTTGGGGAAGAAGACCCCTTTATATAGTGGGGGGAACAATCCAACTATTACCCCCAAGCAGCCCCGCACAGAGCGGTACTACCGCTTGAGCGAGCGGTACTACCGCTGAACCTGCGGTACTACCATCCCCTCCTAGTGGTACTGCGCGCACACGAGGGGAGCAAGGACCTGGGCCCAGAGCGGTACTACCGCGGAGGTAAGGGCGGTACTACCGCCACTACTACCGCAGTTATTTCCGCACAACCCGACACGAGAAAACGAGGCCTCGAGTCGAGGCGGTAGTAGCCCGGAGCCTCAGCGGTACTACGGCCGAAGACAGCAAGCGGTACTACCGCTGAGGAGCGGTACTACCGCTTGATGTGCTTTGGCGGTACTACCGCTGAGGACCGCGGTACTACCGCTGGGACCAGTCAGGGCAAGCTAGGAGGGGAAAGGGAACTCCATTGAAGCGAAAAGGAACAGCGGGTGCGATAAGGATGTGTACGTGTTGATTCCACCCTAGCCATACCAAAGCGGATCCCCTCTTGATAGTACGGTGACTCCTACGAGACTAGTCCACCAACAAAGAAATGAAGGAGCTTCACCATCTTGAATAAAACACCGACGGGAGGGAATCGTCTCGTGCCAAAGGATGAATCTATGAAAAACTCAATGCACACGATTAGTCCGCAAAATCATTGTCATCAATCACCAAAACACCTTGGGGATAAATATGCCCTTACAATTAGTTTCAACATTTATAAGATTACCTGAGATATAATGTTTGATTATTTGACCGTTCACCACCTTCGGATTTGTGCCTTCGAAGCTGTTGATGTTTATGGCACCGGAATGATAGACCTCCTCGATAACATAAGGGCCTTCCCATTTAAAGAGAAGTTTTCCTGCAAAAAATCTTAAACGAGAGTTGAATAGCAACACATAATCACCTACGTTAAACTCACGCTTTTGTATCCTTTTGTCATGCCATCTTTTAACTTTTTCTTTAAACATCTTGGCATTCTCATATGCCTAGGTTCTCCATTCATCTAGTGAGCTAATATCAAATAACCTCTTCTCACCGGCAAGTTTGAAATCATAATTGAGCTCTTTAATGGCCCAATATGCCTTATGTTCTAGTTCAAGAGGTAAGTGAAATGCTTTTCCACAAACCATTTTATATGGAGACATACCCATAGGATTCTTATATGTAGTTCTATAAGCCCATAATGCATCATCAAGTTTCTTGGACCAATTCTTTCTAGATCTATTAATAGTCTTTTTCAAAATTAATTTGAGCTCTCTATTACTTAACTCTACTTGACCACTAGACTGTGGGTGATACGGATATGCAATTCTATGATTAACATCATACTTAGCAAGCATTTTACAAAAAGCACCATGAATAAAATGTGAACCACCATCAGTCATGAGATATCTAGGGACTCCAAACCTCGGAAAAATAACTTCTTTAAGCATCTTAATAGAGGTGTTATGATCAGCACTACTAGTTGGAATAGATTCTACCCACTTAGCAATGTAATCAACAGCAACTAAAATATGTGTATATCCATTAGAGGCAGGAAACGGTCCCATATATTCAAAGCCCCAAACATCAAATGGTTCAATAACAAGAGAATAATTCATAGGAATTTCTTGACGTCTACTAATATTACCAATTCTTTGACATTCATCACAAGACAAGACAAACTTACGAGCATCTTTGAAGAGAGTAGGCCAATGAAAACCGGATTGCAATACCTTATGTGCAGTTCTATCTCCAGCGTGGTGTCCTCCATATGCCTCGGAGTGACACTTGCGTAGGATCTGTTCCTGTTCATGCTTAGGTACACAGCGTCTAATAACACCATCTACTCCTTCTTTATAAAGGTGTGGGTCATCCCAGAAGTAATGTCTTAAATCATAAAAGAACTTTTTCTTTTGCTGGTATGTGAAACTAGGCGGTATAAATTTAGCAACAATGTAATTAGCATAATCAGCATACCATGGAGTAGTACGAGAAGCATTTATGACAACTAATTGTTCATCAGGTAAGCTATCATCAATAGGTAGTGGGTCATCAAGAACATTCTCTAACCTAGACAAGTTGTCTGCAACGGGTTCTCAGCTCCCTTTCTATCAATAATATGCAAATCAAATTCTTGTAGCAAGAGAACCCATCTAATAAGTCTAGGTTTAGCATCTTTCTTTTCCATAAGATATTTAATAGCAGCATGATCAGTGTGAATAGTTACTTTAGAATCAATAATATAAGGTCTGAACTTATCACATGCAAATACAACTGCTAAGAATTCTTTTTCAGTAGTAGCATAATTTCTCTGTGCAGTGTCTAGAGATTTACTAGCATATTGAATAACATTTAACTTCTTATCAACTCTTTGTCCTAGAACAGCACCTACATCATAATCGCTAGCATCACACATAATTTCAAAGGGTAAATTCCAATCAGGTGGCTGAACAATAGGTGCAAAAATCAAAGATTTCTTAAGTATTTCAAATGCTTCTACACAATCATCATCGAAGACAAAAGGAATATCTTTTTGCAATAAATTAGTCAGAGGCCTAGAGATTTTAGAAAAGTCCTTAATGAACCTCCTATAAAAACCGGCATGACCAAGGAAACTTCGTATACCTTTAATGTCCTTGGGACACGGCATCTTTTCAATAGCATCAACTTTAGCTTTATCAACTTCAATACCTCTTTCAGAAATTTTATGCCCCAATACAATGCCTTCATTAACCATAAAGTGGCACTTCTCCCAATTCAAAACAAGACTAGTATCTTCACATCTCTGCAAAACTCGATCAAGGGTGCTCAAGCAATCATCAAAGGAGGATCCATAAACGGAGAAATCATCCATGAATACCTCACAAATCTTTTCACAAAAGTCAGAGAATATAGCCATCATGCATCATTGAAAGGTAGCAGGTGCATTACATAAACCAAAAGGCATACGTCTATAAGAAAAAGTATCGAAAGGGCAAGTAAAAGTAGTCTTTGCTTGATCGTCCATTGACACAGGTATTTGAGAGAAACCAGAATAACCATCTAGAAAGCAGAAATTGTATGTTTGGATAGTCTTTCTAGCATTTGATCAATAAAAGGTAAAGGGTAATGATCTTTCTTAGTAGCCTTATTTAATTTACGAAAATCAGTTACCATCCTATAACCTGTAATAATTCTTTGCGGGGTCAATTCATCTTTATCATTAGGAATGATGGTAATACCTCCCTTCTTAGGGACACAATGGACAGGACTTACCCATTGACTATCATCAACGGGGTAAATTATACCTGCCTCGAGGAGCTTTAGTATTTCCTTTCTTACCACTTCTTTCATCTTAGCATTTAACCGTCTTTGATGATCTCTAACTGGTTTGGCATCTTCTTCCAATTTTATTTTGTGTTGGCATAGAGTGGGACTAATGCCCTTAAGATCATCAAGAGTATATCCAATAGTAGCACGGTGCTTCTTCAGAGTTTTCAATAATCTTTCCTCTTCTTGCTCTGAAAGGTTAGCACTAATAATAACATGATATATCTTATTTTCATCAAGATAAGCATATTTAAGAGTATCAGGTAACGGTTTAATCTCAAACACTGGATCACCCTTGGGTGGTGGAGGATCCCCTAGGATTTTAATAGGCAAGTTGTGTTTCAGAATAGGACCCTGTTTAAAGAATACTTCATCCTCCTCTTCCCGGGCTCCCCCGCGGGCATGAAGCACCTGGATGGGTGCGCCGCGGCGCGCTGAGTCCGCCGGTGTGCCGGGCACCACCGGAGGTGGCCCGTGCCGCCCGGGAGAGCGTCGGCGCCCGCTCGGCCTCGCCTCCCCTGCCTCTGCTCTGTTCGAGCGGGAGGTAGGAGACGGCCTGAGCACCGGGCCCCGCTCGTCAGCGACCCGGTGGGCGGGCCCGCCGTTTAAGTGGAAACGGCTTCGGCCGGATCCGCCTCCCTGCTGGCGCGTGCCCTCATGGCCGCCTTGACGTGGCCTCCCAGCGCACATGAGAGGCTGGGCCAGGCCCAGTGGCGCCCTGCTGCTAAACCTCGCTCGGTGCGCGCCGCCGCCGCCCAGATCCAGCCCATTTGGGTAAAAACCTTTTCCTCTTTCTTTTCTGTACAGTTTGTAAAATCCATAAACAATCCAAATTAACTCCAAATTGGGTGGTTCAAATTTCTAGTAGTTCCTAAAATCATTCCCTATCACATGGTGCTATTTGCACATTTTTCCAGAATCATTTCCTTCACAAATATTTATCAAATCCTGTTTTTCCATTTCTGTGATGAACTTTAGAAAATCACAGAGAGCTCAAAATTGATCCAAATGCCATGATTCAAACTCCTAGATGTCTATAAGTTAAAAACTTAGTTTTTGAACATTTTTACTAATACTTTCTGTATCACCTAAAATAATGGTCTATTCCTTTATATATAGCCAACTTTGCAAATTCATAGGAAAATCATCTCAACTCCTAATCCAGTGAAACCAATTCCTAGATGCTTCTAAAATCATCGTTTGTTATATGGGTGCCTTTGCTCATTTTTCAAAAATATTTCTGTACACTTCCTGCAAATCCATAAACCCCTTGATTCCATAATATCAAAATGTTCAGAGATATCCACTGATCCAATTCCAATGAAACCACTTTGGTTATTTTTCATATAACCAGAGATATCCTAGAAAAGTCCAACTCACATTTTTAGAGCACTTTTATTTCCTGCCTTGTTGTGTTGCTTATTGTGTTTGTTTCCGACGTTAGTTGACGAAGTAGACGGAGTACTTGGAGAAGGACCAGAAGATTTCAAGACTCTGATGAACCAGGCAAGCATCCCTTTGACCATGTCTATGAAACCCTTTTTATGCATGTCATATAGCACCATATTGTTGTTGCAACGGAATCATGATGAGGTGGTATCCACTTTGATGGTTGCCACCGTACTTCCTCGTTGATACTTGCATTGTGCATGACCCTACCTTCCTATGAGGGTTATGACGGTGGGAGTAGATAGGATGCTAAAGTAGTGCTATGCAAAAAGGGACGGGAATATGCATGGTGATGGAGACAAAGTATTTTCAAAAGACTTTTCGAAAACCCCATCGGGTGCCACTTATGCCCGGGGGAGATGATGAGATGGGTAACCACTTGATGACGAAGTGGTGTACCGAGGAAAGTGTGTGTGTTGTTTTCGAAAACAGATTAGATTTAAGATTTGTCATCTGTCCCAACCTTACATGCGCAACCACTCTACCCTTATATGGGAAAGGGCATTATTGATTACCTAGACCGATACTAGCTTGGATCCCGCATTACTAGTGACGGGGGAGAGTTGGTGCTCTCTCTCGGGACGGGGTCATGCCAGGTAGGGCGGCCATGACTGTTTTCACAGGGCAACGGACACACGTTGGTACCCCGTGCCAGTGGTATGTGATAATTATGGGAGCAAGGCTCCATGAAAGTGTTATGTGAAATGTTGGGCACGGTGGTTACTGCCAATCGAGTGGACTCCATGTTAGTGTCGTCTAGGGAAAGGTAGTGATCGGGTGCTTACCCCGGGTACTTGAGGTATCGCGGGTCGTGGGTGACACGGAAGTTCCCCGGATCTTGTGGGTACAGTGTGCAACCTCTGCATAGTGTAAAACTATTCGAATAGCCATGTCCACGGTCAAGGATAGTTGGGCGGTGCTGCTTAAACTATGTCCAGAGTTTTGCAACCGTGTGTGTGAGCTGATAAAACTACTTGGGTCAAGTCAAAGGACTTGGCATGATTGAGTTGGGTTGGTGCCCACTCTATTTATGTTGATATCTGTAACCTGTCCTCATGGTTACTTGAATTCTCTTGATGCATGTCTTACAAGTTGTTGAACATGTCATTGCTCTCAAAACTAGCTTTCTGCAAAAATTTACCTATATCATGCATTGTTGTATCTTGAACCAAAACATGTGTTGCTTGCGAGTACATTCAAAGTACTCATTGGCTTGCCACTGGTTATTTTATTGGCCGTGCATGAAAGAACAGGATATGATGAGGAATACTTGATTTAACATGCAAGCTAGGGCGCTTCCCGGTCGAGAATGCCCGTAGGGTTAAGGCGATGGCATGGGTCCAAGTTATCGATTTAAGATTTCATTGCAATGTTATACTCAAGACTTGACCATAATGGTCCTACTTGTGTAAGACGGTATGTATGGATGTAAGACTCTTGTTATTCAGCTTCGTGTGTTCAAGTGAGCATTGATCTCTGGGGATCATCTTTGACACGCAGCAATCGGTGATCACGACTTATGAGTCGGGGTCCCCACAGAGCTGGTATCGAGCCATCCCGACCGTAGGAAGCCTTAGTTAGCATGGTCGTTAGTTAGGTAAAACTATTTCCAAAACTACTACTAGTTTTCAAAACTATCTACTTCTCTTCCTTCTCGCTTTTTGAAAACTAACGATACTTTCCTTATTGATCTCTTCCCTTCAAAACCTTTGGTCGCTAGAACCCTTATGCCCTCGCCACCGGATTCCTTGTAATCCTCGTGGATAATCTAGAAGGAAGATGCCTTGCGGACATTCACCCACACCTCCCGAACACAAGATTGGCGACATCACAACAAGACGATACCAATGAAGATACATCCTCGAGGAATGAGGACACGAAGACCTGGAGATGGTGACACACTTGACACGCCCCAAGATGATGCAACCTTAGCCTCGATGATCGGGGCATAGAATATGCAAGATCATGATATACATCGCTAATAGAGTCACCCCGTCACTACCGTTGTTGTATCGGCAACCACCGATGGATGAGAACCTAGCCATTTGGTCCGCCTCACCATAGTGAGCAGGAAAACAGTTCTCCTCATCCCCGCTCTTGGTGTCGATGTTGTCATCAACGTAATCGATATGATGGACCTCTATTACGCCTACGATAATGTCAATGCATAAAGGATTACCTACCTGGTACCATCGACGGCTTAGAAGACAAAAAGGATCGTCATGATTAAGAAGACAATAGAAGACCAAGTCAATGCAGTTATGAGGAGCCACCTTCACCCCATCACTTCAACAGGCAAGAAGTTGTTGAAGAATCTTGAGCTCAACCGGATTGTTTCATCGAACAACTACAAGAGACGTAGCAACACCGAGGAAAACTCGAAGATCGCATGAGGCACAAGGCACGACTCATCGAGTCCGAGAACCCCTAGGGTAGGATGAGTCGTGTACCCCCTATGCGCAGTCGAGTCCGTATGATAGTTCGAATAGAACCATGATTGTGTGTTGCTTGTTTTTATTTGTTTGTGTTTTGATATAGGTTGCACTTTTGCCCTAGGCGACAAGCATGCGACTATATCACCTTCCTCACCTTGTTTCTTTTGTTTGGCCCTCTTTGCACCTGTTTGTTTGCACTAGCACTATAGAACCCCCTTTAGGCATTCCCCTCCTCTATGATACCTCTCCCTCTCATCTCTCTCCTCAACCAAAGACCGGCAAGACAAGGTACACCGAGGATTCTACTTCGACAACCAACAAGCACTGGAGACTTTTGTTGCAGCCTCCTCGACCAAGTGCAACCCAGTAGCGTTATGTCTACTCCTCAAGATTAGGAACCCATTCCTAGACCCTTCGGGACTTCATAAGATACCCTAGCTCAAATCCTTAACCATGTGCTTAACCCACAGAATTGCAAGAGAACCTGTTAAGCCTCTGTAACCTTGCTTATCACTGGGTTCATTAGGGAACTAGTGGACATAGTGAACGAGCACATTATCATCCTAAGATAGCACCAAAACTGACGATGCCATAGGGTAGACCAATTCAAGGATATAGGAACAGAGGACAAATGACTTGGTGAGTTTATATCAATGACTTTGAGGAATTATCTGAGACTCTTCAGAAGATTATAAGGCTTTCATGTTGGTAGATGAACTTGGTGGGATCATGATTATAGGGTAGCATAGCTTTCATTACCCCTGAGTAAATTGGATCTAATAGGACAATTATGATCGCAAGCTGAAATTCTTGGAAGTATTTGGATTTGTCTTAGCCATGGGATATTGATAGGAGAGAGTTGATATTACGTAAATGACTTGGGGGAACATGTAGGAATTCTCGTTGGACAAGAGATTTGGATTTTAGTAGGTGATTCTAGTTGAATATGGATGCTGAGTATGTCTACATGGTTCGGAGTAAATTGGATTTAGACTGATGATCTCGAACATGATACCATGTTTCTCGGTGGACGATAAACTAGGAGATTGGACTAATTGTCGGAGTTTATTTAGGGAGTCTATATAAGATTGACCTTGGAGTTTACTTGACCATGATAATGGAAATTGGTGGACTGACTATAGTAAGGTAGCCTTCCCAGTATTTGTGGATTATAGGATATTAGAAGATCATGTGGAAGACCATAACCATTGGGTTTGTAGAATTAAATGGATTATGTAGTGATTGATGGAAGTTAATGGGCTGTTGCAATTGATTCATAGGAAGGAAACAAGATCTTGGAGTGGCTTACGACGTGTTTCCTGAGGATAGAGGTGCTTTATCTTAGACCTTGGAAGAATGGGCTAAGCACTTGGATTGTCACGTTCAAGCTTAGCAACTTATATGTTCTACCCATGGATTTTTAGGGATAGACATACATATGAGTTTGGGGATTGTAGACATATATGATTCTGTTAGACCTCCTCTCGGGAGCCATGAGGATATGAATCACATGAGTGATGATTGGAGTTGACCTACGCAAAATGATGCTATCGGTGATATGATGTGATTTGTTTAAAGGACTTGATAGACTATTGGCATCTCAGAAACCGTGCTTAAAGATAAGATGATAAATGTTCACTCGCACACTAGAATCCTTGAAACCCTTAAGCCCTACCAAGCTACAACATGGTCGATCAGGACCTTAGGGCCTTCACACTAGATCTAGAACCACCTTGGCCCACACTCAACATGACCACCACTAATTCCCCAGCCTACTTTATGTACCCCGTGAAAAACGTCTTCATGGAGCACTTAGACAAGATAGTTGTCATCATTATTTGGTGACCTACTTGTCTACCCGAAGACGGAAGGAGGACCGTTCAGCTGGTCAGGGAACATCTGAAGACCGCCATGTCAAGGAAGAAGAACTGCACCAACCACCATCGTCAAAGAAGTAAACCTCCGCGTCGAAGACCAGGTGTATCTACGGGCCACTCCTCTCTAAGGAACCAAGCATTTCCATGACAAGGAGACCCACACCAAGATTCATCGGCCCCCTTCGTAATCACTCCAAAATTTAACAACCCCCTCCAAGATCGCTACGAGACGAAGAGAGGACAGATACCAACTAGAGTTACCACCTGACTCACCCACTGTGCACAATGTTTTTCCACACGACACCACTCCGGAAACATTTCTAACTTCCTAATTGCCCGATCTCTACGAGGGCATTAACCACCGAGCCATCAACCCCTAGCCCAGTCTAACCTACCGCGAGCTACACATTAGCAACCTGGATCAAGAAGAGCGTCATACACGAAGCCACACCATCAAGTACTTCAATCTCAATGGAGCACTACACGGAAGCAGAAGCAACAAGAGGACTTGAAGACTACCCCAGATCCAAGTTTCTGTATCCCTTTCCGCGCCTAGTCTAGGAATCTCGGGGACGAGATTCTTGTAAGGGGGGTAGGTCTGTCACACCCTGATTTTCATGCCACAACACTTAAGTCAATAAATCATGCTAAAATGTGGTTTGACAAAAACTTTTGAGTGTTTTGTCTTTGCTTTGATTGAACGTTTGTCTGTTGTTTGTAAGTGCTCTAAAAATCAAATAAATTCTCCAACCCTTATACTCCTTCCCCTTGATCCA